>JAYRBT010000021.1:2950751-2977333 GCA_036023395.1 Myiotriccus ornatus | reverse complement strand
GCGGAACTGAGCCCACCCTTTAATCCTAAGGTTCATCTGCCGGGGCCAAGCAAGCTTGGACGGTGGCAGTGAGGTCTCAGGATGTAGATGGATTGCCTTATAGGGCTAACGGGCTCCATCTGCCTGGGAAAGTGTCTGCAAGGTTATTAAACACAGAATGGAATGATTCTTATTCAGCAATAAGACTGTTAGCTTTAAAGAATTGATATCCATACCATTAATTTCCTTAAGCCCATCCCATCTTGCCTCTTTTTATTGTGACATAAATATTTAAGCACTTTAAAATTGCAGTGGATATTATAAGCCACATGTAAAGAGGTCATCAAGGAGATGTTCCATCTTTTAAGGCTCATTCAATACTATTTCTTTCCCAAATCTACCTTCCTTCTCTTGTCTTCTTTCTGTGTAATTTGTCAGCATTTTTCTTCCAATCAATCACTAGTTAAGGACTTTGCAAGTACTCTGGCTCCAGAAATCTAAAATATCTAGCATTTAGTAGAGTAGGAAATTCCACTGACTTTGACTTGACTTTAATTTAAGGCAATAATCTAGTATTGCATTATTCTACTATGTATGACTTTGTGGCATCCAAAAATATGTGCTAATTTTGGGGAAAGATACTTTCTTTTAAATTAATTTAACCTTTTAAAATAACACTTTATAAAAGAATGCATATATATGAGGCACATTTGAAAGTGGTTATAAGCTAAAATAAAACCAAAGCAGTAGTGGATGGAAGCTGATACGGATTTTAAGTGCCCCATGGCAATCAATGACTTATTGGAAGCCAAATGGTTTCTATGAATTCAGGATAAAGCATAACCCATAGAAAAAGAACAAGGATGATTGGTTGTATTTTGGCTTTAAGATATTCAAATCATGAGGCAAGAAGTTTGTGTTGACTACAGCTCAGCAAATTTCTCACCATCAGCAAGCAGCCTTATCTACTTGATAGCACTTTCTAGAGGCTTGGGAGCATCCACACACAAAATCCCCCCAAAAAACCAGCATACTCTTGTTTTGGTCACTTATTTGACTTGAAAATGAAAAGAGAAAGGGGTGGAACATGACTCTAAGCAGTACATGTATGTGGTCAGATCTGGCTCTGCAGTGCAACTGCTGAACACCTCTCAGGCCTGTTTCTGAAGGCCAGTGAAGTCAAAGGTGCTCTATCAGCTTCAGTAGGATTTGGGTCAATTATTTCCTACGGGTTCAGTTATTTGGGGTATTTCCTATTGCCCTTGAAAACTGTTCCATCCAGACCTCAGCAGAGTCCTTTGACACTCAGCTGATTTGCAAGAATGTGCCGTAACAAGGGCGATGCCAGAGAACCCCACAGGGCTGGCTCCCTGGGGTTTTCCAGGCACACAGATGCTGGCTTTGCCCACGCTGAAATCCAGCTGGATGACAGCCAGCTGTACCAGAAGTCTGCACAGAACTCTGTGGATGTGCCTCCTGTGGAAGTGTGAGCTCATACAGAGCACAGAAACCCGCCCAGTTGCCTGCAGAGCCCATTCCATTGTAATAAACCACTGGGCTAATTTTCTAAGTGCAAACAACTGTAAAGAAAAGAGTGGGTGGTGGAAAGCATCATCTATCAGCTGACAGAACGGCAGGAGACACTAGGGGAAAAATGGAATTGCTCATGGAATTGATGCCTATAAAAATATGATGGATGAATTTCTTCGCAGAGGCAGAGCAACTACAGTCCAAGATGAGCTAAGGTAACAATATCAAATGATTATCAATAGAGGTAAGGGGAAAGTGTGCAGAGAATTCCTAACTAGATGAATTCTGTTTATAAGACAGTATGATCAGTTTATGGAAAAATTTTTAAGTGACGATACTGAAATTTTGAAGGACTGTTCTATGCCTAGATGATCCAGTGCTGTGGTTCTGGGTGCTGAAGGAAAAATCAAGGTTAAGATTTTAGGCTTAGAATCTCTACATTAGATTAGTTTATTTTTCTTCTATCAATATCCAAAGTGACCCTTTCAAAACTGGTCTAATAAAGGCATTTGCTGAGATAGACACTCATCTTTCTTATTTTCCCCTACAAGTTTAAAAGAGCCTGGTTTTCCTATACTCAGATAAGTCAGTATGTTTTAAAAATTGTTTAATTAGTTGGGAATGTTACATAAGCTCTCCATTGCAGTACCACAGAGTTGGACTTCAGAAATCGAGTTTTGATGCAGCCAGTTGGTGACAACATGTGACTGCATTTGCACTCTGTCAGTGTAGGAGTGGTTTAGGCCTATGAGTGTATGTGTGCTCAATAATTCAAAATGAAAGGCAAGCTTTTACCGGATTTCTTGATCTTTGCTTTGCCTCTGAAAAGTTAGTAGAAGTGACTCCCAGCAGCAACTATTTTTAGAGGTGGTGAGTCCTGTAACTTTGAACCCTGATGTGGTTGTGTATAACGTGCCAGTCTTCAGGAAAATTAACCTGAAAATCCATTTTTAGCGAGATGTGGAGAAAAAAATCCACTGAGCCTGAATAAAAAAGTACCAACAAGCATCTGAAATATTCTAAAGCACGCCTTAAGCAATACTTCCTTTACTTTCTGTGATTAGTGATAACAGTACCTTTCCACATACTCCTCTACGTTGTCCTGCCCACTTCATGACTGAGAATTCTGACAATCAGATATATTCCATCTGAAGGTTGTGGCTTTAGAGGAGTTTCTTCTGGATGCAGGTGTTTCCTGAGGTTCTAAAAACAAGCAAAGAACTCACAGCCTTTGCTTGCAGGGTGTCCAACAAGACAAGCCATTTAAAGGAAAAGCTGTTTCTTTCCTCGTTGACATCTTTTGCCTGATTTCAAGAGAAATACACCAGCCAGGACAACAGAACATTGCCAGGACATGTCATTTTAGGTCCCTCCTCTGCCATATATGTTTTTGTGTGAACTCCAGCTAATCAGCTTCTTGTGCTGTAGTTACCTATAGAAATAACAGCATTACATTGTCTTACAGGCACATTTTTTAAGAAAAAAAACCCCACCAAGAATATAAAAGGGACAGCTGTCTGTGGTAATGGAAGCTAAATGTGTTTTAAAATAGATAAGTTTAGCATGCCATGTTTGTTTTATTCAGTCTGCACATTAATCAGGGCAAGGAGAACGTCTTCTTCCTTTTGGTAATAAGCAATGCAAACACAGTTGCTATATACACGTTTGCTATTAATAAGAAGAGATAGTTTTAGATTCAGGAGTGAAATCTGATTTTCCTGGCAGAGAAGTGCAATTTTAAGGATATTCCATTCTTCTACTGCGTTTCCAGAGTTAGCACTCTAGGAAAGGAGATATCCCTTTGGGGAGGGGCAAGTCACAGTGGGTTTGGCTCTTGGGCCATTTAAATGGCAACGTTAGCAAAATGCTGCAAATAAATGAGCTTGCTAAAAGCAGAAGATGGCTTGGACAGCCAGGTTTCTGCAGGCCTGTAGGTTCCTCAGTCGAGGAAGGCAATTACACAGCCCATTCCACAGTGTGAAATGGATATTGATATGCCCCAGTGGCCCCGACTTCTACATTCAGCACTTTGGGGCATTCCTCATCCCCAAAATAGATCCTGCTGACCAGTCCTCGGCTGGAATAAAGCCAAAATCACTTTGTTGATTCCAAAAGACTTACTTCAACTTTGGTAAACTGAGTTTGGGTTTTATGCTGCCTCAGAAACTTCACTGCATGTTCACTAGGCCCACTTCTTAGATAGCCAAGCACTGCTTGTGCTTGCATTTTTATTCATATATATTCTGGGGGTTTAGATTTCTTTTTTATACTGATCATGTTACATGTATTAGGTCTAATACACTATTTTGTTTAAGCTCAATTTAAGCTTTGCAAGACCAACTGACTCCAATAAACATCCTTCTCTCTCTTTTTTCCCTTTTTTAAAGGACACACACTCTTCTTCAAAGAAAAGACTGAAAAAAACCCATTATATTATAAATTGAATGGGATCTAACATTCCCCACAGTACAAATCTTGATATTTGGGGACATATAGAGCCATCCTGGAAAATGCTGAGTTTGTAATTTTTGGAAGGTAGAAGCTGACGGAATAAAGAAAGAAATATTCTGTATCACCTTCCCACCTGATCCTAAAATTCTTCTGAGGAGTACCACAAAATATCAGGTATCTAGAAATTGGCTTCCAAAGCCTGTTGGCTGCACCACAAATTAGCCAGTTTCTGAGCCTTCTGTTTGAGCATGGCTTGTATACATGTGAAGAATAACAGAATGAAACAAAGGCAAACTAAAACCACAACCAAAGAAGCATCACGTCATCTTCTGCTGCCACTATGTACAGTGGCAAAGCAAGAAAGTTGCTTTTATGATTATGCATCTCTTTGTCAAAGAGAAAGTGCAGGTATGTTTAATTTCACCATACTGTGAATCATGCTTTCCTTCCCAGCAGCCTCAGCCATGTCTTTCTTCAGTGCAATCTGAGTGATAGACAAGACAATTTCATGATTTTTTTTCTCACCAGCAGACAGTTGGCCTAATGATTAATCATATAAACAGAATTTAATTAATCTTTCTTTCCTTCCTTCTCATACCTGCTTCCTACAGATCAAATATGTCAGGCCACACTGGGAAGAACTTTAACATAACCTAATTCTGAACATTGAATATTGGTTCACAGTGGCAACTTGCTCACAATGAATCCATTAAAATGAAAGAAAAATCCCAACAAGGTCTTTTAGAAAAATCAAGAAGATTGCAAACTGTTTGCAGTTTCTATCAGCAGAGAGACAGGCTTTGTCTGAAATATTATCACTAGAAAATATTTCCTCAAGTCTCATAATATTATTTTGGAGGGTTTTTTCTACTGCTATAGGGGTTGACCTATAAAACAGAGCAGCACCAAAGCAGATCACATAAAATACAGTAACTGCTGAGAACTAGTGAGCAAATGGAGAAGGGGAGGCTGGCTGTTGACACCACCAAACATCTGCCTCATCTCTCCCAGGAGCCTAAAGAGGGGCCTGGAATGAACAACAGTGTCCTGCATCCTGTAATTGCTCCTAAGAAAGCACCTCCCAGCTCTTGGCTGACTAAAGCATGGAGCCCCAAGCATTCACCTGTACTGGTCTAGAATTTAACTACTGCCCGGTAACTCAGTGCACAAACACCCTTCAGAACTTTATTTCTTTACACATTTCTGACTGAAGAAAAAAAAAAAAAAGAAGAAGAAAATAAAAAGGACACTGTAATTAGTAGGTGATATTTTTAAAAAATTAACTTTACCTCCTTTTCTCTCCCTTGGAATCTCGAACATTGCTAAAACAAGGATGAGAGGTTTTGGCACAGAGTTTCCAACTCTCAGCCATGTAATTCCACCAAAATCTTTACATATCACTCATAAGGAATATTAGTTTCTAAGGTGTACTGTAGGGAGTATGACGTTTCACATTTCCTATTATTAGTAGAATTGTTCTGAATGACAGTATTAAAACTGGCAGTGATTCTAAGATGAGTAGAGATGACCAAAACCTGTATTTGCCACCTTCACTCAAAATGTACATGTAAAGTACATAGGGTACAAAATAACAGCATGGGATCCATCATTCAATTACAGGGCTCCCATTAATTCAGGCAGATAATCTGAGATTTTCAGTTACTGTGGGAATTTTCAAAGTAATTAATGGGTTTTGGACAACATGACATCATTGCAATGACTGACATTTGGTTGAACTTAATATGTCACTTAGCATTCACTGCTAAGCAACCAAGCTCTCAGTATGCTGGATGTCTGAGACATGAGGTCAATGTCTAAAGTGTACATGCAACACAATTACTAGTAACTACCAGTCTCTAGTGAAAGTGCACTCACTTCAGTTATTTTTTCAGTAATTCTGTTTCAGAAAACCTAAACCTTAAAAATGGTTATGTGTGTCCTCCATAATTTGTAGTTCTGCACTTGTTCTAAATGAAGGCATTTCCCATTTATTATCTGTACTGGTGTTTGCTGCTTAAGTAGAGCAGTTGTGGCCTGCAAATAATAAAGACAAACCAAGATGAACTGCTTTAACTTGGCTTCCAGTAGTTTCATATTTACTTTAACTAAGGTTTGAGCTATTGATCAAGATGGATTCCCAGGAGCAAAAGGTAGATCCAGAGCTGAGTTTGATGTCCAAGTTCCACAACAAGGGACTGAGGACAGGGATTAAGTTTCATTTGGTGAAGAATAATTTAACAGTCTCCATAATGGAATCTTAATTCTGATCACAACACCAGAAAATCGTTGTACTGAGAAGCAATTCAGATGTACTTCAACTTGTGTTCCAAAGAAGAGCTCACTTTGATGAATTCTCATTAAGACATTTGTTCACTTTCAGTCTGTCTGTTCTCAGGCTTTCTCATATAGTGCTGCCTTATAAAAGACGCATGAAATGTTACAGCTTTTCACCAAATAATTTTTTCCACTCACAGAACGTTGCTTCAGGAACTGGTCCCACCTTTTCCAGGAGTAATTTGGAAAGGCTCCCCACCCTGACCAAATCTGACCTCTGACTGATTGCTTCAAAACCTACACGCCCCAAATGAGAGTAACTGCCCAGGACAAGACATGTAATAATGATCTCACCTGACAGAAAGGGAATGAAACAACTGAAGTAGTGGCCAGAGTAGTGGAAACACAAAATGGATCACTTTCTTATTTGCAGGGCTCGTTCTCTTTGCCAAACACACTCAAACAGGAAGGATAATGTAACAGTTGATGGCCTCAACTCCAGGAGTTACAGACCGAAGTATGTGATTCATATATACTGCAACTAGTTAAGAAGAGACATATTAAGTAATTCTGGACAGAAAGCAGCACTTGTCAGTATCATTTTAGTGCTAATACAAGAAACCCACAGCTCTGCTTAGAAACAACTGAGCCGTAATTTGTGTGATATACCTTCCAGCCACTTAGATGCACTTTTTCAGCAACATGACCACAAACTGCTAGATTTTTTTTTAGCATTTGGTTACAATTAAATTATGCTTCAAGTATCCCAGCATATCAATAAATGTCAACTCAATTCATATTTAGCCAACTGGCTTGGCTGTAGCTGATATAAATGCATTTATATATTAATCTTGTCAACGAATATTGAAGACCAAATATTATTGACCACTATCAGAGCCCATTAACTCCAGTTTGATCACACTGTTCTTACCTAAAATTGGGCTAAATGCTAACATTCTTACCCAGTTGCAAATGTATGAACTTTGCACATAAAAATGTAAATATTAGTATCTGTGCATTCCTGTGTTCTTTATCTTTACATGTGATCAAATCTGAGCTACAGCTGAACCACTTTAAGACATTAAGAAAACTTAAAAGCATGTAAAGTAGTGTCATTTTAGAAGGCAAGTTTATGCTCCAGTGAACCCCAAGAACTTCAGTGAACCTCCAGGTTTTTAAGGATCTTTCATCATAACAAATGTTTATGTTAAGCATATTACCTACTTAGAGTATAATTTTTCATTTTTTGAAAAATTCTGCCCTTGACTTCTGAATTGCAGACAAAATTCTTAAGCCCAACATGGCTCTTCAAACCAACTCAGCTGAAATCTCTTTCATTGAAATCAAGCCCGTGAATGTTCAAATTTGTGGAAGAAATGCATGACAAAAGGAAGACATTCAGGACAGCTGTTCTTCCGATTCTGAAGTCAGCATATCTAGACTTAATTTTAAATATTTTAAAGGAAGTTTTCAAAAACCTCAGAATGGTATTTTCCATATTGTCACTATATGAGGATTCCCCATTCCATGCTCTGTACAACTCCCATTAAATTTAGTGTAAGACTGATACTAATTAAAGTACGACTTGTATCATCCAAAGAATCAACTCTAATCCTTGAGTACCAATTTCTCTTTTTTATTTTTCACAGGGTAGATGTTTTTCACAGATACATGCTTGTTTTGAAACCACTTTAGGCAGCATATTAGCCCAGACAAAACCTGGAATAGCCATAATACCTAGACAAAGCTAAAAGCAACATTATAGAACAGAACTGGGCTCTTTGTACCTTATTTCCAAACTTCTAACTTTAGGTTTTCTCATTGTAAAGATCTCCTGAAGCATCTCCTTAAACTGCTGGGATACAACCAAAATTCTTGCTCTAATATAAAACACTGTATTAGCCACTCGGGATGTTTTCAAAAGAATTCTGTATCCTCAAGCAAAAGAGATCCAGATAAAGCAACTTTTTTTTCTCTTACTGCTTGTTGCACTTAAAATGCAGGACACTGGAAGGATATGTGGTGAGTAACTATGGATACACAAACAGAACCCATCAATGTTTTGTGGATATTAAGTTTTCAATTTATCAACCTCATCTCAATCCAAATTTCAGGCTCTTTTCCCCTCCCGCCCCTCCTTGTGAGCTATTTTCACTGAGCTCAGTGGAATTTCCACAGATAGGATACAACCCAAATGAGCATTCAGCTGTGCTCCAAAAAATGGGTAAATGAAGCCAAAAGTTATCATCCTCTTGCTGAGAACATCTTAGCTCTGAGCTGAAAGAAAAGGAGTCCCATGGCTTCCAAATAGCCTTAGAACCATGGAGCAAGGAGGTATTTGAGTCAAGAAAGACTTATCAGTCTTTGTGAATGTTTGTTTTGTTTTTTTTTTAACACTTCCATTTCTTGCTGTAAAACTGCTCTTTTAATTGAGATTTTGCTAATATCATCTGCTCCATTTCTGGAGACATTTTTTTTTTTTTTTTTAGAAACACTAGGGAAACCAGCAGCATTTCACTCTCACAGCTCTGGAAAAAAATCATTAATTTTGCTAGTAAACATTTGACACCTCAACTGAAAGCCTGCTCTGCACACACATGGAAAACTGAGGTTATAAACCAGCTTTAACCAGTATGATATGAGCTACCTCCATCACTGCACACTGTGGTTAGGGCAGGTGATTAGTCCCTACGCTGTGCAGCCAGAGTGTGAACTGCGCTTGTGAGGCAATACAGGTATCCTGTATCATCCTGCTGATGATTGCAGGGTTTATAATCCGGGTTTGCTTCTCAAAAGAAGTCAAATTGGAAAACTGTTATCAAATTGTACTTCCAAAGAAGAGATCTATCACCTCTTCAACGGTTTTCAAAACCTAATTTTTTTCCATTTCCACTCAGAAAATCCGATCTGGTTTCAAAGTTCTGATGAACTCTGGACCGTTTTCAGCTGAAAAATGAAAACTTAAAACGTGCCCTATTTTCCTGATTTCGTTTTTTTCCCCTACAGTATATGCTAGTACATACATTTTCAAGGGTTTTTTTTTAGCCCCCCAGTTCAGCTTCGCGTGAGACTGGGAGGTTCACCGCCCACTCTTCCACGGCTCCGTTTCCACGGTACTTCCCACCGTCAGGTGTTCCCACCGCTTAGCTGGGTACGACACGCGGTGCCAGCGGCAGGCACGGCTGTTTGGGCAGGAAGGCAGCCCTCGGGCCGTCGCTGTGCCCCGGGAGATGCTCCGGCCCCGCCGTTATCCCGGGATTAAACCGCGCCGGGTCGAGCCTAACCCCGCCGCGCTACCTGTCCGGGGCAATGGGGCCCCCTGGTGGCCGCGGAGGGAACAGCGCCGCCGGCACAGGGACGCGGCCGGGAGCCGGGACGGGGGAAGGAAAGATCTGAGCGCTCCCAGCAGGAAAGGACGGGCTGTCCCGCTGCAAGAGGCAGATGTGAAGAAGGCGGTCACAGCTCCGTAAACCCCTCCCGGTCCCTATTGCCCCGTCCGCGCTGGCACGTCCAGCTCTGGGCACCCACAGAGCCGCACGGACACCACGGCTCACCCTGTAAGGGACCCGTCCTGCCGGGATAACACAATACACGCTCCAGTCTCACACCTTCTCCTGCAAACAAACAATCCCCTAGCAGAATTATAACCGAGAATTCTCGCTGGCTCACTGCAATATAATTTGGAAACTCAAAGCGATGCCTCTCAGTTTGTCCTGGCTGGCAAAGCTCGCCTGGGAGCTCAGGAGACTCCTAAAATTATGCTAACCAGAAAGTCAGCCACAGATTTAAAATACCACTGTGAAAATATATTTGGGTTTGGGATCACCATCCAGTAGCTGTTGGCTTTCCATACCAAGCAGAATGAAAAGGAATAAGCACAGGAGGACTGAAAACGTGTTACTTTTGCTGCAATTTATCCAGACATTTCTCTTTGGTCTAATGGCCATTTCAAGAGCTTAGAATGAAGACCACAGGAAAGAACAGGACTCTTATCTTTGAATGCAAGTGTACTCCAACTTTACCTCTCTTGCCATTTAAATTACAAACCCACTCTGGTCTTGATTGCTTCTAGAATTGCTAGGCAAATCACTCATTTAAATTAATAATAAAAATATCTGAAAAGGTATCTGAGCAAGCCCACAAATTCACACCACAAACAATGTCCCTGTTTGGCATGAGGAGTTGGCCAATGCTGTATCCAGGGAGAAAAATTTAAAACTATCAGGCCTGAGTCTCACAATGTCCAAACAAAGTAAACTCATTAGAAGACAAAGCTTAAACAAAAATGTAACAGCAACCAGAGATTCATCATAGACTGTAAAAGGGATAAGAAACAAGGGTCAGAAGAAGCTCATTTATATGTTGCACTCATCTCTGAGAAGCTCAACAGCTTCATTCTCAAAGAGCAGCCACAAATACCCTTTATCTTTTCAAGGGGTTCCACTGTAGATTTTACTGTTGTTACCAGTAGCAAGAGCAGCCAAAAAAGAACCAAGGCAATATGCACACTTTGTTTGCCTTTTGGATAAGATGGCATGTAACTTTTTTGACTTGCTGTATTATATCATAATTTTCCTCTTGACTTCAGCTGTCAGCATGTCATGTTCTGATCCCCTTTCAAGCTTTCATGACAAAAGCCCCCAAGAGATTAATTCTTTTCATTCATCGGGTTCTACTTTAAAGTCTTCCGTGCCTTGAGGGAAGGAGAGCAAACACCAGAGGGTCAGTAGGGGGTTAAACATTCTTTAGCCATATGAAACAAATGTGCAGGCCTACTAGTTGTCATAGGCTGGTAGTGGGGAAAATTGATTAGCAAATGAAAGAGACAAAATAGCTAACTAATTCTGCACATTTCTCTGTGGAAGTTAACACTTGGAGCTACAGGCTTTCCCATAAAACACTTCCACAAGCTTTTCTGGCTTTAGCTGCTGTCATACGCCTTCCACCAGTGCTTTCATTTTCAGCTAAGTGATTTCCACTTAAGTGAAAAATCTATCCATATGTAGAAGCAGCAGGTGTTTGTTACTATTTTCTATGCCTTGACCTGCTGGATAGTTTTCTTTTGGCTTTCCCAATATAAATGTCTTAGAAGTCTAATGCTTCCCGCAGTGATTAGTACGTGGAGGTAAAAAAGGAAGCAGGATTCAGGAGTTCTTTTGGTTAAAATGTTAACTTTTAGTGAAACAGATTACAATATTCCAACAACCTAAGTCCTACCTTAAACTTCTTCAAAGGTTTGACAGTGTGTGTGAAAGATTTCACACAGTTTCTGTGGGGAATGTAAACAAGCTACAGTAGCTCAGAGCAAGAAAAGTCAAGGGAATATCCTTTACTGGCATTGCATTAAGAGCATTTTCCTTTCCAGATGACTGCAAATGATAACAGTCTGTATTTGGTTTGAACTCTTGTACCAGCTGAAAGGTGTTTTTTCAACTTAGCAAGATTTAATTCATCTCTAGGAACTGGTACCATTAGGGAGTTCAGCTTCATGTCGGTTTCTGCTTGATTTCCATTGGACTCGGGTTTAGATAAGATCGTTGCTGTGATCTAAAGAATACCTGACCCTCCAAACTGTGCCTTGAAACACATGATCTTAGAGATATGTTCAGTGTAGGACAACTGAACATCCATTTCAAAATGGAATGTACTGAAAAAGTAGGAAGACTGTACATAAATTAAGTTCAAAGTAAAACAAAAGGAGTGAAAGTGAAAAAAAAAAACAAATGAAAGACAGCAAACTGAAAATACAGACAATTCAACCCACATGCATCAAACTTTCACCCCCCAGTACCTACACAAGCATTAACTTACTATAAAAAGTTACATGGGTTTTTGGCTTCTTAATATATTCTGCTAAGAACGTGCAAATCTTTTTTGACCCTTTTTATGGTCATCTGGAATTATCGAAATGATCTTGCAGTGTAAGTTCTTGTGAAAGCCACTATCAGTTTTGTTCCCAGTTCACCTAAGGAGAGATGTTTAAGGAATTTAGGTACCTGAAATTGTAGTTTTGTAGGTAACAAGATTCTCAAAAGTGCCCAGGTTCCTAATTGTCACTACGAATTAGGTATCTGCTCTGCTCCAAGACGCTGTTGGCTGAATTTGTCACCAGCTAAATTTATAAAAGCATTCATCTGTTACCACCATTTCCCTTTCGATGTGTGTTTTAAGTGAGCCATTTCTGGTGGTTTGTGCGAACTTGTAAAAGGAGAAATTCTTGAAGCAAACTGTGTAAATGTTCCATAGGTGCATAACTGGAAAGGCAATGATTACAACAAATGCTGCCTTAGCTATCTGCGTGGCAGTGGGGACTTTTTTTTAACAAAAAGAGATTGTGCTAATGACAATCTCCTGGACACACGAGCTCACTCAGTGTATGGGAACCCACTCTGAATGCCAGAAGGCATTCTAAAAGAGCAAAACAAAGTGCCTGATTTTCATGTGCCGAATCCACAGATCTATACAATTACTTTTTTTCCTTGAGCATGCAACTGAACTCTGAAATGTCAGAATAACAATTCAAGCATGGGTACAAGCATGACTTAGAGGCTAAACAGCAGTGTTCCAGCCCCTCAGGACAATTTGTCTGACCTTAGGCATTCTTGCTGCTGCCTTTCCCGAGAGCACATTTGACATAAGAAGGATGTGGCTTCCAAGCCCTCTGACAGTGTCTTAGAGCTCCTTCCCTGTTTTGTAACCCAGCTGCAGGCAACCTCTATTATGCACTGGACAGCATCAATTCAAGCCACAGGCATAAGGCATGAGATTAGACACAGTCAGGGATGCACCAGTGCTGTGGAGTCACTCAAGGGGTAGATGCACATCCTGCCATGCAGGAGGAATGAACATGTCCTGGGTCATCACCCTGGTGTTTCTATGTTGTCTGTGTTGGTAGAGTGTCCACTATGTTTTCAAATAAGAAACAGAAGTCTGATGGCTGACATCAGTAAAATTTGTGTTTTGCTCCTGGAGTCTGCAGCTGGGCCTGGTGCACAGCAGTGAAGTGCTCCTGACTTGCCCACTCTAAATACGCCGCATGAACACAGACCATCACTCTGTGAAAGCAAAGCCCTTTTGCAAACATATCCTCACAGTTAATATCCTGTATCCTTGTTCTGCTCTATACTCCAGTATCTTACTTTCACCTTTTCCTGATCCCAGCTGATCAATAACAAGTACTACCCATGAAGAAGGAAATTTTACCTTGAGATGCTGCTGGAATTGCCTCACATTTCAAACCAAGAGAGCTGGTGAAATACAGCCTCTCACACCAGGTTGTGGGACTTAAAGAAAATAAATACCTTTAACCTTAGAGTGGTCGTGACATTCCTGCTAATTATCTGAAGATGCCACAAAAATTGTGTTTATTTGTTTCAAGAGTATTCCAGTTGAAAATATGGTACTGCACCACCAAGCACAGGGAATCAGAGTTGACCAAGGCTACACACAGCTCGGCCATTGTGTGAATTTATATGTTCTGAACTCATTGCAAACTCCCCATTATATTTCAATGCATAGTTAATTGCAAGCAAACAAGTAGTTTCATGGATACCAAAGCCTAAATGTGTGCTGCACTTTCATTTGTCAGGTGAATCCTAGTTTTGTTGACAGAGAAGAAGCCAGTATATAGGTACAGTTACTTTGCACAACAGAAGAAATAACCACAACATTTTAACCTGAGTGCACAACAACAGTGGGATGATTCTGCCTTACAGAAACTCATCTACCACTCAGAACTAAATATAAACACACAAAACACACACGTGGAGATGCAAGAAGCAAGCAAAGGAAGCTCCATGGACACCTTTGGCACACTGACCACAGTCTCTTTTTTTGTACTGTGTTGTGAATGGTAATTAAAACTGCAGCCCCATTCCTTGAGATGGCATAGTTTAATGAGGGTGGTTTGGTATCCTGAACTCTCTGGATCCCAAAATACCTTCTCAAAAACTCTGTGATAGACAATAATGCATAATAAAGTTTTTAGGACGCAAGTATGAAGTTCTTTTTCAATTAGAAGCTCACCAAAAAAGGGCCAAAGTAACTTTTTCTGTCCTTAGCAAAATTCCAAGTTCAACTTGGCTAAATCTTTATCTGTGAGGAAGTCTGTTTTGCCTGGGTATATCCATGTAAGTCAGAACCTTCTGTGCTCTCATGCACTTCAAACCTTAGAGGCTCTCACTTAATTTTGTTATTTATAAGGATTCCTGGACAGGAAAAAAAGATGGAGGTTCACTCCTTGGTTTGGAATAAATGATGAGCTAACCATTGTCAAAACCCTCCTGGTTCCTTCTGGGCAGAAAGGTTTGCAAGTGGATGCTTTAGTGTATTTTTAGATTCTGTTTGAACAGCTGACAAAGACAAAATAATTGACCACAGATGCAAAGTTAGAGAGAGGCAGGACTGAAAGATTCAGTGTACGTCTGGAAAATGTCTATGGGGATTGGAGGAGGATGGGCAAAATAGACAGAGTTTGATTCCTGGGACTGAATTTCACATGTATTTGATTGTTATATGACTCAACCTCCGACTAGTTTTATTTCCATTCAACATCATGCGGAGTGCCGGAACTGTGATATTTGGTTCTGGTTGAATAATCTTGGTTTGTTAAAAGGTTCAAATTCAAAGCCTTGAATCAAGGCTTTAAGAAAACCAGAGACTTTACATATGTGGACACAAGACATGTGAAGACATTTTTTGGAATTTGAGAGCGAGTCAGACTAAGTGACACAACATATATCAAGTGATCTCTCTTGTTGTACAGGGCACATGTAGAAGACACGTTCAAGACAGACGGACTTCATTTACATGAGATGTTCAAATGAAATTACTGTGGTTACTTTTAGTCTTGGGAAATTCCTCTGATGCTGTAATATATTCCTCTTATTCATAGAGGAATATTCATACAGTGATCTTCACTTTTAATATACTTTCTGGCAGATCATAAATGAAATACATACTGCCTAAACATGTATAGGTTTCTAATAGCAGAAGAGCCTATACAGATTGCCTACAGCTGTCCTAACCACATGAAACAATTGAACAAGCTCCAGTAACCTTATTTTGCTGTAAATTCATTCATCAAATGTTAGATCTTAGGCCACAGATAAATAATGAACAGTTTGGCTGTGTAACATTGTCTGTTGGTACAATTTTTACCCTCTACAGCAATAAAATCCTTCCCATAGGATGTCTGCAAGGAAATATCAGAGTTGTCTTCTTGTGCTGCTGTTGAATTTCACAAACAAAGATCATGTTAGATCATTTTCTTCTTGTTGAAGAAAATGCCTTGATGGGGACTGATTTTCCAATCTTTGTTTAACCAAACAACAAGATCTGCCAATGCCCATCAGAGCAGATATTAGCAAGTATATTGTCTATGCGTGGAAACTGATATTCCCATCCTTACCTGAGATGCTTGTTTTGTTTGGGACTCAGTCTATGTAAGTTTAATAGGAAGAATTTGCAAGAATTTTAACCGTCTTTATATAGAACTCTCTCAATTGTGTCAATTAGAGAAGCGATTACTTTGTCTGAGACTTGAAAACATTTCCAGCAATTCAACATTTTCACAGTCTTGAGTCAAAACCAAGAGCAAACTGAAAGCCAAATTTATTCTGATGTAATTCAAATGGAGGATAAATCTGGTCTCAAGATTCCAGATCATGCTTTGTGCAAGTTTGGAAATGTCCCAACTTCTTTTTACTTATATTTGCTTATAATGTGGAGCAGGATAATGGGTGGCTGTGGCTGTCACCCCTTTCACAAAGTCTTGGGAGCCGTTCTTAATATCTGCCAAACATGTCACAGTCTTTCAGTGAAAGGTGGAATGAAATTCCGTATTACTCTTGATTACTTTTCATACCAACTTCCACACAGAATACATAAAGCCCAAAATGCACTGATTTAGCCAGAGTCTGATTTACCACTTTTCCACCAGATAAATTCCATGGTTGTCAGGTTTCACACTAATTTAATATTCACACCAGTTAGAAATGGTTATAACAGAATGGGTCTCACCTGTCTTAAATTGTTATAATGGACTAGTAAAGTCACAGAAACACTGATATGGTAATTATGCACAACTTATAACAGCACTTACCTATGAAGACCTTTGTATTTTTATGATTGTTTTACAAGTTTCAAATTAAAACTCCAGGGGCAATATTTCTTTATGTGACTTTGAGCCTGCTATTATGTACATACCTATCTGCTGAATGCTTAGAAACACAAACATCTTTCTGCAAGGCGAATCAAAAATCCTTATAATGAAGGAATTGGAAGCCAGTTTCTTTTACTGATTTTCAGAGTTCATTTAAACAGCTTGTCATTTACGCATCTGAGTAATTCAGACTAAATTGCAGATAGTCTTGAACATTTTTGATTAGACTGACGCAAGTTCTGCTGCTATCAACGTAAGTTCTAGGGATTTTTGATCAAACTGAGGTGGCAAAGAAAAAAGAAACTCTTCAGATATGACATAATTAAAGATATATCATACCAAGTAAATATCACTGTGTCCCTAATAGCAAGTCACCTACACTATGCACATCAGTGTCCCACATGAGAACCACGGTGGCTGGACAGTACCAACCAAATACAGATTTTGAGAAGTAAATAAAAATATCTGACAAGTGCTTTGAAGTCTGGGAATTAAAAACAGAGAAGGAAAGCAAATATATAAGGGCCTTGTAATGCTTTGGCCCTCAAAGACTTTGAAAATCTGGAATACATCTTAGCTTCACGTGTCATATCTAGAAAAGGTGTAGGATAGCCAGGGTTTACATTTGCCTTAGGCAGGAAAATTATTGAAGTGATTACATTCCAAATATTTCATAACAAGGTATCTGGAAATTAAAATTCTTTGTTAGTCAATCAATATTGATGAATGTGGAAACTGGGTAAGATCCTATTCTCAATTTTCATCCATAGCAAACTGAGAAAGGCTCGACCCCTGGTGACAGCATCTCCTAACCACCAAAGATAATAACTCAGTGCTTTGGTCTGGTTTTTTGTACTTTGAGGACTAAAACTGGGAGAGGTTGGTAGGGCTTTTTTTCTATTTTCTTATCATTTGGTTCCAATTGCAGTGGTGAAAAAAAAAAGCTGTGTTTTAGATAGGTCTGTCCCAGCACATACTTGAACCTGAAAGGCCACTTTTGTGGTGTGGATTGATGATGGCAGGTGCCTGGGATATGACTCTGCTCAGCAACTGAGCTTCACAAACAGACTATGTCCACTCCTGGCCACTCCCATGGTAAAGTACAACTTGATAGCTTAAATCAGCTTACAAACTCATTAAATTTTGGTAACTCAGTTGATCACGACCATCCATACACAGTTCACATCTCATTTTCAAACACGTCCTGCAGACAACCTTCATCGGTGGTTAGGCACTTGGGGAGGCAAGTCCAAATTTGGTTTTCAAATGCAGGTAAAGCAGATTGCATGTGTAACTAAAACTGAGTGTAAGCACACTCAAAAAAATCTGTCTCAATGTTACCATGTCTGTAGCTGCCCCTATATGGACACAGGCTCCTAATCTAAATGAAAAATGTTAGTTCCATCTAGCTGGACAAATACATGGTGAATGTGTCAGAGCAGAGTAAAAGCAGAGCTCAGGATCAACCAGTGGCATTTTTCAGTGAGAAGCTGTTTCAGTGCTGTGCATGTACTAAAGGCACTACAGTTGCAGGCACTGCACAGACAAGCACAGGGCAGCTTGAGTAGCAACAGAGAACTGAGTTAAAATTCATCTTAGATAAGCTCCTACTTCTTTTATTTGGCAAAGGAAAAAAATTAATGTACTCTGCCCTGAACTCTCTGCTCAGGTCTGCACGATGTAAACAGTCCTACTGATCCTCCATTAGCAAACTACGTTATTTCTTTACCCACTGCACTGGTTCGGCATTGCCAAACAGGCCCACTGCCCTTGCACCTTTGTTTATATAGGTGGGATTTCTCTCTGCTCAAAGAGGTCTTACATTTACCTTCTGTTTCAGTTTTTTTGCCCACCCACGCTGTGCTGACCAATGGTGCTGGTCCAGCACCTTCATTTTCAGTCATACCTTACGCACTAACCTACCCAAAGGTCATCAGAAGGATCTCAAGAAAATCAGAGGCATAAAGGTAATTGTTTCATTCTCCAAAGTTAGAACTAGACTTTCACAAAGGAGTATCAGTGGACTGTATGAGTAGATTCATAGCGGTCAAGTGATGTAAAGAATCACTGCTGAACAAGAGAACGGTCTGGTTCCTCTCCTTTCCTTTCCTTTGTACAGCCTGAAAGCATGTCCCAGCTGTTTGCACAGACTCACAGAAGGGGTTGGGGTTAGAAAGGACCTCTGGAGATCATGCAGTCACATCACAGAACTACTGCTCACTGCTCTTTCCCATCACCTCACGCAGAGGCAATGCACACCCACAATACAGCAATTTGTTTCAGTAGTTTGTCTTTTTCAAAGCCTATGTAGTTTGATATAGTAAGAAAGCAAATGAATGATATGTGATTTACTGTTGGGAGAGTATTTTAGCATTTTAAGGTGCCAGGGGAAAAAAGTGCATAACTCACAAAATATCACTGATTTTATTTTAAACTTACTCAGAAAATTTCCCCCTTCAAGACTGTTTTGCAGTCAACTGTAATGAACACAGAAATCAAAGTAGACAGGGAATTATAAAGTCCTGATCCACTATCCTTTGAGAAAAATGGGAACTAGGCCCTATAAGACTAAAGTCCAAAATGTGTATTCCTGGACATCCTATCTGAAATCTGGAGGATGCATTCCAGCAAAGAGAAACTCATAATTCCTAAAGCACACTTTAGCTCTGTATTGTACGTCCTAAGAGCAAAGCAAGAAGTCCAGTGCTTCACACACTACTCCTTCGTGTGCTTCCCTCCTGCCCTGCAGAAGAGGATGCCAGAGTGCACTGCAGGCTTCAACCTTCTTGTGCACAACAGGCTCCCAGAGTATTCCACAGGGAGAGAGCCAGAATGGCAGACACAGACAGAGCAACTGCAGAAGACAATTAAGGAAGAATAATGGAATTGAGTGGTAGATTAATGTTATTAATTTTTTTAAAAATCATATAAAAAAATCCTATTAGTCCTGAATGAGGTCAAACCTGGTTTGGGATGGAATACATATGACTGGCTTTCCTTTGTTTTCTGAGTGCAATAATTGTTAAAAGAGCTGAAATATTTTTTCATAAAATGACTATGAGTTTTAAGAGGTGACATTTGAAGACGGATATAAATTATAGAGCAAACATCTAAACGTTTTCATAATGTTGAAATGGTTATTATAAAAAATGTATTTGATATAATAGGAAGCACATGTTTCATTAGGCTGAATCCACAGAAAATGTTCTCTACAGAGCAACTGCATAATCTTTCACATTGAATATACACTATTCACCTCCCAAAACATGTGCACTGGAGTCTTTTTCACAAAACAAACCTCTGCTGTTGTAAGGAAAAGGAACTTGGATCAGAATTTTCTTAAAAGTTTTTGACTAAGGGAATCTGCTGCCTATATTTGCAAAGATGCTTCCATGAGCTGTAGTGAAACAAAACTGTCTGCCAATATAGGTTACAACATATACATTTTGCATACTTGAAGCTTGTTTTAAGCCACTGAATTCCTCTCTTGTATTTGGAATTCAGAAATGCCCAACGGCCCCAACTGGAAGCCTCACCATTAAATTCACTGGAGTTTGTGTGAGCAGCAGCTCAAGTCAAGTAATACAGGACTGAACTCACAGCACAATAAACGTAGGAGGAGTTTTTTTCCACAGCTCTTACACCAATCTGTCCCCTTAGCTGGGATGATTTAGAGCCAAGTGTTGCTCAGCCACGTAACGCTCTCACTGACGTCACTGGATCAGATAACGGGGCCTGGCCTTTAAAGATAATTTAATGAGTACAATGATGAAAGAGATTTTAATGACTTCATGGTATAGACTCTTCAAGTTACAAACAAAGCATTTTAATAGCTTTTTGAAATATGCTGTCTTTAAAAATCATCATCCACAGAGACAGAAGTATACTGCAGCCATCATGGCTTACTGTGCTTTATTAGCAGATATTTTGGATGTGTACCAAAACCTTCCAACAAAACCTATTAATCTTTATTTTTAAAGTGATACATCTCTGCAAACATGAACATTAATACAGGAAATGTATTTTCCCCTTGTGTATGGGAAAAATAAGGGTCTAATATGCCTAGTATAACAAAATCACAAAACCTACATAACTACATACTCATTTGAACTGTCTAATTGATCAGTGCTAATGCAGCCATGGATGTATCCCAACTGATAAACTGACATCAGGGACAGACAGTGTGGCACCTTTCAGGCTTTAGAGAATGAGGAGAAATCGGCACAGAGATGGTAAATGTGTCAGCTAAGGCTATTCACAATTTGGATGACTGAAATTTCAGCAGAGGTGCCTCATGCTCAAAACGTCAATTCATGCCAAAACATACTGAGAGATGATTCCTTCTTAAAAATCAGTACAGGACCATTTAGCCCCCACCCCAGGTAAGTGTCAGGAACATACCATAAGCATATACTTTTATGCAAGCAGGTGCAGCTGCTGGCAAGGATGGTGACTAAAAATGCTCAGGAACACAGTAAAAAACACAAAGGCAAAAGCTTGGAACTGCCCCACATTTCTATGTCTAAAAGTTGAATACTAAAGTTGGCATCTGCACCCTATTAAAACCATGGCACTGCAACAGTCCAGCCTGTCTCTTGCTGGTGCCTATTTTTAGAGTAATAGAAACATTAAGGCTGGAAAAGACCTCCAAGACCACCTTGGACTCAATGCCCACTAAGTCAATACCACCATGCCCACTAAACCATTATCGTAAAGAACAACAGTACAAAAGTTACTGTCTCTAGTTAAGACATAGATGATTACCTTGCACAAGATTACACAAAGGCATTTGAAGTCAATCCCTCCCCATGTAAGCTTTTGGGCATTTACAGCTGTTAAAATATATCCCATTTAAGGCAGCGCATTTCCAAAACCATAGAATTAGCTTAAAATCACTATGAAAAAAAAAGGAAGATAGGTGTTTGACACAAGAGAAAAATTATGCTCTGGTGTTTTTCTACACCTTGAAGTCCTAAAGGACCATAAGGAACCAGGATAAAAAGACCTGGCTGAAGTCATAAAGACAGTCAGATGTTGAGCTGAAACAAGTGCATAAATCTTGGTATTCCAGCTCAGCATCCATCTAAGTGCATAGCCTTCCAACTCATCCCTCATAAAAAAACTGAGGCTTGAAAAAGGATTACTGAATGTTGTATTGTGTTCTGTTTGTGCTGTCCTTTGCAAAATGTATCCCCACTCTACTTCAGGTTGATCCATATTCCACAGAATAAAAAGACAAAAAAGTTCATTATTATGCATGTGTGTTCATTACTGAGGAGAAAACAGCACTGAAAACCTACAGAGAAGTAAAACTGTTTGTCAACCTGACATTTGTTGCCTCGTGCCTGGGAAAACATTTCTTATGAAATTTGGACTTTTAAAAGTCCAAATAAAGGTTTGGGCTCAAAATGAACGCAGAAAAGCCAGTTGTCAAAACTGACAGCAATAAACAATGGCTGCTTTCCTTCTCTGACAGGAGTGACCAGAACCACAGTTCAAATCTTGGGTTTGCCTTAAAGCACAGCCACTGGAAAACGCTGCTTCTGCTCCAGTTCTTTGGGCAATGCATTGGTGAGCCAAGATGAGTTGCACAAAAATTACTGACTTTGGAGTCCCTACAGAGGCTGATGCTGCCAGTCGGAAGGGCTGGAGGTCTGCAGCGCTCCTGTTTGGAACATCATGCTGCATTATGTGAAACCATAATTTTTATGAAGTGATAGAACCACATTTATCATAAATTATTAAAAAATGACGAGGTTTCCAACATAAAAATGCCATAAGGTGGAATGCAGAAGATAATGGTTTTTTGAAAGAAAAATACGTGCATCCCGAGTAAGACAGTTTCAATGAACAGTCTGAAAAGCAGAAGAGAGTCCAGTTAATCATCCAACACATACAACAACACAGCCCAGGATGAAATGGCTAAATGCCAGTCAGCCTGCACATAAAACTATTTAAATCATCATAGCTCTGCAGTGCTTATAGACTAAGTATGCACAGAAATTCTGCTTCCACTGAAGCCAAGGGAAAGATTTTGCAGGTACGGAGAGCAGGTAGTAAATCTGCGGTGTATGAGTTACTTACAGAAGTAAAAAAGGGATAAGACATGAAAGACCTCAGGTTCTGAGGTTCTAACAAAATAAACAAATACCAGGTAAACCTGAGTATGTCCTTTGATTTCTTATTCCCTCCTCTCCCACTTTACCCAAATGGTCTAGTCCATTCACAGCTCAAGTCCACATTCATCTTCCCTTCCTTCTCTTGCCAAAGATACCTTCTTATCCTAATTCCAAAGAGAGCTTTCCCAACCCAACTCTTTTCTGCCCCCTTGACACTCTAATCATCCCTCCAAGGAGTGAGTTCAGAATGCACAATGTCCTGGTCACCCATCCTTCCCAGCTCTGTGATCCTCAGCAAGACAAAGAATGTGATATTTCACTGTGATGTACTCTTACTGACCTTCAGAGAGACAAATTAAAGACAGCTTTTGTGTCTGCTGGTATGGACAGAGGATGCAAAATGCTTATGAATGTCTGAGGCCATGCCCCATATCTTCTGACAACATGAGAAGTGTTCTGCACATCACCAAGTATCCATATTTTAGCTCTTTTGTTATAGTGCACATAATTTCCTCCAACTATTTTGTTTTCTTTGCACCAAAGTAAATCAAAACATGCTATTTTTCTTGCATTTACATCATTCAGCAATGTCCATAATATACTAGTTCCCGTATGGACAATAATTTAACCTAATTTTTGTCCATCTACCACTTTATAAGGCACATCTACCTGAAGAAGAAGCAAAAAATTAGTGTTTCCCACTAAATTACTTTGAACAGAATTCAGTTTTTCAGAAAGCTTTCACAAGATGGTTCCTCTAAAGTTTTCCTAATTTTTAAAGCTCTTGTTACGGCGTGATGAGTAAGAACAACTTGAGGATGTAACAGTCATTAGAAATCCACCTTCGTTAGACATAATAGTTCAATATATCCAAGTAATTACTGTTGCAGCTCTGTGCAAATTGAATAATAGCTGATTTATCAGCTCATAATAAACAAAAGTCTGTTCTGCCACCTGGATGGTAATCTTCAAAACGTGCTTCTCATTATCATTACAACTAAGCTTGGTCAGTTCAAAGATGTAAAACTACTGGCAGTAACAAAAGATTCCATGTCAATGTCTTTATAAAATGAGAATCACATCTTCTTGTTGCTCCAAAAAGGTGACACTTTCAGGAGGGGAAACAATCAAGTGAAAAACAGAGGGCTTATGAAGACCTTAATAAGTGCACAGGCCTGGTGCTGCCTTCTGAAGATCACCCTGAAGATGCTGCCAGCAGGATGAAGGCAGGCTCTGATTTAAGAATTGGTCCTACATATTTCTGAGCAGCCTGAACTGCACAAGCACGCAGGCAGAGAACTGAAGAGATTCCAGACACTATTCAGAAGTACTCAGTACCTTTCAGGACTGACCTAGCCCTTTTTGAAGTGGAATAGGTTTTTAAGTCAGAAACAGTCGAGGGAGTTGGACAGGACTTCTCAGGGGCTGCACGACAAGCTCTGTAACTGCATCTCCTACACCTGCATTTTGGGGGGTTCTAGAAGAATATGTTGATTGTGCAGCAGAGATAAGGTCCTTTAAATCCCTTCAGCTGACATTCCTATGCCATGACTGGCATTCCATCCTTTACATGTGGTCCTAAAAACCTGTCACTGAGCACTGTGAGTGAGGGCATCCAAAGCCTCCGCCCTGTCTGCCACAGGGAAGTATTGCCAAAGGTGTCTGCAGTTGAACCTACGAGCTGACCACGATTAACTAAAGGTTAACTATAAGTTAACTAAAAGTTAAGTATATAAAATAGTTAAATAAAGTTAACTAAAAGTTTAACTACAAGTTATCATCACAAATGAGAGCCAAGGAGTCACTTCAGTCCTCCGAAAGTCAGGACATGCAGAACCTGGAATGGACATTTTCCACCAGGATGAACAGGCCCTGTTCTAAGTAAAAACAGAGCAGCCCTTCAAGGGCAGAAATAAAATGTGATAGGCATGCACAATTTGGTATTACTCTAGCATTACTCTGACATACCATTTTACTGCTCGATATTTTATTGCAAGCCACCTCTTAGCCAAACCGAAACCCACAGTGACTATTTTACATTAGAGAGTCTGCTCCATTAAAAAGCAGCAATGTGGGTAATCTGTCATTTTGTTAGGGATATTTTTGTACTGAAAATGGACACTCCTGCAGTGGGAAACAGTCTGTGGCAGGAGTTAGGTGAGGGTGCTAAGTGCTACTGAAATACAGTCAGAGTTGAGGAAAACTGCCACATCACATACCGAAACTAGGTCATTCTTTGTATTTGAAATACGATCCACCCCACAGCCAGACACCAGGAACATTTTTTCCCATTAATAACTGTCTGCTGCGAAAATAAGGGGAAAAGATGATCTGATACTCAGAATCAAAAGCAATTAAAACTGGGGGGAAGCAAAGATAGGTGGGACACATGTGCTGAGTTTCTGGAAGATAGAAGGCAGAACTTCCAGGATAAATGCTACATGCTGAGATTAGTTTTAATCAGCTAAGATCCATGTCAATAGCTGTTTCAAGACATGGCTGCAGGCTGCAAAATCTGCCAAGAAAGAAGACTACATCCCTGGGCAGGTGGCCAGCATTAAACATATTGCTGCTGCAGCCAAAGCACTACTGGCAGTGAGGTCTGTATCAATTGTGCAGTCCAGCATGAATTTCTTCAAGTACGGGGTGCACCCACTCTGAGAAACTATTCCCACTTCTAACTCCATTCAGAAAAGTTATCTGAACAAGGTCTTCCAAACAGAGGCCTCCAGGAACTTCTCAATCTGCCCCGACCAAGTACCCTCTCAAGGCTTTAAGATTCCTGCGCATAAAGCTACCTTCCAAATTTATGTAATGAGGATAAAATATAGGTCTCATCCTAAAGAACCCAGAGCAGGAAGGAGTTCTCTGCAATGTGATGCATTTCCACACTTATCTGTAAGATCTGAGAGATACCAAAACTATTGTAGCCTGAAGTACTCTCAGAACTCAGCTCCACAAGTCTCTTTTTCCCCACGGTCAAGCAAGAAATAAGCAGACTTTCTACAGATGTCATATGTCTTTAGGGTGAAAAACTCTGGAAGGACTTTGTGTCACTTTATGTCCTGTATATTTGCCATGTGAGAACACTGCAAAGTCAGACAGGACTGATTAGATCACTAGGCAAGGCACAGTCCTGGCAGCAGGTCTCTACAGTAGAGGACTCACTCAAATATTCCCTCCTGGGATGAAGACCAGGGTCTTCACAAAGCCAATCTAATATGAATTTCTGTAGGCAAGTAGTGTGGACAGATGAAAAGAAATGGGCAGGAAGGTATAACAGAGGTATAACAGAGCTGTTATTTCCACACAGCAGCACAGTCATCAGTCTAACAGGCTACCTCATGGAATTTCTTGCCACAGGATGGTGTGGATGCTGGAAGATCACAAAAGCTTGCAAGGGATTAAACAAATTCATTGAAGAAATCTAATTAAGGCTTTCAAGCACAAAGATGATACTCTGGCTCAGAAAGTCCCTGAATACAAAATAATCTGGGCAGTTGATTATTCTGGTAATGTATCACTGTGCTTGTTCTGTTCTTCAGTGTCTACCAGAAGCCACCATCTTTTTGGTTGTTGCTGGTTTTCTCCATACAATGCATAAAAAAAACAATTAGAAGGGAAAAGTATGGTTATATCTGTGACCCTTTTACTATGAGCAGAAGAGGCTTTGTGAGAAGGACAAAAATCCCAGCTTATTGGGAGACTAAGGCTAAAGAAACAGGACAGCCAATGAGGGCTGGTCCAGAGCAGAGATGACAGGTTTGCTCAACTCAAGGATATTTCTTGGCCTCTAGTTCCTGAAGATGCTGACATCATTTGAAGAACACTGAGGTGGTGTGAAGGCCTGGCAGAGATAGGCTTGGACTTCTGTCTATAAAGGAGTAGAAGAAAGAAATTTAGAGCTGTAGAAGCCAAGAGCAAACAAAGCCTAATGGTCCTGTAGTCTGACCTGATCTGAGCCCACCACATGACCACACGAACAAGGACTTTGCTTTTCTTGCTTGTCCTCTATTTTATTTAAAACTGATATTTGGAATTAAAGGCATATAGGGATAGTCTTAATT
>JAYRBT010000021.1:2932266-2950651 GCA_036023395.1 Myiotriccus ornatus | reverse complement strand
TTATTGGGAGACTAAGGCTAAAGAAACAGGACAGCCAATGAGGGCTGGTCCAGAGCAGAGATGACAGGTTTGCTCAAATCAAGGATATTTCTTGGCCTCTTGTTCCTGAAGATGCTGACATCATTTGAAGAACACTGAGGTGGTGTGAAGGCCTGGCAGAGATAGGCTTGGATTTCTGTCTATAAAGGAGTAGAAGAAAGAAATTTAGAGCTGTAGAAGCCAAGAGCAAACAAAGCCTAATGGTCCTATAGTCTGACCTGATCTGAGCCCACCACATCACCACACGAACAAGGAGTTTGCTTTTCTTGCTTGTCCTCTATTTTATTTAAAACTGATATTTGGAATTAAAGGCATATAGGGATAGTCTTAATTTATGCCATTCCTCTGTTGCTTCCCCCAGTGCTCAGCAGCACTCCTCCAAAAACACACGAAGAAGACATGAAATTAAAATAAAAATTGCAGGGGAAAGCGATACCATGTCTCTGTTAAATAGTACAAGTTTGTGTACTGTTATTATGTGGCAGTCAGTACTTAATGATATAAATTAATGGTTGGAAATATATTTCCAGAACCCAACAAAGTAAAACAATAGTTTGGGTTTGGATTGAGCATTTGGCATGGCAAAGATTGCACCAGTTTCCATTGCTCTAGGGTTTAGTTTGATGTAGGGTTTTTTACTAGAAAGTAACTTACACAAATTTACTTTGAATTACACCATCCTTTATATCCCATCTCTTTCCAAAGTCAGCTGATAATCACTGGTCCATATAATGCTTAAACAGCTGACGTGTCACGGATCTTTTTCTCAATTTAAATACTATTTCAGATCTGGAGTTACTGTTTTCAGACCACTTGGCCCCTCTCAGCTACCCCTACAGAATCTTCTAAGAGGTCTGAGAAAATGCAAAGCAACAACACTTGAAACAGATTGTGGCATATTACTGGTTTTCCTTATTTGGAAAATTTGCAGGAGAAAAACTTTTATTATTTTCCTCATACTTTCAAATGAATACATTCTGTAGTCTGTTCTTTACATATCAGGAATAATGTTTTCTCCTATCACTGTGTAAAAGGGCAGCTGTTTTGAAGTATCCTGAGCAAACTTCTACCCTGTGCCTCTGTCCTATTCAAGCCATACCACTTAATATTTCTATTCAGTTCATTGAAAAAGTTAACATCTGGAAATGTGAGGCACTTAAACCTCATTCAGACTTGAATCTAATTAAAGTGTTGACTTAAACCAAACTCTTTGCATAAATAGATAAGTAAAATGTGCTAGTTATAAGGAAAAGAATCAGCAATAGACAATTGTTGCCATACAATGATACACCCAATCCTACATGTTTTCTTATGGTTTCCTAAGACAACCACTGGCAGTTTCCAATTATTAGAGGTTGACGTGGTTTGGAGCTCACGGCCTCAACTCCCTAAATTTTGCTATCATGATGGAAGATTTTAATGTGGCTTCAATCCTGACCCTGAACACTGTGCTAACAATCACTTTCATTCAGAGGACTTATTAATGACTCGAAATAGCAATGAATTTGAAGAATAACACTGCAGCCTTCTTTTGGAGACTTGCAACTTTTATGAATGAGTTGTGCTCAGCATCTCATCTACTTTATGTTAGGGGCACTTCATCTAGTTTCACATGATGATGAAGTTAAGCCATAAAATATATTCCTCTACAGACAGGTTTTTTACCTCTCACCAACAAGGAAAAAATTAGAAACTAAAGGAAAAACGAAGTCTCAGGAAAACATGCATTTGGGTCCAGGCCTGGGTTTATTTATGTCAATTCCCAACTGTGAAAAAAAATAAATCAGGGGATCATGAACACCTTTGAAGGTACCCCTTAAATTTCACAGATGTTCTTATCTGACTAAATAGAGAGGGCTGTTGAAAGGACTCAGTTTGCTTCTGAACTTTCCTTTCAAAATTCTTCATTATGGAATCAGCAAAGGCTGAAAGGTTAGAATGGTAATGAGAAATTAGATTCCATTTGAGACACATCTAGTTTACAGCAACATTTCCAAGAGCAGAAATATTTCGCTGCCTCTGATAAATGAAAGGTAACCTCCTCCTCCATAAGTGAAGAGGACACTAAAGGAGGCAAACATTGATTTACTGCAAAGGAAATGTCTGTGAAAACACAACTTTCCCTTCTTATTTTCTTGAGTAGTTAAACCTTTCTTTTTGATTTCTCTAATCTAGCTTCTAGTACAGTAGATGGAAAATATTTCACATTATTTAAGTGATAAACCACTAGCTCAGGTGGGTTTGATTATCAATTGCAGGAGGTGGCACATTTCCAACATGCTACCAAGTGAACTTATTCGCTTGCTATTCATGAATTCTTCATCTTGTGGTATCTTATCACTTGATTTATGGACTGTTTGGGTTTATAGCTTTTAGACTTATGTTCGGGTTTGTTTAGCTTTTGCCTTTTGTACTTTGGCTTCTATTTATAAAATGAGAGCTCTGAGTAGGATTTGGGCTGCATACCTGCACTCTAACAAGCCTGGGGGAAGGTTCCTGACAGGGCACACACTTTTCACTTGCAACTTGGAAATGCTGTGCCTTCTTTCAGCAAACATCACCAGGAACAGGCAATGAAAAGCCAGATGCTACGTGAAGATTTTCCCGCTAAAACCACAGCTTTGGAACAAAGCAAACCTCAAAGAGACAAAACCACCAACGACAACAAACAGTCTAAAAAATGTTACCCTGAATCCTGCGGTTTCTTGGTAAAATCATCTCTTAAAAAGCCTCACAAAGTGCATGTCAGACATTCAGATACACCAAATAATTAGTGATGGGATAAACTTTAAAAGAACCACTATATGATTTAGATCACTCAAACCCTGGAAAGTCTGTGGGCCTGGAGTTAACCAGAGTAGACTTCACTGAATTTGTTGCATCTTCTCAGATTTACTCCAGCTGAGGTCTAGCTCGTTTGTTTACTTAGACATCTTGATATTTTCCATGTCCCTCATCTCTGTCTCTCCTCTTTCATGCCAAACCAGAATGGTCTCTGATCTCCTGACCCTGTCATTCCAGGCCTGTGACTCCCAGCTGGTTCAGAGTGAAACCATTTCAGGTTTCATCCAGCAAGCATAATGCCTTTTCCCACCACCTCAGAAAGTAAGGCAAGATATGATTTTGCTGGTTAATGCACAAAGAAAGCTTTTGCACAGATATTCAGGGTTCAGAATGATTTGTCTCACAGAACTGTTATGACCCACTTATAAACTGAGTTTTAGGTACAAGGACAACCATATAGTGAACGGTGATCTTCTGTCATTCACAATTACACCCAACTGTGATGGTGTCAGTGCTAATACAGTAAATATACAGAACTACTATTGACACTACTCAAAGCAAAAGTGCCTGCTATTGTGATTTGACATTTAAATGGACTGGTGAAGCCTCAATTGCACTGAAATCAAATCATCTTGCCACTGCTTTCAGCAGAACCAGATTTTTGTGCATAAAAAATGGCAGTTCCTACTATCCTAACATAGATGCTTTATTTGCTGTAGAAAATAAACCCATCTAGTTAAAATGCAATGAACAGGTAATGTTACTGCAGATGAAAGACCCCTCCCTATAAAAACCAGTGTTTTTCATTCTTGAGGCCAACGTTGACATTAGAGATTCTCATCCCATTCTAGTGGCTTGGCTCTTCACCATCTGCTACAGAACTATGGTTAAGCACTCAAGAGCTCCTACACTCCAGGGAAGCAAACACTTCCAACAAAGACATTTTTCTCCCATTACTCTTCCTTCAAATGTGACTCAAACATTTTATGCAGACAATACACTGACCTTTGGGGCATAGAGGCCAGGAGAAATGCTGCACTACGAGCCCACTTCGTAGCTAATTTTATTAGAAGAATGATAAAATTGTATTGTTTTACATGAATTATGGCAATGAGTTACTCAGTGGTGGAATCTACAGACTAGACATCTTGTACTGGGGTTTGTCACATAGCCAGCAAAAGCATTATCATCTATTAAACCAGACTCCATTTACAACGTTATTTTTAGGATCACATTTCCCCTGTGCTAATTAACTGCATTCACAGTTATATCACTATAAAATACAGCTTAATATATATTGCTTAGTTTTCTTCTTCTCCACGCATTGCAAACAACACAAAATTAGTGTATGCACAAAAGAGCTTCCATATTTTTTCCTGATACTCTGGAAATTAATTTCTTCCTTTGACTTGTACCCAATGAAGTCCTTTTATCATTAGTTTTCATAACATTAGTAAGGCATAACATCACCTTACATTATCTGCTCACTAGCCAAAGACAGTCCCCATCTTAAGAAGTTCACTATCATTTAAGGGGAGGAAAAAGAGGCTTCCTATAAAAAAAAAAAAAAGACAAAATTTTCAGAAATGAACCTTTGGCTCATTTCTAACACAGTGACATTTGTAAGAACAGATACTGAGTCCATACACACACATTGTTACACAGGCACAGTAACTCCTTATTAAATGAGTAGACACGTTATTAAAACTGTACAGTCAGTTACACCCAGAGATCAAAATGTGGCCCAAAGTTATCCCAGGTCAATCCTTGTCTTTCAGTACAGATTTGTCAGACAGGTTTGTCTTCTCCTTGGATAGCAGTAAGGAAGTTTATCCAGAGATGTTCAGTAAAACACACAAATTACTATTTATGCACCCAACCAGAGAATCAGACATGCTACTCAAAAAGGGGGGAAATCCCCCTTTTATAGCCTTCAAATAGGACTGAAGAAAACCATGGAAAGGGAATAAAAAAATCAATGTCATACCATGTGAACCAATAGGAAAACTTGTCCCCAGAGAAATTTTTTGTTGGGTACTAATTTTAATTCCTGTCCCTTAGATACCAGTTTTTGAAATTCTGTTTTGCAGATATTATCTCACAGTTCTCAGAAGGTGCTTTGCAGTTTCTCTAGAGGACTATTTCAGTTTTGAAGTTTGCACTGTTCTGGTAGCTCCTGGGAGCCACGGGAAGCAGAGATACACAGTGTGGACACTGCAAGAGGTCGTAGCTACACAGCACGTAGCCTAACTGGGTCACTGCTCAGCTGTACCAAGCCTGGGCTGAGACAGAAATCCTGGGGAATCTCTGCACTGAGATCTCACATCCCACAATACCTACATGATATCTGCTTTCCATTACCTAACCTGTCCCAATTTCCCATTATCCTGAATAATACACCTGACTGCACATGCATGACAGAGAGCTCCATCACATAAATAAAAAAGGGAAAGTAAGAAATGCCCCCCAAATTCTCCTCAAAGGTTATTGTACAGATGCAAGATGCAAAAGTCCACATAAAAGACCTGTCAGCATCCAAGTTAGCAGGGAACAATGCATGTAAATGAAAGATAAAGTGGGTCTTTTAATTTATTTCTAAAAAATTATAAAAGAAAAAAAATCAGGATAGAAATATAAATGACCCCTCTGAGAATGTTTGGGAGGTATGTAGTTCTAGATACTTGAGAGGTATACCTGTTTTCTGTTAACTTTATGATGATGGGCTGCCTGAACATGCCTGGGGTAAGAATAATTGCTCTAGTGCTCTTCCAGCATATCTGGGGACAAGGATCCAAACCAGCTGCCCCATGCTGCATTATGCCATTTATCTCCTCACTTCCTCTGAAGATGCATAACTATGGATGCATTTCATGGAAACGAATTAGATGTTTTTTAACTAACTCCCAGCCTCAGTGCTAAACCCAAATGGTTAATGTTACATGTGAGTTTTTGGAAATTACTGCTTCCTCTATGGTTTGAACAGTTCTTGTGTAATCTCATAACTCTCTTGCTAGAGGAAATAAAACTTTTTGCTCTTTTTATCCCCCCCCCCCCCAGTCTTTTAAACATGCATAGATATTATGTCAAAAACTATGAAAGCCAGGTATTTTTTGTGTCTTATTTGTGTTTTTCTCTTCTGATTAACTCTAAATATGACTTTTTAGGGCTTCCTTAAAGAGAAAACACGGAGCAGTTTGGGTCCCCTGTGTGCACCCAAAGGCCTTACTGGCCATGGCCAGTCTTACCTGGGGCCATGGGCCCTTTTGATCTCAGCTCTGGGCTTTCAGCTCTTGTCAGAGCCATGTCCCATGTGCACCTCTCTCCAGCTCGGCTGGATCTGTTTTGTTGCTGAGCACTGGCTTGGTGAGCACTGGACCTGATCTGTGGATTGACTTCCCAGCTAGAGCTTGGACCTGCTGCATCACCACAACCCTTCCTGATGACCTGGACTCCCGGTTGATCTCAGTCCCCTCTCCAGTCCCAACTTGCTCACCTCAGCCGGGTACTGAGGGGCTCAGCCCTGCCTGGTGTGTTACCATGCTCGGCTCCTCATCCCTTTGGCAGCAGTTGTCCCCTGTTGGTCCCTGGCAGCCCATTCCTCAACCTTTCCTAGCTTCCAGATAGAAAACACAGCTTGAGATGATGGATTTTTTTTAATACACTTAAACATAACAACATACTGTGTGTTTTAACTCACAGAGCCTTTGCTTTGAGCCCATTGACACAGCTGTGGCAGGACTGTTATACCCTCTAGCTGTTCAAAACTTATTTTTCTTTTAAGAGCTCGTCTTGTTTTTCCTGGGTAGACTCACTGTATGCACCACGTTATCCATACAAAAACGTTGCTGTCACAGCCTCTAACTGACAGCTTGTTTGTGGAATTTTTGGAACTGAAAAAGTGAAGCTCTTAGATATCTGACTTCCTGCCTATGACACCAAAATGGGTCTCCCTTCTGTTGCTGTCACACACATCCCCTTAGGAGATGAGGGGCTGCAAAGCTGAAGTTGCAGTAAACTGGTTTTCAGTTCCAGTTTACACTATGCCTGAAATCATTTGAGCTTACCATGAGTGAAGTTAGACTGAAGCCTTAGCACATGCCTGAAGTTAGGAATGGTTTCAGCAATTGCCTTCAGGAGAGATAGTCCTTAATGCAAAGTTCTGTGCTCTCCTAAATTGGACCCCTACTGATTAAAATGCATTTTTGAAAAGCCAGTCATGGTAGATGATGTTTTAAATGGAAGCTGTTTAAAAAGATAATTAAAAGAATAATTGCTATAATGAAAACTTACATGTCTAGAAATGACCAAAATTATCACAGCTGTCTTCCATGAGTTTAACTTTCTTCTTCTCTGTTAGCAAAAGCCAAGATATTAAAGATTTTCCAGCTTTACCACACAGTGCTGCATTTTTAGATTTGTGGACAGACTGAGTGATCTTCAGCCAGCATCTGAACCCACAGCCTCACGTTCTGGTTTCCCCTCATTACCACCACATCACATCTTCTACAAAGTCAGGTTTTTCCAGTCAGTGCTGTATGGCCCTGGTTCAGCAATGCACAAAGAAAAGTAAGTTGTCATGTCACATGAGGGCATCGCACAGCGTTACATAAGATGGCTCCCTCTTGGTTATTAGTTTTATGTCAGTTTTGGCATACACTCAAATCCTACATAGAAAAGACTAGTTAAGGAGTGAAGAATGAATTGCCTTCATTAATATTCAACCACGGGTTTTAGCTTCATTGTGACATACTCTTGCAAATGGCTGAGCAGAGCAAAAACCAGTCGCTGTGTCCACCGTGCCATAAAAACTTGCGTGGCTCTTGTTAATAGGCTTGGAAGATCCTTTTGATGACATACAAGCTGCCTGCTCTGAGCCAAGGTGCCTCAAGGAGAGCTGGAAACAAACCTAACTTGTTCTTATTGAATAACACACGGGCTGTCATTAGGAGAGTGAATAGGGAATTAATTTCGCTGGGTTTGGGGCACACAAGAGCAGTCCCAGTACGGCAGCATTTCAAACTGGAAAACTGGGTGAACATTTTTAGATGAAACAAGACTGTTTATGAACTGAAAATCTGGATTTTATCAATCTCTTTCAAGCAAAACAATTTGACATAAACAAGCACAAGCCTTAACTATTACAATTTAAATATTAATATTATTTGAGGGTTAAAATTTAGATAACATTAATTCCAGTCTTTAAACACACTGGCATACGTTTAACTATCAGTGAATACAGATCTTAAAGTAGTGTAGATTAACTAAGTAGAACTGCATTAATTTTCAACAATTCAGATTCTGGTTTTATTACTTCTCTCACAGATCAAAGCCCTTGTAATGGCATAATGGAACCATGAAACCATGTGTTTATTAAAAAACTTTCATACATCCTACCTATTTCTGTGTAGTCACAAAACTACATACTCATTTTTCATATTGTGGTCAGAGTAAAGGTGCCATACAAGTAATTCAAATACTTAGGCCTGAAAACTTGACTGGTGAAGAGGAGCTGGATGCCAGTGGAAGGCTGGTGTCTTCAGAAATGCTGAGAGATGTGCTCCAATTTGCTTAAATCTTTTAAAAACCTATCTCATTTCAATGACATGGCTTCTAGCAAATATTCCATATTTAGTCCTATGTAAGATGTATGGTTCTGCATAGGATAAATCAGTATTTCCCATATGACTGTGTATGACATGAGATTTAAACTGTAACACTTTATATATTTTACATAAACAAGACTTGGCCTTATGCCACGTTAAAATGATGACTTTGAAAGGAAAGTAAAGCTGAAGACACTTGCTACAATGAAGATTGTTTTCTTGCACACTTTTTAAACACTAGCAAAATATTTTTGAAAGGACAAATAAATCAGTTTCAGAAATATCAGTGCTGAGAACTTATCCTTTTTCAGAATTACTCCTTCTTAAAAAAATTTGCCTAAAGAGGCTTCATGAGAAATCGAATTATTTTATTAACACTGATTTATTTGAGAATAATTGAAAACCAAAGAAGATTCCAGCACCTTTCCAGCTTCCTGTCCTGTTTCAGTAACAGCTGTCAATTGCCAGCCATGTTTAGGTTTTAAGCTAGCAAAATATGTGCATTAAATATATATAAAATCTACCAGTCTGGGATACAGGTCATGCAAGTCTGAAGAAAAGCAGTTGCCTGAATTTAGTTGTATGTGCAGGATAAAAATGTCATGAACTGCTCTAAATGTCTGAAGACTTTTGCTGCAGAGGACTCTCACAGAGATGTGCATTAAGGGCATAATCCCTTAATTTCAATAAAGGAAGGACTTTTTATTATCTCTAATGGGGATATAAGTGAATTGGTTTGAAAGTAGATCTTGTTTATTTTTGTGTTACAGCTATAAAAGAAAATGTGAGACAAAATAAAATATGTTAGAAGAGACTGCAAATTGTTGAGGGGAGGGGGATAATGAAATAAAAAGCAAAACAAGGGCAAGTATTGAGGAAGAAAGACATTACCAGGTGAAAAGTTGCCATGAGTGCAGAGTTAAGAAATGAGAGCTCTGACATTTACTATGAAGATAACTCAGTGAATGGAGAGAAACTGGTGAACGGAGAGAAAGGAGAGGTATTATGAGCCAGGAGGACAGAAAGCAGGGAAAACGATGGAAAACCTGTAATACTGCCTGGGAGCTGTAAGAACCAGGTGGAAATGAGTTCAGTGCATGTGGGGACAGGGGGAAGTCTGCAAGGAGACAAAGGGATGATACCAAAGTGGTGGAAATAAAAAAGACAACGTTTTATGCAGTGTGAAAGAGCCATATTACACTGGAGAGGATCCAAAGGAGGGCCACACAGATGATCAAAGGGCTGAAGAACTTGTCCTATGAGGACAGAGTAAAAGAGTTAAGGTCTTTTCTCTCTGGAGAAGAGCAGGCTCAAGGAGGCCCTCATCACAGTATTCCAATACTTAAAGAGTGGCTACAAAGAGAAGGGAGGCACCCTCTTCACAATGTGCCACATGGAGAAGACACAGAGCAACAAACAATCCAAAATGCATCAGGAGAGGTTTTATCTTGGTGCAAGAAAGATATTTTTTACACTGAGAACAATCATTCACTGGAAAAACCTCCCCAGAGATGTGGTCCCATCCCCACCTCTGGAGGTTTTCAAGATGCAACTGCACAGGGTGCCAGATAAGCTCATCGTGGCTCCCTTTTCCATGACAGGTGGGACCAGATGATCTTTCGAGGTCCCTTCCAACCTGGGCTGTTCTAGGATTCTATGAACATCTTTACCAGGATTTACTGACAACAGTGCAGGCCCCCATGGAATTCAGATGTTCAACTATGTAACAGACTGCAAAGAGACACCCATGACATCAGATTCAAGAGGCAATAACTGGAATACTTTGGTGGAGATCTGACAAAGGAATTGAAAACAAGAATCGGTGACAGAAGCTTTCTCTTTTTTCCCCTCCACTGTCTTAGGGAACTGTACTGACCAGCACTGAATTTCCTTTTCACATGGTGGGCAAACCTGCCAGCTGCCAGCCACTGGAATGGCCTGCAACAGAACTTAAGTAGCTGCAGTAAAACCTTGCTAAGCCAGCTCCTACAGAAGTGTCATCTTCAATACTGAGCATCTCAACAAAAGGCAGTGGCAACACTGAAATAGGCAGCTTTATAAAACTGAGATTTAGAGATGAGCTATCTTCATTTGAATGCAGTAATTGCATAGCATTTTAAAAGAGGTTTTTGTTTTTATTTTACCAAAATGCATGATCCACATTTTTCTTATGTGCTGTTATAGGAAGATGGCACTTAGTTTTTCTAAGAGTCAAACATGGCTTTGCAGAACAGAACATTCTTAACAATTAAAAATAGTGATTAGAGGGAAGAATTTTAGAATATTTTTAAACATGGACTCTCTGTGGTATGTATTTTTGTACTGGTTTATGGTCTCAAGTAATAGAAAAATCATACAAAGGTAATACAAGCAATCTGAAATCCACTGCAAGCAGTTCTATTTTAACTCAGCAATTCACACCAAATTCTTTCACCGCACTAAGAATGAATTCAGGAAAATAAATATCCATGGAGAAATATGGATTTAATTGTTATTGCTGTTACACTGCTAAAATAAAACAGCTGTGATCACACACTCAGATAAAGCCATTGTTTAATAAATATTTTTATTAAACATCTCTGTAGTGGAGATGAGTCCAGCTCCCCAAGAGCAGAGCAGGCTGCTTCCCAGACCACCCATTGCTCCTGAGGTTAAACAACCCATCCAGCTGTTGGGGGGTGGGGGAACCGGATCAGACACACTGCACACCATGGCAGGCAGGGAGTTTGCTCATGGACACCCGAAACATGGACACATTAAACTTTAACAACTGGATTTTCACATTCAAGTAAACAGATCAAGATCTTTTTTCAAATCATTCATTTGAGCACTAGTTAATGACAGCAATGGGGTTTCTTAGAGGGCACCTTCCCAAAACTAACAACGACCCGTGCAGCCCTCAGCACAGAAGTCTTGGAACACTAAGGTCAGCTGATTATAAGAGGCAATGGGGAAAACCAGGACATAGGGAGGTCAGAGGTACAACAGGAGCAGTCAGGAAAATAAATTGACCACGGTCATACAGCAAATAAACTGTGTGTCTGAGCTGTGAATAAAATCCAGAAGTCCTGATTCCTTGTCCCTCTGCTCTGTTGCTCCAGTCCTAATCAGATCCTCTCTCAAAACAACTTTCTAATATAGACAGTCCAGGAGACTAAAACATTTATCCTGTCTACAAACCAAGGGTAGTAAAAGGTTTCCTTCACACAGTCACCCTAATATTTCTGTTATGGCCTCAAAGACTCTGTTAATATTGCACTTTTCCTCCAGGTCAGCAATCAGAATTTCTGAGCCTGCAGAATTTATCATTCTGCTCCGAAGGTATTTTCAAGAATTATTCAAACTTAAAATCTGAGCAACCTTTTACAGGATGTTTCCTTCAAGTTCTGGCATCAACCAGTCTGTGTTTGCTAGGATTATTGATGGTTTGTTAGGGTTATCACAGGAGTTGTAAAAGCAGAAGACATTTTCACACACATTTATAAATATCCAATATTGGTCGAGACTTATATCACTTTTCTGTTACAGTAAAATAATAAACATCTCATATTCAGACCAGACAGAAAATAGACAAAGTATGAAGATTCATATTCATAAACTTTTCTATGTAAACCAAGCTACATAATTCACAGGAGTACATAAGGAGAATTAAATTTGCACAATTGCTTCTCATCTTTACCTGTAAACATGCACTGTTTACCATGGGATGTGCAGTGTGTTTTTTCCAAACAGATTTCTAGCAAACCAATTAAGCAGCTGGTCTTACCTAAAAGTGCCAAATAAACAAACAAACAAACAAACAAAAAAAACACAAAAAAACCCCACCAGATTTAGTATGGGCTAAGGATTACTGAATTGGAAAGTGTACTGATCAGTTTTCCTAATAACACATCAGTCACTGAATTCAAGTGTTCAAATTTAAGGTTTTATCAGCCATTCGGAACCCGTGGGTCAGGACTTCAGTGGTCCAAACCAGAGCAGCTTTCCTGTAACACACAGTTACACGAGTTTGGAACGGACCTAAATATTTCACAGAATCACAGAAAATTCTGTGCCGGAAGGGACCCACAGGGACCAGAGGACAAGGGAACGGTTTGTGCTGGAAGGGACCTTAAAGCCCACGCAGTCCCAGCCCCGCGCAGCCCCCGCGCTCCCCTTGGCCGGCGCTGCCCCCTCGCGGGCACCGCCCGCGTCTGCGCTGCCACCTTTGGTACCCGAAGAACAGGCGCACAGCACATCCAGCAGCAGGTGCTCGCCTTCTGGTTGAGAACAGTGAAAAGGAAATGCCCCTCAGTGCTTTTATTAGCGCCTACGAAACGTTTCTGGAGGGCCTTTAAAATGTTTTCAGCAGTCTCAAGACCAGTCACTCCGAAGTGTCATAGAATGTAAAACCTGTTTAACAAACAAACTGTATGCAAACAGTAAAGCCATGTCCTGAGAAACTTAATTACTTATTCAGCAGTTCGGGGAATAGATACAAGGACAAGAGCACTGTTGTTCTGTATTCACTGCCTGCCGTTTCATCACTTTATCAGTGCTGATCTAATAAATTTACAGTCTATTTGTGCAGGCTACACTTACTGATTCTTTCCTAACTCTCCACTGAACAGAGCAATAGATTGTAACCCGACTGCCTGGTGCCCTGGTTTCCCCAAAACATTTAATTTTACAAAGATGCACTTGGGTTCCTATGTGGAACAAATGCATACATGCTTAAACTTTTTTGTTCTTCCCTATGAGAGCATGCTCACATAATTTACAACAGAGAAGCCATCCAAGGATGCCAGCAAGCTACATTCTATTTTCATTATTCAGCAATGACAAAAGTCTTTCTTAGCATGAATGCTTCACCTGTGAATTCCTTTTTCTTCAGAATATGACAAATAAAAACAGTCACTCTAGCAGTAACATTCATAATGCAAATCACAGTCCACTAACTGAGACCACCAACACATTTATTGGAGTTTCAAGTACTTGCAGGTTATAGTGGTATGTGGGAATTATATCATGTTTCTATGGAATTGACTGAGAATCCTAAATTTATTCTAACAAATATGATCTGGAAAGTAGTTTTCAAACAGAGTAAGCAGAGACTTCTTGAACCAGTGTAAAGTTTAATGGAAGAGTAAACATGGGCTCTAATCAATAAGGTAATTGCTTATTTGTCACTCAGCTACTACTCCCCATGTAGCCAAAAGACAAAAATAAGTCAGTGAGGGGGATTTTCTGCAATCCTTTTCCGAAACAGAATTAAACAGAACTTCAGGACCAGGCCCAGTTCAGATCAGATCTAACTGCACAGTGCCTAAAAGAGACACAAAGATTTGCAAGGTCCAGTGTACCATTTATAAAAATGTGAGTAATGTGGAATCAAACTCACCTCCAGCAAAAACTTCTGGGGTCTATAAAATTTATATAACAGAGGTGGTCTTCTAATATCCAGAAACAAAGCAAATATATTACACATGAGAGTATTTTCAAGTGGCCTGTTCAGAGAGCAGGCTGCTGAGCAGGGGGGATCTGCCACCAAGGTTTCCCTATACAAAGATTAGCCATGCAAAAAATTATACAACATAGAGAAGAACAGAGCATTTTAAAACAGGGCACAGCTCAGCTGGGAGATACAGATCATATCAGACATGCAATCACTACTTATTTCTTCACTGTAATTTCAGTGACTGTGCACAGACTGCTGGAAATGGTAAACAGAGAACAGTGCAAATAATTAGTGCCTTAATTAGAAAGAACTTTCAAAGAAGTAGTCTCAGCCACGCTGATGATTTAAACAAAACTAGACTAAATTCTGTTTAAATGTGGAAGACTACACGAGAATCAACCAACAGTTGTGAAATCTACGTGTCAGCTAGAAGGGGCTGTCTGACACTAAGAATTAGAAAAGCAAGGCTTCTCTCAGGATGTGGAGCTCACGTATGTAAGGTTGGAAAGGTGACAGGGAATTCACAGAAGGAGGGTACTGCCAACTACATCATATAGGGGTCAGGTACTCTCAAGGCATCAACAGTTCCCAAACAGTACTACTATTGAACTTATCACTGGAAGTTTTGTATATGCCCATGAATCCACTGGAACAGCATTTCTGCATTATCTCAAGTATTAACAGCCACAATCTGAAGAGCAACTTTAAGACTACAAAGAAATGAGAAAAATATACTGTTATTAGTTACTGTGCCCCCTCCCCAAGACAACACTAAAATAGTTGAATTAATAAAATGTACCAAATCTGGTAAGAACATTCTATAATATGTTATATGCAAGCTGGCTTTAGCTCATTTTGTTAGTAGGATTAATTTTTAGAAATTTAAGACTTTCATGTTAATCCCAGATAATAGTGCAGTTTGGTAAACTAATCAGATTACAGTGAATGTCAGTGCCATTTGATTTTAAATGATGTGAAGCATATTACTGGAACTATCACCCCCTCGTTTTATGAAAGGATGATCTGGAAGAATGTCAGGCAGGGTTCACTGTGTCTCAACAGCTGCAGAGCTCTGCTTCAAGTCCTTTTTAAAATTATGGTTTTCTTTATTCTGGTTTATCTCTGACATTTTCTGACAGCAAGTTAGGGCAAGAATTTTAAAAAGACTGTTGGACTTTGTCACAACAATGGATGTTCACATACTGTGTAAGAAACTGGTATACAAACTTATCTTCTACACATACACCACTAAATTACCACCTCCTACCACCATCAGCCAAATATCTGATGTGTATTTTCAATTAAAAATCAACTACCCTACCTAGTCCTTCCCACTCATTTGATTCATGAGCTTCATTTTGCATCTCCCTCGTTCCCTATACCTTTACTCTGATTGGTTCCAGCAGGGCTCAAGCCTATTTTATTTCTGGTTAATCAGATTAGGTAGGAAGCTGGGATTGTGATGTCAGTGCATTAACAGAAGGAAGTAATACTTCCTGCAGGAAAGATGGCAATTTTGACCTTTTAGAAGCAGGTCTTGATCTGACTGCAAGATGAAAACCAAGCAAGCCAAACTGCAGTAAGAACACCAACTCATTCTGCAAGAGCAGAGTTCAAAGTGAGATTATGGCTCGTGGACTGCAGGTAAGAAAGAGTAAAGCCCTCATGTCTGGTGTTTTGCTTGAAGGGAGCTTTGGGTGGGGGTAAGGAGGTCAGCCTTAGCAAAAATAGTAGAACATTAGAAATAGTAACTCATGAAAGGCCTCAGTTCTTACAGGAGAAAAACTGGCTTTCTGAACAGAAGCATCTTAATAGACTCACTTTTTTACAAACTTGTGACACTATTTGTTTGACTTGAATATACCTGTATTAATATTCTTTCATTCTGTGCTGATGAAACAATACTTACTTATAAATCTCTTTCCTGTACAAAATTGCTGTAGCTCATTTTGTTGGGTTTTCCCCCCTTCAATTCAGAAACCTACAGTAATTGAACAACAGATGAGACTGAAACTAAATTAAACAACTAACTCCTTAAGTTATAAACTCATGATTTAAAATTTAATTACTTTGTATGATAGTTTGGCAGACTGCTTTATTATTATGGGCTGCTGCTGTATTATTTAGCATGTGCCACAATACAAATGGTTTTATGAGCCTGTCGGGTGTATGCAGCAGGTTACTATGGTGATGTGGTGCTCAAACTGATGCAATCCTTAAGGTTCTGTTCTTGAACCTTTCATCAGACCTTAAAAAAGGCTTCACACACAGCAGCGAACAAAGTCCTAACATAACAGATACTGTTTGCACAAACTACCCTCAAGGAGCACAGTTGTTAACCAAATAAAAGGTACAAAGGTGCACTGCTGGAGGAGCTCTAAGCAGTAATGACTGTGCACACCTGTAATCCTTAAGATTAGCTTTATTCCATAGGTATATTAACATGGACAAAGCTCATCCCTCACTTGAGCTGAGCCAGTTGTGATGCCTCCCATCAAGTGCAGCAGGGAAGCTGAACTTACAGTCAAGGAGGCTGACCTTTAACTTGCTGTGCAGATGAAAGCCCAATTTATAAATGCAAAGCAAATGATAAAGCTGAAGTCCATTAAACACTGCAATCAGTATCATGATTGGGCAAAAGAAACTGCTCCAATCGCAGGGAGCATTGTCATTGCATTTAAGCTGCAGTTATGCAGAATGCAAGACAGATGGGGATATTGGAAAAAAATTAGAACAAAACAAAATCCAACAATAAAACAAACAGAACTTTTTAAACTGTTCATCATGTCAGTGACTATCCTTAAAGGTGCTTTTTTGGAACTCCAAATGAAAATCATGTTTATGTGTTCCAGTCGTCTCAAATAAACATTGTTATTATAATACCAATGCTTCTAATGAATTCCTATTGTCACTGACTCTTGTTGACAGAACCCCATATCCTGCCTGTGTATTCATTATTGGCAACCTCACACAGGCAGAAATTACCCTTTTCAAGCTGTCCAGCTGGGCTAATACAACACTCAAACAATGAGCAGCTCTGCACTGCACTGAAGCTGCTGTGGATGTCATTGTCCAGCCTGACCCACAGTCATACCAATGTCACTGCCAGAGTCTCTCCCAAGATCAATAAGGCACGAATAAACCTAATTTAAAAACAGTCCTTCACCTAAGCTTTCACTGTGCTGGCTTTAGCCATGAAGAAAATAGAAGCTAAACCAGGCAAAACAGTAGTGCTGCCACTCAACCAGGGCTCAGCTGTGAGGTTATTCTCCGTGTGTATCTTGGACCATTAGGGCCTATCAATTCTGAATATTTGCAGATACAGTTAGTCCAGCCAGGGTGAGATTCTTTATGCATTGCCTTGTAACACAATAATCTGTTCTCTGAAATCTTTAACACCTGTCTCGAGCTTTATCTTTAAATGCAGTAAGCTGTTCATGGCCAACTTAAAATAAATGGCAGTAATTGCTTATCTCATTTTTGGCTGCTGTGAGTTTTGCAAGTAATAACCTCCTACTGTTCCCTACAGTCCATTTTTCTTTTCTTCCTAAGCACTCATCTCTGCTATGCCAAAAAAAAAGAAAAAAAGGAGAATTAAAAACAATTCATCTCTCTAAAGAGCTTGCAGGTGTTAACTTGTTGTTATCAATACTTTATGCTATTCCTGCCTAGTCCACAGCTCTGTGCTATTAGCAAAGCATTGTACTGAGTTCTGTGGAATGTGGCGGGTGTGTACATAACCTATTTTGCACCAGTGAAGCTTTAAGCCAGCTTTGAATTTTTCTTTCAGTCAGTTCTGTATTTTTAACAATAGCAGGACAATATTAGATGTGACAAAATCCCACTAAATTTGATTTTTTCCTGAACTTATTTCTAATACTCACATATTAGCCCTTTTATTCATAATTCCTTCTACCTCATTACATATTTTTTTCTTGCCTGCTTTTGTACCACCACTTTATAAATGAACACAGCATCCACTGAGGTCTTGAATCCAAAGAAAGATCTGTTTGGGGCCAGAAGAGAAGCCCAAAATGTAGAAAGTGTAACCCCTAGGAGGATACCTCTGGGTGCAACAGGCTGGTGGAAATGAGCATGTTGAATAAGAACTGTAATTGTAAATCTTGGTGTCAAGAGGGTTAAAGGCCTGCTCGGTGGGAAGCAGCCATGGCCTGTCCCCAGCCATGCTGAGGAGCTCTGCTCACAGGGCAACAGCACAATGAGCTGAGCTGCAGCTCAGCAGGTCTCTGCTTCCCACCTATGGGCATCCTCTGCAGCTTCTCCTCTTCCCCCCTGCCATCTCAAACCTTCTCCTTTGGGGTGAGTCATCTCCCCTGTCCTCTGAGACAGCTGGTGGTTGGTATGTCAAAAGTTCAGCTGTGAATTCACTCTTAGGAGGCAGAGTTTTCTCTTTTACACAATGGAAAATGACAGTCAAGGTAGTGCATCACCCCAAAGTAACCTGCTGGCCTGTAATCCCAATCTACTTGCCTTAAATTTGAATTTTTGCCTGTCTACCACA
>JAYRBT010000021.1:2911456-2926589 GCA_036023395.1 Myiotriccus ornatus | reverse complement strand
CCTCTGCCAGGTGTAAAGTTCCATCTGCAGTATCCTAGCTTACAGAGAGCCCAGGGCCAGCTGGGCTCCCCCACACTAACCCTAACCCTAATCCTAGCCCTAACCTAAAGCTAACCCTAACCCTAACTCTAACCCGAACCCTAACCCTAAAACTAACACGTACTCTAACCCTAACCCTGAACTAAACGATAGTCTTAACCTAACCATAACATAACTTTAACCCTAACCCTAATGCTAACCGTAACCCTAACCCTGAAATAAACCCTAGTCTTAACCTAAACCTAACCATAACCTAAACGTAACCATAACCTAAACCTAACCATAAACATAACCCTAACCATAACCGTAACCCTAACCCTTACCCTAACCCTACACTGGACTCTAGCCCTATCCTAACCCTAACCCTACCTCTAGCCCTAATCCTAACCCTAAACCTAACCCTAGACTGAACCTAACCATTACTCTAACACTAACCCAAACCCTGAACTAAACCCTAGCCTTAACCTAACCCTAACCTAACTCTAACCCTAACGCTATCCCTAACCCTAACCCTCACTCTAACACATACCGCTAAACCTAACCTAAAACCTAACCGTAACCCTAAAACTAACTCTTACTTAAACCCTAGCCCGAATCTAACCATAACTCTAACCCGAAACCTAACCTTAACTCTAACCCTTACTCTAACCCTAACCCTGAACTAAACCCAGTCTTAACCTAACCCTAAGTATAACCCTAACCATAACCCTAACCTAACCCTAATCGTAACCCTAACCCTAACCCTGAGCTAAACCCTAGTCTTAACCTAACCCTAACTATAACCCTAACCGTAGCCCTAACCCTACCCCTATCCCTAACCCTATACCTAACCATATCCCTAACCCTAACCCTAACCCTGAGCTAAACCCTAGTCTTAACCTAACCCTAATCCTAATCGTAATCTTTACTCTAACCCTATACCCTAGCCCTAACTTAATCCTAACCCTAACCTTAACCCTAACCCTAAACGTAACCCGAACCCTAACCACTGACTGTAACCATCACCCTAACCCTACACCTAACCCTAGACCTAAACCTAACACTAATCCTAGACCTAACCCTAAATCTAGCCCTAACCCTAGCCCTAGCCCTAACCCTAATCCTAACCCTACACCGAACCCTAGCCCTAGCCCTAACCCTAATCCTAACCCTACACCGAACCCTAGCCCTATCCTAACCCTAACCCTAACCCTGAAATAAACCCTAACCCTCACCCTAACACATACCGCTAAACCTAACCTAAAACCTAACCCTAACCCTAAAACTAACCCTTCCTTAAACCCTAGCCCTTTACCAAACCCTTGCCCTGACCCTAATCCTAACCCTAATCCTATCCCTTACTTAAACCCTAGCCCGAATCTAACCATAACTCTAACCCTAACCTTAACTCTAACCATTACTCTAACCCTAACCCTGAACTAAACCCTAGTCTTAACCTAACCCTAACCATAACCCTAAACCTAACCGTAACCCTAACCATAACCCTATCCCTAAACTTAACCCTAACCCTATCCCTAACCCTAACCCTATCCCTAACCCTAACCCTATCCCTAACCCTAAACCTAACCCTAACCCTATCCCTAACCCTAATCCTAACCCTAACCCCAACCTTAGCCCTAACCCTAAACCTAACCCTAACCATAACCCTAACCCTATAACCTAACCCTAAATTTTACCCTAACCCTAACCTTAACCCTAATCCTAAACCTAACATTAACCCTAACCCTAACCTTGACCCTAACCCTAACCCTTACCCTAAACATGACCCTAACTCTAACCTAAACCTAACCGTAACCCTAACCTTGACCCTAACCCTAACTCTAACTGTAACCGTAACACTAACCCTAACCCTAGCCTTAACCCAACCCTAACTATAACCCTAACCCTAACGCAAACCCTAACACAAAACCCGTACTCTAACCATAACACTAACCCTAACCATAACCATAACCTAATCCTAATCCCAACCCTAACCCTAACCTAAAACCCGTACTCAAACTCTAACCCTAAATCTAACCCTGGGTCTAACCCTAACCCTCATCCTAAACCGAAACACTTACTCTAACCTAAAACCTAACCCTTACTCTAACCCTAACCATAACCCTTACCCTAACCTAAAACCTATCCCTAACCCTCACCCTAACCTAAAACCTAACCCTAACCCCAACCCTAAACCTTACTTAAACCCTAGACTAAGCCTAACCCTAACCCTAAATCTAAACATAATCTTAACCCTTCCTTAAACTATATCCCTAACATAACCGTAACCCTAACCTAACCCTAACCCTAACTCTAATCAAACTCGAACCCTAACCCTAAACCTAATTCTAACCCTAACCCTTCACCTGAACCAAACCCTAACTCTAATGTTAACTTAACCCTGCACATAACCCTAGATCTAACCCTAACCCTACACCTAACCATAGCCCTAACCTAAAGCTAAATCTAAAGCTAACCGTAACCCTAACACAATACCTTATACCCTAACCATAACCCTATCGCTAGCCCTAACCCTAACCCATAACCCTAACCCTAACCTAAACCTAACTCTAACCCTAACCTAAACCCGAACCCTAAAACTAACTCTTACTTAAACCGTAGCCCTTTACCAAACCCTAACCCTGACCCTAATCTTAACCCTAATCCTATCCCTTCCTTAAACCCCAGCCCAAACCTAACCCTAACCCTAAGCCTCACCCTAACCCTAATGCTACCCCTAACCCTAACCCTAAATCTAAACATAATCTTAACCCTTCCCTAAACCCTATCCCTAACCTAACTGTAACCCTAACACTAACCGTAACCCTAATCCTAAACCTAACTCTAACCCCAACCCTTTTTTAAACGCTAGCCCAACCCTTAACCCTAACCCTGACCCTGACCCTAACCCTAACTCGAAACATAATCTTAACCCTTCCTTAAACCTTATCCCTATCCTTAACCCTTCCTTAAACCTTATCCCTATTCCTAACCCTAACCCTTACCCTAACCCTAACCCTAACCCTAATCTAACTCGAACCCTAAAGCTAACCCTAACTCTAACTCTAAACCTAACCCTTTTTTAAAACTTAGCCCAAACCTTAACCCTACCCCTGACCGTAACCCTAATCCTAACCCTGACCCTAACGCTAACTTAACCCTGCACCTAATCCTAGCTCTAACCCTAACCCTACACCTAACCCTAGCCCTAACCCTAACCCTAACCTGTGGAGGTATGCAGCAAGGCCGTGGAGCCTAGCAGCAAGGAAGGAATGTAAATAAGAGGTGAACATCCAATCATACATGAAGGCTAGTGGAAAATTATAGGTAACAGAGCTAAGAATAGTTGTAGTATGTAAGATTCTGTAGAGAACAGTGTGTGTGAGTGAGCTGTATGGGAAATAAGGAACTAAGAGTCTTCACAAACAAGAAGTAAAGGCGGTCCTGACTCTTAAGGCATTTACCAATCATGTAGTTAAGTTACAGAATATTAATGAGCTCATTATGTATCCTATATTTTGCTGCAATGTGTAATCAATAAACAAAGCTTGCTGATACTCATATTGAGCGTCCTTGCCTTCCCGTGCTGCGACACTAACCCTTATTTAAACCCTAGCCCTTAGCAAACCCTAACGCAAACCCTAAGCCTGAACCTAACCATAACCCTTACCCTAACCCTAACCCTAATCCCAACCCGAAACCTAATCCTAACTGTAACCCTAACCTTAACCCTAACCCTAACTTTAAGCCTAACCTTAACCCAAACCTTTCCTTAAACCCTAGACAAAACCTAACCCGAACCGTAACCCTAACCCTAAGCGTCGCCTTATCCCTTACCATAACCCTAACACTAACCCTAAACCCTAGCCTTTATCTAAATGTAAAAATAATCCCAACTCTTTCCCTAATACTGACCCTAACCCTAACCCTTTCCCTAACCCAAACATTAAATCAGAGACCCTAATAGTAAGCCTAACCCTTACGCACCATCTCTTCAGTGCAGTTGTTGCGACACTTTTGGCACTACGCAAAGATCAAGAGCTTCCTTTGCAGGAAGTTTTGTTCTGGAAGGCATCTTTTCCTCTATTGAACCCTTATCCTAAGCATAAAAAACCCCTTAAAAATAAACCTAACCATAAACCCTAACCCCTAACCCTACCCCTATCTCTTACCCTAATCCAAACTTTACCTAAACCCTAGGCCTAACCTAATCCTATACGCAACCCTAACCCCTAACCCTAACCGTAGCCCCTAACCCTAACTCTAACCCCAACCCTAACACTAAACCTAACCCTAACCCCAATCCTAACCCTTACCCTAATCCTAACCCTAACACCAACCCCAACCCTAACCATAACCTTTAACCTAACAGTAATCCCTAAGCCTATGAGGTTATAATTTAAGTAATTACTTTGTTACTTCTTTTCTTGAAAAGTTTAATTAGTTTGTTAAATACTTATTTACTTAGTTACTTGGTTAATTAGTTAATTACTTAATTGGTTTGTGGTTTAATTGGTTAAATAGTTACCTGGTTAGTCAATTATATGGTTAACTGGTTAGTTTGTTAATTGGTTATGAGGTTAATTAGATGCTTGGTAAATTCCTTAATTGTTCAATTTGGTTATTAGTTAATTACCTCATTAGTTAATTTTTTACTTAATTATTGTTTAATTGATTAAGTAGTGAATTGATTACTTAGGTAGCTTGTTAATAAGTTAATTGGTTAACTACTTAATTACATAATTGTTAAATTGGTTCATTGGTTAATTATTAATTAGTTGCTTAATTTAATAATTAATTTCTTTCTTAAATCATTAGTTAAATGGTTATTTGGTTAATTACTTTGTTTAGGTAATTAATTGCTAATAAATGTCTCATTAATTCCTGATTTGTCATTTTTGGTGTATTCCTCTGGTTGTCCACAAGGTGGGAGATTTTCATTGATTTTTCCATTGCAGTTTTGGTTTTGTTCGCTGGGTGGCGCTGGGGCCCACGGGGGGTTTTGTGTTGCAGTTGTCACTTTTGTCAGTGGGTGGCAGTGTTGGCTCCAAACGGTTCCTGCAGTTCCTGTATTTGGTCACTAGGTGGCAGTGCTGTTTTACAAAAGGTAATTCCGTAATTCCAGGGGGAAAATCCTCATTCTGTGTCTCTGCTATTACATGTCCTTTTCCCATGGTTGGAAAGTTGTCTTACCAAGGTTTGATTCAAATACTTCCTAATCAAAAGAAAAAGTCAAAGCTGCTAATTCTTTCTTCCTACATCTTTCACCCTTGTTTTAATTTTCGTCTTCTCCATGATGCTCTTTCTTTTCCTCTATATCACACAAGAGTCCTGTTCCTTGGTACTCTCAGTTATTTTTGTTCCACAACCATTAATCAGCAAGAGGTAGAAAAGAATAAATAAAACTATGTCTGTTTGGACCTGTGCAGCTCCAAGTTTTTGCAACATTCCCTGTAATTTATTTCCTGTGACGTAGTTACCCTCATCTTAAATTCAACTGAACTGCTGGATGGACAAATAGATGGTGCAATTACCCAGAAAAGAGAATGTTTCCTAGTGGCTAGGTAGCAAATTGTACAGACTTTTTTGTCTCCCCTTTTCACTATAAAATCATTAAAGCAGGAAAGTGCAGATCCTTTGACAGGTTTCAACTTTACTCAACTTCTTGCTATTTTATATTTTTTTTCTCTAATTTTTGTTCGATTATTAAGTTTGATGGGCTTTAAAAACTCTGAGCTTCCTTGTCAGATAGTTTTGTACTGGGATTATTTAACAGACAACATTTTGTTGTGCATTGCCCTTATATTTACTGAAGGCTCTTTGACTATCACCCCTTTCTGCAGTATTGCTCTTTTGAATGTTATGTTTTTAATTTACCCCAAGAAATGAGCTATTGAAATGCTCACTGAACTAGGCTTCCACAAATAAATAGAAACAAACACACAGTACAAAATTCAACAGCCAGGAACCTGCATTTTCACAATTACTGTAATATAGTTCCTTTCACAACGTTGACAACTTTGTGAAAGGATTATGTTTATGTGATTTTTTTTTTTCCCAAAGGTTTAGCCTAGATTTTCCTCCCATTACTTTGTTGATCTTTTAAACCAAAACGTCCCAAATCCTGTTTCCTACTTTTTTCTCTGTGGATCCTGTCTGATTCTTGAGACACAGTTTGGAAATTGCGAAGTTTTAACAGCTTCCTTTCTGTTTCCTACTCTGTATTAAAGCAGAGGGACTGAATATCTGGAGCAACCTGGATAGTGGAAGGTGCCCCTGCCCATGGCAGGAGAGTGGAATGATATGGGCTTTAAGGTGCCTCACAACCCAAACCATTCTGTTATTCTATGACATTCGTATGAATGAATATTCTGACTATTTCCCCATATTGCTATTATTTTGACAGTTCTTTTCCTAGAAGTTGCTGATTCTGTTAATGAAAACATAAACAGGAACATCTACTTCCCCCTTCTGTCTTGCTGGTAGCTTTCAATCTGTTATCAATAATAGGGCCCTCACCTTTTGTATCAATGTGTAATGAAAAAAAGTAAAATGAATCACTTCCTAAAAACTTGGGAATCTCTTAGGCTGAGACTTTTAAACGTTACTGTGCTATCAGCATGCTTTAAGGAAGGGCTGCCCAGAGCTTCCAGAGAGACAGTGTGGACTGCAGTATCCATGAATTAGTCTAACAATTGGCAGGTCTAATACTCTGTTGTACACACTTGCAACAACAGCATGATCCAGTCCGACCCTTGGACTTTAGGCTAGACATGTTTCCATGTCCAACACAGGATGAGGAAGAGTAATTCCCAGGAAGAAAGTTATATTTCCAAAAAAAAAAAAAAAAAAATCAATATTTGACGAGCTTTCTGGCAAAGATTAAGTGTATTTTTAATACAGTGATAATGATAATAGCATAGTAGGCTATAATATATTAAAAAGTAGCAGAATGGAAGTCCTGCAGGTTGGTATAATGAGAACTATTATTGTCACTTAGAAGATTGAACTGTTTCATTTAAGCAGTTCTGAATGCCAAAATGCTGAAAGTAAAATATCAGGAGTTGTTAACTGTAATGATTTTTAAATCAGGATCATTAAACAGAAGGATTACTGCAGGAGTTGATGATGAAAGCTGTAGCAATAATGCCCCCATTTAGCAGGCATTCAAGAGGTAGCAAAGAACATGACTATTAAAGTTAACAGTTCATGATTTAGACAATTTTACTTCAGTTTTCAGCATTTTGCTATAAAACAAACAGATTTTAAGGTAACATTAATGTTTTTGTGCATGATGGAAACAGTCTTTACTGTGCTTAGTAGATCATGATGGGGTGTGAACGACTACACAGAGAGGAGGAAATTAATTATTTTCACAGGTCCAATTTCTTTTCTGCAGTGAACTAAAAATGAATTTAAAAAACCAATCAACCAGCCAAAACCCCCACATCCCAAAAAACTCCATTGTTGTATTGCTCTGACTTTGTTATAAGTTTATGGAATTGTTAAATTGAGACACTGTATGTAAAGTTTATAGTTTTATGGACATTTGGCCCTATTTTGCTGAGTTTTTATCTTCTTACTAAAGCTTGAGGTGTTAGGCTAATGTTTAGATAGTTCTTTTCTAATTAAAGAACAGCTTGAGTTCTTGGTAAGGAAATTCTACTTTTGGGTGTCTTGAGTCCTAGACAGTTCCATGCCACAAACCATGTAGTTCCAAATCACTGTGGGAGGAAATTATCAAAAGGAAGATGCAGCCTGCATAATCAAGGACATAAAAGGCTGCTTTTAAAAGGATTGCACTCTAGATGCTTGATGTTGTGTTGAGCTTCCTCAACAAAGTAATTTCTCTGTCCTTGCTCCTGTCTTTTCTCTCTGCCTCTCATTTTTGATTTATTTTTTTAAAAGAAAATACAGGAAATAGTTTAATGTACAGTGAAAACATTACATTCTGTTGAGGACATTCATGCCTCCTAGTATGGTAGGGTTTATGATGTTTGAAATAGGCATTAAAGTGCAGCAGAAACATTATGCATATTAAAAGCTTACATAGAGGAAGCAAGATGTGATCTTACGAGTCAGAATGAAAAAAAAAAAAGGCAAAAACCAAAGGTAAAAAAGCAGATCATGACACAATAAAATCTGTAACAGGTTATGAGAAATACCAAACAAATAAAAATAGAAAGAAGGAGAGGAGTCAGAAGGTGTTATTTGGGAAATATTCTCAGGAAACTTAACAATGTGTCTCTAATTAAGAATAATCTTTGGTGTATTATAAAAGCATCCAGGAGTTCCACAGCTTTCTTGCCATAAGCAAAGAACAAAATGCTGACCCCAGAAAAGTTTGCCACCTATTTACATGTCCAGAAAACTTCCCCTGGACTGTTTCTAAAATGCAAGGGAGCAACTCCAGCTTTCTGTTGGCATTATTGCAACCTATACAAAAGAAAATTTCCAGTTAAATGGTATATTTCAAGCAATGTATGCAGCACACAGATGTGATTCTTGCAAGAGTGAGGTAGAACCGGTGGTTAGAGTACTCTACAGTCTTTAATATTTTCTTTTGCATAGAATACTTATATTTGGAATAATTATACATAACATATATAACTCAAATATTGTCGAATGTACATAGACTCCACAAGCAAACAAATGCATTTTCAAAGGAGGATTCAACTTCTCTTCTTCTTACTCTAATTGAGAAGATTTATAGAGTTTTGAGCATACAAAGTCTGGAAAGTGAAGTACAAGCACAGTCTGTACCATATCGTGTCTCATTTCACTAAAAGAATGAAGTCTTGTCAGTGCCATTTATAACTTTATTTAGGAATGGGCATCTGGTGCTTTTGAGAAGAATATGCAAATGATTAATTCGTTTCAGGTTTAGTATTAAATAAATACAGACTGCTACAGCATCATCCTATTTGATGCTGCTGAAAGGAACTAATCAAATAGTCTATAAATATCTTCAGTGTCCTTTTCCCTCCGAGAAGCAAGTTACTTTCTGCGAAATTAATTTCCATATTGTGTGTGCAAAACAGAGTAAGTGACAACTCTCCTTCCAAACACATTGTGTCATTACCTAGCTAACAATTTTTGCATCATTATAATTTAACATGGGTATGAATTTATAGCTAGTGAGGTGAGTGGCCTGACAAGTCAGTTCTGGATCATGATAATGAAGTGTTGTGCTTCTTATCCTAGGGCCAGCCAAGGAAGAAGGGAGTTGAAAAGTAGCCAGTCTGGTCCCTGTTTCCACTCCTGTAAAATTCTTTTTCATTATGATATTCCTGGAATATCCTCAAGCACAAGTCCCAAGTGCTACTATGCCTTAAAATATAACCAAGTGTCTTCAGCACAGCAGACAAAAAAAGATAATTTCCTTTATTGTTTAATTTCCTGGGGCTGTGTTTATTAGAGAACACTGGTTCTGATGCTGCCCAAGATGTGGGAAAGAAGGGGTCCATTTTTAGCTGCTGTGCTTTCAACCCTGGATTCCTACAGTTTTCATTTGATTTTGATACCTGAGAAGGCAGGTGAGTGTATTAAGGCTTTTTTGACTGAGCAAGGTACAATTCTGAATAGTTTTTCCCTGTTGGAAGGATGGTATCTTTGAACAAGGCTGACTGAATCCCAGCTCTATCATAACTTCAGGGAATGAGCCTCCTGCTCGATATCAGTGGTCACCAAGGAGAACAGGGATGGAAAATACACTCTTGCACTGATTTCTAGGTCTATAAATTCAATCCTTTTGGATTCCCCATAGCCATTTGATTATCTTATGCTGAACTATGAACATAAACCTACAAATTCCTTTCACATTTGGGTTGCCAGTAATGGTATTTTACTTTTCAGTCTAAATTGCACCAGCTAGAACTGAGGGCAAAAGATAATTTATTCCCATATTGCATGTACTGTATGTGTTCAGATGCATGACTCATTTTAAAAACATGGAGAGAGAGTTTGAATTTAAACCTATACATTTTACAAACTCTCTTTTACACCCTTGTTCTTTCATTAAAAAAATCCCATCATAGAACAAATCCTTATAAATTATTAGAAGGATTAGACTTCAGAAATGTAAAGCTGACAACCAGTCTATGGATAAAATTCCCTAAATGTTTAGTATTGTTGTGGAGCAGCTTTTTTTTTATATTTTTGATAGATGATATGGCCTTTCCAATGATTTTCACTAGAGTTCACATCTTGCCTTTGAAAGGTGGTTTTTTGTCATCCAGGTGTATGTTATGTGCCTACTCAACTAAAACATGGTAGTTTAATTCTAGCAGTGATGAATTGCTGGGGTGAATTCATGCAAACAGGGAAATAGAAATTAAATTCATCATACTATGAAAGCCATTCCTCCCCATGTAAATTAGTTGCTTTACTGCTAAAATCAATTTGTTTTGGTAAATTACACAAAAATTCTCAAAGGACTTAGGTAGGTGATTTATTATACTCTTGGCTGTTTTATAATATTAGAAAATGAAATTTATTCACACGAGATTAGATGGCATAAGCTGAGAGCTTTAATGGCAATTTCTGTTTATTACAATTAATCTACATTGTCTATGCCGACAGAATTCCCACAATATGTAGGACATAATCTTTATGAGACATGTTTTTTATTAAACTGTACACAAGTGTTCTTCATTTGAATAGAGCAGATCAATTACTTCTGCATTGCAAGGCCTTTCAATTGTTCCAATAATCTCTAATGAAATTCTGTGTTTATATGAAAACCATTTATATTCTGAATTCTTGAAACATTAGAACTTCCAAATCCCCTCAGAAAATAAATAGCTCTTCAGATCTTTTAAGCAATGCAAGTGAGAATTTTTAAAAATTACTTTAAACATCTTGTTTGGAGTTCTAAAAGTCAGTTTTGTAGTTCATTCATGCTGAGTTCTGCAGCTGAAATCACGTGTTCATATTAAATGCACATGGCTATCACTTGATGGGATTTAAACCTAAAGAAATAAAAATATAGTGTGGTAGAGATACTGGGGGATAGGAGACAGGAGGTGGAGAATAGGATACAATCAAGTAATTAATATTAAGGCAATAAATCATACAGGCAAAGAAATACATTAGAGATAATAAATATGTGTTTATATTTGTTACATCTTAATTATGGAATGTTTGGCTGAACAATAGAAATTGTACATAGTTTTCATAGGCATTTTTTCTGTTGTCTCCCTGGGAATTATCCAATTCTAGTAAGACAAGCAGGGTTGTCTTCTGTCAAGTTTCTCAGCCCATTTCTCTACTCAGATTTAACAGTTTAATGTGGCCCCAGACAGAAAAGCCATTACACCAAAGAGAGAAATACCATTACTCTCTAGAGAGAAATAAATAGCACAGCGCTCAGCTTAACCTAATTAAAAAAAAAAAAAATAGAAAGGCACCTTTCTCAACAAAAATTTTGTTGTTTTATTTCACAGACATATTGTGAAGAGAGACCATTGTTATTTTCCTCTAGAAAGCCATAATACTAAAGAATTGTGATAACTTTTTGTAGAGTGAGGTGAAAAACAACTTTAAAAGTTTCTACCAGCTTCCCCTTTAATGATTTCTTTTCAAAAGATAGAAGAACTTTTGACGTGAATAAAATACATCATGCAAAATATTGGGAACTTGAACTTTCATATCAGTTTTAAACATCAGCCAGCCTGCCTGTGTTACCTCAGAATTCTCTAAATATCTTTGTGTAAAAGCCAATTAAACTAGTATTTTTATTTAAAAATTTAAATATTTGTTTTAACCGATGGTATCAGTTTTAAAAAAATTAGTCTTCTGTCCCACAACTATTTTGCATTCACCAGCTTGTGTCTAGGCATGTTGCACTGAGTCAGGGAAACGTAGCAGCAGGTCTGAAGGGCACTTAAAGCTCTGTGAATATAATTATAATGTTTATGGGCTGGCAAGAGCTCCAACCCCCAAGGGTAATGTTCTATAGACAAAATGTTGTGAGCCTAGAGATGGCCACATTAACTGACCACTGAATCTGGTGGGTTACAGTGGGGTTTACATGTATGTTCCTAAACTTTGAGCCTCAGGAACTTAATTATGTGAAGTTTAGGACTCTTCATACAGCTTCATATCTGTTGTACCTTTTCAGGTACGCTCTGAAAAGGGAATCTTTAAATCACAGGAGTGAAATGTATAAAGTTAGACTAGGACAGAAATAAAAACTATTCTGTGTAACATGGACCTCTCAGTAACCATTATTATGGAAATCCACTCAGTTACCACATGGTTTGTTCACCTTTATATCTCCCTCTGCCCAAATGCAGAAGCACTTTGGGAGTTCTCTAATTCTGACAGAAATGTTGTGAAACTTGACAATATTTGTCAGTTTAAAAGGATTTTATATCAGTCCTCCTTTACCTGAATAGCATTTTGCAAGTCACAGAGTTTGTATAAGTAGGCACTGACTAATCCTGTACTCACAAAAAGTTTTGAAATGTAGAACTTAGTGTGTAGGGAAAACCATAAGGAAAAAACTACTTTAGTCATTTATTCTGATAACAAAATCTTTTCCTATAATCAAAAATGACTTGTAAAGTATATAATATGATGCCTTAAAAGGGAGTTATCTTTTCTATTTTATGTCTTTTCTATTTTATTCCTTGAGTTTTTTCTAAAGTCAATTTTTTTGTCTTTTGAATCTTTTTGTTGGCTTATTTCTGCCCAGGCTGTGGCTTAAGCATTTAAAAAAGCTATTGTATTTTAATGTCATGTTTCATTTTGTACCAATTTGCTCCACCTTGACAAAGCATGTGTTCTTCTATGATTCAAAATTCTGCTGTGGTGCAAAAGCCAAAAGCTCCTTATCTTAACAATCATCATAGTAATTATATTATTTATAAGAAACCCCAAACCTACAGATATGGAAAACCTACTGAAGGAGTATTTTGCAGTGGAATAGGTTTTTTCTCTGTGATAAAATCTACTACTGGCTTTCTAAAGAAGAAGATAAACCACACTGAAGCCACACAAGGGAGTGGCTGAGGGCACTTGGCTTGCTCAGCTGGAGGAGACTGACATCAGACCTCATCAGGGGCTGCATCTCCTCCTGAGGGGCAGGACCAATCTCCCCTATCTGTGACCAAGGACCCAAGAGAATGGTTGGAACTGTGTCAAGGGAGGCTTAGATTGAATATCAGGACAAGTTTCTTCCCCCAGAGGGTGGTTGGCACTGAACAGGCTCCCCAGGGCAGTGGGCACAGCCCCAAGGCTGCCAGAGCTGCAGGAGGGTTTGGACAACGCTCTGAGGGACAGGGTGGGATTGCTGGGGTGTCCTGGGCAGGGCCAGGAGTTGGACTGGGTGGTCCTTGTGGGTCCCTTCCAACTCAGCATATTCTGTGATTCTATGAGTCCACCTAGAAACTCTCTTCACTTTAAACTCTTCTTATACTGAAAATACATTTTAAGGAGGAGGAAAGAGTTCAAGAAATATGGAGGTATTATGGTGATGCACAGTATAAAAAAAACCCCATCCAAGTGGAATGGCAGTGAGATGATATTCCATGTGAGTATGTGTCAAAAATAACTGAAAGTGGCCAAGAGGCATATGAATCTTTTAAACCTGGGAATTCTATCATTATGTCACATATTCCCTTGCCTCTGGGACTCTTGTTTTTGGAGAGAGTTTTCACAAGTTATATGTGAGAACAAAAATAATAAGTACACGATATTGCTGGAAAGCTTTTTTATGTATATGGTGTGGCTCCTGCCACTGAGCACCAGGGCCTCTAGGTTTGGACAGTCTGTTATTTATTTACCTTTCAAATTATTATCTTCAAAGCTCTGTGGCACTGAATAGTCACGATTCAAATAAGCTTTGTGCCTTAAACAATGGATCATCCTTCTTCAGCACAATTCAGTCTTCTAATAAAAAGGAAACTATACAAATGTAATCAAAGCCACTTTTATGGCACAGCTGCTGCCTTTTACAGTTCAGTTCACATACTAAAATACTAGTAGTGTTCAATATCTAACTTGGAAGAAGTAACTCATAATTTATCGAAACAAATTTTATTTTCTTTAATTAGTTAATTGAAATTATTAAAGTAATTTTTTTTTACTTAAAAGAACTTTATAACTCCCAGTTAATGGATTGCCATGGCAATCGGGAGGATCAGGAAACATTCCTTCCCAAGGCAGCAGGAAAGATGTCAAACGAGCAGCATCACACTGCGGGTCATCCACAAGATGGCAACAGTGGGGTGAGTTCTTAAAAGTTCCAGCGTTTATAAAACTGTCCTCTTTCTATCTGATGCTTATTTGGAAATTTAGTTTGGATCAGAGAAAAGCTGGGACAGAAGTTGGTTGCTTTGTCGTCCTCTTTTCCACAGAAACATAAGACAATATAAAATATGGAGCATAAATTCGCATTCAAACCTCACTGACCTTATTTAAAATGCTTAAATTTTTTTAAGCTGGTCATTGATACAGCAGAATTTGTGCTACATAAAATGCTGTGAATGACATTTCTCTTATTTTTCCCTCCATCCAAATTCTATTTTCCATTAAGGGATCAAACTCAAATATTTTGAACATTTTTATTTCTCAAAGGTCTATACGAATGTTTGTTTAGCACTTGAATAAATATCTCAGTTTTTAGTGATGCTAAACATATCCCAGTACCTGTGCACTTGAGGGAGATCTGATTGCAAATAGCTGTTTCTCCAAAGAATTTGGAGAATTTATTACCTCTCACCTGCAAAAATATGTTTCTGAGAGCTTATTCCTCTCTGCTGCTACATTTTGAAGCATTTCAATTGCCTTAAAAGAAAAACAAAGCAAAAAACACCATCAAAAAATAACTCTCTTTAGCATTTTTTTTAATAAATGCTCGGTAATTAAAATTCTTTGCCAAATTAATTAAGTAAATAAATAGAGATGATAGTCCTTATTTTCTTCCAGTATCTGAAGGAAGCTGACAAAAAAGATGGAGAGAGACTACAAGGGCCTGGAGTGACAGGACAAGGGGGATGGCTACACACTGACAGAGAGTAGGTTTAGACTGGATGTAGGAAGGAATTGTTCCCTGTGAGGGTGGGCAGGCCCTGGCACAGGTTGCCCAGAGAAGCTGTGGCTGCCCCATCCC
>JAYRBT010000021.1:2899629-2911356 GCA_036023395.1 Myiotriccus ornatus | reverse complement strand
GTGTCCAAGGCCAGGTTGGACGGGGCTTGGAGCAACCTGGGCTGGTGGAAGGTGTCCCTGCCCATGGCAGGGGGAGGAATGGGATGAGCTTTAAGGTCCCTTCCAACACAAACCATTCTGTGATTCTATGACAGGAGGTTGAAAACGGAAAATGAAGCCAAAAACCATAAATGATATTGGTTTTGGTACCATCTTGGGAAAAAAGTCACTTCCAGCCTTACCCAGCGTGTGACTCTGTGGTGACACCTCCAGTGGGTGCTTTCCTACCTGTGAACAGCAGCACAGAAATAAAGGTAAATGTAGTGCCTACGATTAATGCAGGGCAATGCCACTAATGTCCATAAAAAGCCATCTGAAAATGCCTGAAATGATGGCTGTTGAAAATAAATTGCACTCCAATCACCCAGCTGCAGACAATTTTAGTAAGAACATCGCTGAGCTGATATGTGGGTTGATGGTGTTTCCATTGGATATGGTTTGCAAACCTCCTATTAATTTCCCAACTGAAGCTGCATAGTCATTCATCTTCAGAAAAGCTATTCCAAAGATTTATGGAAGCATAATATGAAAATAAGACTAATGTATTATCTGAAAAGGGCATTAATGTTCATGGTACTCCCACCGTAAATCAGAGGTCAAATGGTCATTCACATCAGAATGGAGAAGATTCCCTCAAGCCCACTAGGATGTAATTCATGTTACCTGTATTAAGAAATGAGCCAAAGTACAGAATTCTGTGGCCTGAACCTACAAATATAATCAAAAATAACACCTTACAGAAAGACTGGAACAGAGAAAGGCAAATATACTCAAGAGAATACCCCCTGTCTTCCTGTGGGTTTGATCATTTGGAGTTAAATGCTTTTCTTGTGCTCAGCAGAGTTGGGTTAAGAACTAAGAAATGCTTTTTGTTCTGAGACAGTGGAGCAGCAAGAGTTTTTACATAGTGGCTACTAGTAATGCTTTGCATTCCTTGGAAACAACTGAAATAGAGAACACAGCTGAGAGGAGTGCCATGGTTGTAGAAATGGGATTAAGCACTCCAAATCCCAGTTAGGTGAATCACAAGAAACTCCTGAAGCAGAGTTTATTCCAGGTCTGCTGTACATTAAACAGTTGTAGCTGTGCTGGGTTCGTGCTTTGTAGGATGACAAGAATGAAAACACTTTGAGTACATGTTTTACAAGGGTGAAAAACTGCCTTCCAATTTTCTGTCTGTTTTCCTGTGAACATTTTGAGGTTTGTTTTTGCTTTGTGAGTCCACCAAGGGAAAACTGTCCCCAGCACTACAGAAATCAAGGTGAAATGCAGCCACTGGAACAGTGATCAGCAAAACCGCAGAATGACTGTTGGTGGGGATATTAAGGGTACCATCAAAAAATTGTAGGGGTGAAATGGCACTTGATAATAGACACCTCAACTGGAACGAGAGCCAAGAAGGCCAGGAGCTTACTGAGCAGGCTTCAGTTTTCATATTTCCTGTGAGAAAAAGGCCTTTATAAAGAATCTGTTAGGTGTGGGACATCCAGGGTGAGGAGTGTCAGCAACTCTTCGTGGCTGTTGTATTTAAACTGACCTATCAGTTTTCTTCTTGGAAAATAAACAATGAATAAATACTGGTTATTTTTATTTCCAGAAATTTCCTCAGAGTTCTCATCTTAATGTTCTGGAAGCTTCCAGCTGACTTTGTTCATTTGATATAATTGCACACACACATCCAGAGATGTCCTAACTTCGGGAGTGTTTTGTTCTAAAACCAGGATCGGTACTCGGCCAAAGTGGGCTTAGTTGATTATTCTTCTGGCTGTCACGTGGAGATGAATTCCATTTTGGAGTCAAGGAGTGATACTGGGAGCACTGAAGGGAATTGGGAGCAGTGGCAGAGCCGCCTGTGCTACGGGGCAGCCCCAGGTGTGGGCGATGAGGGTGATGAGGGTGACGAGGGGCCCCTCAGGGATCACCCGGCTCAGGTGCCGGAGGGAGCGGCCAGGGGGCCATTCCTGCGAGATGTCTCCAGGAACGATGGCCAGAGCACCTTGCAGGGGCTGGGGGAGCACCTGGAGAGGGAGTTTTGCCGAGGAAGGTGCCGAGGGGCAGGGCAGGAGAGGCGACCAGCACCTGAGGGGGAAGGGGGGGCGGGCAGTGCGTGTGGGAGCAGGGAAGGGCCTTCTCCTTCCAAATTCCTCTTCCCAGTCCCTCCCCAGTGCATCCCAGTAACACACCCCCAAAAAAAAAAAAAAAAAAAAGGAAAGGTAGGGGTTGAAAGGAAAAGCGGGTTAAACTGTGGGGAAAAAACCTCCTCTGCCGTCACTGTCTGCGTTCAAGTTGAGGGGGAACACCCCCTCCCCCCTCACCTGCGATTTTAAATGAAGGAAAACCTGCCTTTTGTACGGGTTTAGGGGTTTCAATTGATGGGGATTTCCCGATTTTCTGTTACTTTCAGGTTTAAATGGAAGGAGAAAACATTCGTGGTGCCATTTTCTGGCTTTGAATTGAGGGCAAACCCCCCATTTTCATGATCTTAAATGTAAGTTGTCCTGTATTTTTAAGGGTTTAAATTGAGAGGAACCTGGTTATGTGCCATTTGGGACTTAAAGGGGATGTGGGGCATGGGGGTTCAGGGGCAGATGAGGCTTTTTTGGGGGGGACTTGGAACCCTGCAAGGGAAGGACAGCCCTTTCCCCCAGGGAAGAAAGGCCGTAGCCTCGGGATCTCAGGTGCAGATGATGGGCAGCCCAGGGCAGAAATAACCAGTAAGACCTTCCTGCCCTGGGAGCAACCCTGGGACATATTCCATTTTGGAGATGGAAACCAAACTTTGGTGGTGGTTTCTCAAATGTGAGTTTATGGTTCTTTCCCTTAGGAGGGAAAGCACATTGCCCCATAACAGTGTTCCAGCATCAATCCTGGGATACTTTCTTTTCTTTTTTTTCTTTTTTTTTTTTGGGGGGGGGAAGGGGGCGGGGCATTTCATATTTCTTTTGAAACATGGTGTCATAGTTCCTCTCTGTGGCAAGGAAACCAGTTTTGGATCCACACGTTGGGTGGTCTTGGTGTATTTAATTGTTTCTCCTAGTTTACAATGCTATTGGTTAGAGCTTTTGATCCACTACAGAGGGAATGCAAAAAACAAGCTGTTGAGCTTTTTGTCCTGTTTTTTCACTACCTGAGCTGTTAGTGGTGGGGTTCAGTTTAGGATCCTGACTCTGTGAGCCTGAAGGATTATGATAGAACGTAGAGCTGAAAAGGAAAGTGCAGATACCAGGGTCTGTGGTGCTCTTCAGAGGGTGCATTTGAAGGTGACCCAGCAGCAGTTTGCTCCCCTGGCAATTTTGTGAGCTGCATTTTTGCAGGCTGTGTTTAATTTTGTAATTGGACTTTGCAAGAGGGGAAAAAATTATTAGTACATATAGCTGGGAAGGAGTTCGTGTTGCAGTTTGAGTGTGGTCCAAATAAGAGCTTGCACGTGGAAGGGGTGAAGGTCAGCCAGACCTTTCCATCCTGCCACACGTCGTCTGAGACTGGTGACTAAAACGTTTCCACCTTTGGATCGGCACTCTGGGGGTTGTTTTCCGTGCAGTGGATCGGTGACACCGGGGACAGTCCGCCAAGATAGCGCTGTGTACCTGAGAGAGACACCACAGCGCATCGGGGTTCCCTCCAAACCACCGAACGGGACGATCCAAAGCCAAAACACCTGCACGGCTCTCCAGGGACACGTACGGGCACAGAAGGTTTCAGTGCCTTCCCCTCGGGGCGCGTAACCCGCAGCAAACACGCCGGTGCTGTGCCTTTGCTTCCCGGCTCTGCCCACCACGACGTTCTCTCGACCTCACTGAGTCCAAAGCTTAACCAACATCCAGCTACAGCTGCCTCAGAGAAACGTGCCAGGACAGAGAGCTTTTGCTGACCTTCCCCCGGTGCTGGGCACACTCTTCCCGTGCAGCCTGAGACCTTTTTTCCCAGCTCTGTGCGCCGTTACATTTTGGCTCTCTCGCTGAGCCCAGCTCCGTGATTTTAACCTGAAAGCCCAAGAGAGGGGAACAGTTACTGGGTTTCACAGTCCCATCGAAGGGTATCAACATCACCACGTGCCCCGGGGCTACCAGCTTTCCTTTCAAGCTCTAGGTACCACCACAGACTTTCAGTCTGGCAGAGATCCTGTCCCTGAACTAACCGTATCAAGTGTAAACAGGTGCCTGCTGAGCCAGCTGTTGTTGCCTCCACATTTAACTCGCATCCTCTGAAAAGAAACTCGCCCCCTGGAGTGGAGCACTTTCCTCTCAGTTGCAGGTACCACCTCCATCGTATTCTTTCCTTCTAAACTTAATACATCCAGCAATTGTTCTCACACCAAAAGTCTTGGAACAAAACGTCAGCTCTGGCCTTCACCTTCCCCTTGCAGTTTATGAAGAGCACCACACACCCCGGCCTATGTGCTCAGCTCTGTGTACTCTCAAACACTTTCAGTCTCACAGAGCCCAGTTACAAAACTGAAAACGACCCTCAGAAAAGGTTCTGGAAGAAAGAACCAAGTGCTGTAATTCTTCTGCAGCCTATAAACTGCACAGCCAACAGTGAAACGATAGGCCTTCCTTCCCAGCTATGTGCAGGATCACATCCTTCCAGTCTTGAGGAGCCGGCATCCAAAACTGAACCCGTACTCTGCTCCCACGCTGTTGGCGCCAGGACAAAACGCTCTTGGCTTTTCCCTGTGCGCTGTCACCGCTCACAGGAACACCACGCGATGGCGGTGTGGACTTGCATAAACGCATCCGAAGGGCCTCCCCGTGTCTCGGGATTGTGCTGTCCCTCTCGTGGCTGCTTGGTCCTGCCGAAGTGGAGGCCCCAACAGCAAGTTATTCCCGTGCTTTGGAACGCATCGGGCTATATTTTCCATCTGACCGTTCAGTCAGCTGAAAAATTAAGTGGAAGGATAAAATCCTCTGGAAGTCGTTCTCTTCAGCAGTTCCGTTTCCCGAATGGTGTTTCTCAAACTTTAGCCGATTTCTAGGCTTTTGGTTTTCCTACTGTGGCCCCCTCCCAGCAGTTTTATTGTCGTTCGGATGTCGGAGTTAATTTAAAGATGTGATGTGTATTTTGGCTGTCACTCGCATAAGCAGGGCTGGGATTGTTTTACTTCATTGCCGTCTTGGTTCTGTTAGACAAGACGAGCTACTAATTACTTGAGCAATTACCCCAGTGAAAAAGATGGTGATACTTTTAAAGCAATTAAACGTGGGTAGGTTCCTGGTTAAAAAAAATCAGAGAAAACTAATTGTCTCTAAACAAATGGATAGGGCTGGGTGCAAATACAAGGGCTGTGTTTAAAGTGTTACTTAAAAAACAGCTTTGAGTAGGAGAGAGAGCATTTAAGAACTGCGGTTTCCATTTATTGCCTCGTGTAATTTAAGTTTGGGGCTGCCAGCGTTTTTAGGATGAAGGTGTGGATCAATAAACACAACAGGAGATTTTGCCCAGGCGTTTGGGAACTCTCCAGAACATTTAGCAGAAATTCAGAAGTTGTGCTGACATGTACAAGTATCACTTTTTTAAGTGCTTGCAAATCTTTTTATCAGCGTACACTTCAGTCAGGCAAAAAAAAATATTTAATTTTGACTGAATATTTCTATGATTACCGGCAAAGACAGGAGTGTCTGTGGTGTCTGCTATCCTGTAACGGTTCTTTAGCCACTACAGTATTGAGGAACACACCTGGTCCAGGCAGCTCTGCCTGAAAGCTGCAGACTGAGAGGCAGATTGAGATGAAGATTCAACTCTGGGTGGGAGCCCAAGACAAGGGGCCGAACTGCCAACCTTTGGGTAACAAAGGGCATGAGGATGGGTGATGCCAACCGGGTGAGTGGACACAGAGACACAGCAGGAGCCCGTAATTGCTGAGATTTTGGACAACAAAGGAGATGAAGACCTGTTACCCAGCGAGGTGGATGGACACGGAGAAGGAGCCAAAGACTCGGGAGTAAGTGCCTAAAAGCTTCTTACATATATATGTTAATGTAGGATCTGTTTCTTGTATTTTATTTTCATCAGCTACCAAGTGGGGGGTTTCTACAATGATAGTTATCTCTGTAGTCACATTCATGCTAAGGGTAAACTCTGAGGCATTAACTTGGATGGTGCTGAGAAAACATACTGAGAAATGAAGCTTTAGGTGATTTATCTTGTTTGAATTTAACTAAAAAACAAACAAACGCATGAAAAATCAGCCTCTGTCAACTGTGCTTTACATTTTTACTTGATTCCCACTTCCCCAGTGTTTAATTCTTGACAGCTGGTCTGAGAACCTGCGGATAGAGCTGTTCTGGTGTTATGTGATATCTGTGCTTTCTGTGGTGCTGTTGATAAGGGCTGTGTTGTTCTTTCCATAGTGCCATCAAAAGCATCTTGACACTGTTGCTGCTAAGTTTTGCCACCTTCGTAACTGAAAAGTTGCTCCTGTGTATTTTGAGTAATTTTCACGCAGAAAACAAAATACTGTAACAACCTAGCAAACAATGAAAACAGCTTTGCTGGACACTGTAATCTCTCTTAGAAATCTTCTTTTATTATATATATTTAATGTTTTCAAGTACTAAAGGGTTGCAAAAATAACACACCAGTATGAACATGACAATTTAGCAAGAATATATATCTACCAAACTACATCGAGTCTGCTTCAACCAGTACAGCACTTAAAAGCAACGTGGTAGGAAGAAAATATTTCATGTGGCAACTTCCTCTGCTGGAACAACTTCCAAAAGCATCTGGAGGTGCATAGTGATGGGATCTGAGGAAAAAAGTTCTTGTTAGAGGCTTTATGAGAGAACAATATCTCAGTTCAGACTATTAAGTGAGAAAATTACCCTTCCAAGTAGTTGTCTTTTTTTATTCCTATTTCAAACTTTAAAAATAACAGATGGGGAATATAAACAATCTTAAGATCCAAACTACAGCATTCCAGGTTCCCAAACTTGCTCTTATTAGAGTACAATGCTTTTAATTGCACAGGTGCATTCTAATTAATAATCCCAGGGGGTGGGAGAGACAGCTGATGGATTTTTTGAATCTCTGTAGAACTACTAATCCTGTTCTATTCAGCCAGTTCCGGTTAACCTTTTACCTGTGTAACCTGCTTTCCTTGAAATAATTTGAAGGAGTTTCTCTGGAGACTATGCAAAAAAATCAGTTTATAACAGTCACTGGGTTCTTGCAGCTTTCCCTGTACTCAACACTGTAATTATTTTTTTTTCTTAATGCTGTTAACATTTACTTTAGTAAGTATAATAAAAACTCAGTGTTTAGTGGCAGAATTTATGCCTGCTAATCTCTAGCTAATGGCTAAAGCAGTGTTTTGAAAAACAAATAATCAAAAAACTAACTTTACAGATGAAATAGTTCTGTTAAGTTTAAAATTCAGTTTCTTTGTGCTACTACGATGCCTTTTTGTGAATTAAATTGAATTTCTTCTCAAGTCAGACCTTTCTTTCACAGGAAGGAGTAAAATAGAGCCTTCAGTAAAGCTCCATACATGTTTGGGAAATCGCTTCCCTTCCCAGGACCAGACAAGGAGCATCATCAAAGCAATTAACCTCGAGCTTAGCAAATGTTCTCTTGAGTTTGAAGCTGCCTGCCTGAGGGATGTACTTACTTGATATTTTCTGGGCCCAGCTGAATTGAAAATGAACAAAAAGTGCATAAACTATAAGTCCACTGAGTATAAATATAATACAGTACAAATAGGCCAGTTCAGGGGCGCTGATGATTGGTGCCAACACCAGGACAATGGAGACCAGAGTCACTATGACGGGAATGATGATGGGCACCTGCAAGGCACAGAACACACAGTCACTTCTCCACTCCTTTGCTGGTCTGGCTCAAGTTGCCTGTATGAAATAAATATTTTCATTGCCTTATGCATTTTTTCTTTTTCCTTTTAAAATGTCTGGAGTCAGATGGGGCAATCGAAAGAGTGGCAAGAATATGGATGGAGAAAACTCTTCTGCTAATTCGCTGAGACCTCTTTGTCAATATTGCAAATTGCAGCATAAAAAATGGGCATTTTCATGAATCTGGGACCAAACCCCAGTGGAAGGACCAGGGCTCTTATTTGGGGTACTCTTGCAGTGTAGTCTGCAGACTGCAGGTTCCAATTCCCAGAAATTTGGCTCGTGCCCTGTGGTTTGTGCAAGTGAAAATCAACATTATGCACTCTTTTCTCAGTCCTAGTGCACAACTACAGATAAATGGCTGCATTTCAGGTGAAGGGAGGGAAAAAACAAGGAGTCTGCCCCAGGATGCTGTTTAAATATCCAGATGATGAGGATGAGTTCAGCTACAGCATTTGTGGGAATGGAGGAAAAGCCACATGGAATGATGAGCTTACCCTGATGGGCCTTTCAAGTTGCTTCCTTGTAAACCTCATAACGATCAGTCCAAACACGGTTAAACCATAAAATATCCAGACAGCGAAACTAAAATAATTTATGAGCGTTTCAATGTCACCAGGGATAATATAAATAATAGCAATGGCCCCCTAAAAAGGAAAACAAAAATTAGTGTAGTCTATTGTAGAACAAAGCTGAATTTTACTTATGTGTCATTACAGGTGCTTAGTGTTCCAAAGTGTGAATGGTTTTGATTAAACACTTGAGTGTGAGTGTATTGCAGCACCTTTAAAGGCTGTGAGCACATCCTGTCAGCACATGGTTACTTCTGTGTGCAATCTTATTCCATTTTAAGTCAAGAGACTTATGATTTCTATGCATTAATCTGTTTTATTGTTGACTGCTTATCTTGAAGTGAAGATACTAAATGTGTTTTTAGGTTTTTAATGTTCCTGGGATTTGAATATATCTTGTTATGCCCTGAAGATAAATGGCTAAAATAAAAACCCCCAAGATGCTCTGAATTTATTTTTAAATGTATTTACAGACTGGAATCTGTTTTAGTGAGATGTAAGTGCATTCCTACATGGAGGAAACAGGGTAGTGACAAATTTTTGTTGGTAATTTCTTTGTGCTCAGAATATAAACTTACATAAAATATGATGGCAGGGGCTGGTGTTAAACGTTTAACACTGATGTAAGACAACACCTTCAGCATGTGCCCCTCCCGGCCTGCAACATAAACAAGTCTGACAAAAGAAAAACAAGGAGTTGTCGTTAGTGTGGCACCCAGATTTTAAGTGGCATTACTAAAAAATAGGTGAGTACCATCCATTTTCAAGTTTGTTTTATTGTGTGGCTACAATTTGGCTCTAATTTTGTCAGTATTTTCTTTTTAAGTAGATTTGCAGGGATTTGAAATAAGGGAAATGGCCAGTATTAAAGCAGTGAGCTAGAAACTGATTCTTAACCAGTATTAAAATAGTAAACTTGAAACTAATTTCAGAATCATTAGTTTGCACGTTTAATAGAAAATTATTTGGGGGAAATGTAACCTACTGTGTCCCTTTTAATTAACTAAATTTTTTTCATTTGCTTCTTATCCAAAAGCTACCTCCACAGCCTTTTGTCACAAAATGGTTTTTACAGCCCTATTGCTTTCAGCTGGATTTGAAATTTTAAAATATTTTAAATAGTAAATGGAAGCATTGAACAACAGATAGAAAGAAATAGCTTCTCTTTTCAGTTTATCTTTACTAGAGTGTTCATATTCTTACTGGTAATTTTTAACTGTTTGATTCTCAGCTTAAAAATTGATGAGAGGTGATAAAACCCTTCTGCACTACACCTGCTTTGAATTAAGAACGGGACCTTATTTTCTAATTTGTGAAACCTGAATAGCCACTGTTTCTTTCTGAAAACAATATAGCCAGATTTACAGGTACTTTTAAATTACATTTTGTGTAATGTGGATGGGAAGAATGTCATTATGTGTGTGGGCACATTAATGTGAATATAACTTTTTCCATCCTTCAAAAACTGTCCTTTGAAGATATTTAGAATAGGAACTTACCTGCCTGCAGTAAAACAGGTCCCATTGGCAGATCCAATTGTAGAAAATACCACAAAGAGAGGAACTATCCATGAGGCTGGATAAAGGACTCTGTCTCCGAATGTCTGGGATATGGGAGTAAAATGAGTCACTTTTGTGATTTTAATAACCTATACTTAGGTATATTATATATATTTATATATATAGTGTGTATATGATATATATATAATATAGTTAGGTACACCTGTATATATGTGCACCTGTATATACGTGCACAGTAACGCTGGAGCCTCTTTGTAGGTGAAGTAAATGGATATCTGAGACATACTACCAATAAAAACAGGTTGTGTATTTTGTGTAGCTGTTAAAGAATGCTTTGCCAAACGAAGACCTGGATTAACTGATGGACCACTCTAAAATGGAGTGGAGTACTGTTGTCATGATGTTTAAGAAGCAGCACCTGCAGGAAACACTGGAAGACACTGAGCCTGGGGCGAGTCAGGGAGGGACAAACTCCCTGTGGTCCTCACTACATGGAGCTTTCACCTGTGCCATGGTATGTGAGTGGCTGCTGCAGGATAGATTAGATCTCATCTAGGCACGTAGCTCTACTGCAAATGAGTTTGAATTTAAATGTTTTTGACAGGAAGATTTTGAGTTTTTAGGGGGGGGGTCGTTACCTTTTTTTGTTTTTAGTAAGTCAGGCATAAAAAGAGCTTTGTTTTTGCACAGCTCTGACATCAGTGCTGTTTCAAAGGGCACTTACAGCTGGAGAGACCTGTCCTCTTGCTCAGAGTCAGGTCTGAGATGCTGTTAGTTTAGTCTGATGAGCTCAGTGCTAGAGAATAGTTTTGTTCAGATTGTAAATGTAATGGTTTGCTGAAGAGGACTGGTTCTTAAACAAGGTATCATTTGATACGTGCATTGCTGTAACTCCTGGTGCAAACCAGATACTGAAATGCACAGAAGATCTGAGTTTTAAAAGCTTTCACGTTTAAATATTTCAACGTTAGTGTACTTCACTCTGCTAGGCTGTATTTTGTGTGCTTGTCACATACTCTGTTTTCCCCAAAAACTAACATCAGGAAAAATTGCTGCATGACCTCAACAGCTGTTTCACAGACAGGTGTCCCATGGAAAATTTGCTGAGTGGAACTGAGGGGACAGGTGTATTTTTTATAAGATTTCAGAAATATGCCATCTTTAATTTTACATAGAATAGCATATGTCTTGTAATGATGTAAAAATTGTATCTTTCAGATTTGTTAAGGGGGAGGAAAAAAAACCAAAACAGCAAAAAGAATAAGGTGGAAGTGAATTATGGCCTATTTGCTGTTACCTCCAGAAAAACAAACTTTGATCTACTGTCATTTGGCATGTGCTTCTTCCTCAGAAATACTGGAAACTCTGAAAAGGGCAAAGCAACTGTCAGATGTTATTTCTCTTTCCATCTTTCTGGTGCCTGTGGGGAGCCCCCTGAGCTGCAGTGTTTACAAAACCTTAGCTGAACGCTGCGTTATTTTGCTCCCTTTTTCTTTTTTTCCCCCCGTTGGGATATGAGAGAACTACTGTTGAAATTAAGCATTACTGGAATCTTAGAGTAAGAAATGATAGAGGATAACGGGGGGGGGGGATGAAAAGGTGACACTGATGGCTTAGACTGAAATTTAGTGTAGCTTAAGAAGAATTCCAGGTTCCCAAGGAGGAACTTCGTGATTTGCACACAGGCTTCTTGAGATGCTCTATTGCAAAATAAAGTGGCTTACCACAGCAACTGCCTGGGACTGCAGG
>JAYRBT010000021.1:2889227-2899529 GCA_036023395.1 Myiotriccus ornatus | reverse complement strand
GATTTGCACACAGGCTTCTTGAGATGCTCTATTGCAAAATAAAGTGGCTTACCACAGCAACTGCCTGGGACTGCAGGAGTTCTGTTGAAGTCATCACGGTGAAATAGGAAACGTTTATCAGAACGTAACAAACTGTAACCAAGGGGATCCCAATAATTATAGAGAGCGGTAGATTTCTAAAGAAGGCAAAAGTAAGACCCCATCAGCGTTGCTGTATCACTGCTACAGTTGTCATAGTAAGCTGTGGACTCCTTCTTTGCCATATGTGCTCTTCAGGTGTATTTACATTTAATTTTTTTTTTTTTTTTTACTGCAGAGCTATGGAAATCAGGATTATAAAAATAGACATTTATGCAGAAATACAAAGACTGTAATACCATACAGATTAGCTTTGTCTGTTAGAACTCAAACCCTGAATAACCCCTGATTTGTTAAAAAAACAACCCGAAGTATATGCTTGCTTGTAGAAAAATATTGTGTTTGAATTTTGCCAATAACAAAAGTGCTTTCATACCTGTAAGGATTTTTAAGTTCTTCTGTGATGTAATTGAGTTGATTCCTGGAAGGAAAAACATTCAGATTTTAGCAGTCTATTGTTTAAATACTTCTATACTATGAGGTCAGGTGTTAATTTATGTTATTGCTTTTTTCCTTTTCAGTTAAAAAAAAACAACAAAAAAACCCAAACAAACAACAACAACAACAACAAAACCACTATAGCCAATCTTTTTAAGTGGGAAAACTTCAGGACAAAACCTATGGGAGCTTCTCACCTAAATGCCAGCCTCTTGATTCACCATCTCTGTCCCCATTATCTCTGAGATACTGGATAAAATATCCCTGAACAATGAAAGGGAAATCTGGCAGAAATCTCAGATTTACAAGGTTGCCTTATAACTTCAAGCTTTGCAGTATCTCAGTCCTTCCAAATAATTTTTGCCAGAGCATGTAGGCCAGATTGAAACAAGATTTATACTCCTCCACTCTAAAAATGTGACGAGATGGGTTTTTACAGTTCAAAAGGCAAATTTTCAAATGTTAGTGCCTGGAGTTACATATGCAAACATTTATTTAGTCACCAGCTTCTTTGCCCCCTTAAGAAGTCCACACAAATGTCTGAATTAGCAGACTTACATGCCTGAGTTGAGGCACTCAAGCTTGGAAATAGAACCTGAAAGAGTCATCTATTTTAAAATAAATTGAGTTTTGAAAGCTTTTAAATGGGACTTGCTTTGGTGTAAGTCAAGATAGATATAGATATATATAGATATATATAAGTCTATAGTACTATATATACATAAATATATATAAGATATATGTAAATATATATATTCCTTCCAAAATACAGACCTATATGGAAACTTCTGCAGCTTGAACATTTAAGAATAGTATTGATGGATTTGTGCCAACAGAGCCCTGGGCCAACTGACATTCCCTAAGGAAAAAATCTGCAAGTTGAGCCTTATGACTTCTGATGCAATGTTCTATGTGCTCTTGTACTAATCAAACACCACTACATATTTCCCAAGAAGCAGAATTTGGTGGGGTAACCTGTAGGGAAAGCTGTTTTGCCTGAGACAATGGAACTAAATTGCATTATATTTCCCTCATTACCACAGTAGGAAGTATAAAGCAGCAGGTCCTTTCAGGATCTAGAATAATTTCTTTCCCTAATAAAGAACCAGTAAAAGGGGGTGGAGTGTCTGGGGGGTTTTAACCAATGGTGTTGTTTTTCCAAAATTCATCATGACAATCTTAATAACAAGTCCGATGTTAATTTTTCCAGAGTTCAACAGAGAGAGAGTAAACTGGTTAAAGGCTGGTAAACCATAACTTCAAGGTCAGTAAAGATTCCTTACCATCCATCATACGCCCAGAGTCCATTGTAAAATGCCAGGCTGATAGAGCTGATAGAAATTTTACTGTCCTTGAAAGAATCTTTAAAGTTTTCAGTTCTTCCTGCAAAGAAGATGTAGATTACTCGTCAGTGTTGAAACTAATTCTTGTAATCCCTATCAGATGAAGAAATATTCCATTATCTTTGTCATGTTTTTAACCTTCTCACTGTAAGCATCAACTAATGCTTTTTGGTATTAATTGATCTGGAGTGTTGCATTTCCCACCCAGCCCCCTTCTCTAAAAGAAATTACCAAGAGATGCAGAACTAAAACCCTGAATAAAGAGATTTGGGGCTGTGCCTTATTACTGTGCCACTTCCACTAGTGGGGAATTTATTAATGCTCATAGCAGAAGCTAAATGAATTTTTTCAAGGAATGTATGTTTGATTACCTTGTGCAAGGAGAACAATGCCACTTACAATAATGATTGTGACAATGATCATTTTAGCAGCCGTGAGAAAATTCTGTAGGTAACTGCCCAGCTTCACACTCAGTGAATTCACAATGGTAATTACCACTGAAAGAGATAAAACGAGGAAATTTTGCATTGAATTTGTCAGAATTGAAAGAAAGGTTGCCTTTTTAATGTTAAACACACCCCCCTCCCCTTAAATCCTGTACTGCTTTTTACTCACTCTCTGCCTATGTTATATAGAGTTTTTAACATACTGTGTTTGGATAACTTGCAAAATAGCGGGGGGAAACACTTTTGTGAATTAGATTTTGATACTACCTTTGACAAAAAAAAAAAACATTGAAGCATTCTGATAAGTACAGAAATAGCTTATTATTTCTTCCTTTTCTGCTAGAGCTAAGCATTCATTCTACAGCTGTATCTATAATAAAGGATAAAAAAAACTCATACCGGGAACAAACCATTTTTAAACCTACCCTTTTTATATGTTGTTGGTGTGTCTCTAAAAAGTAGGGCTCTTACCAATGGCTGCTGCTGCGAGACACTTGATGACAGCCTGCGGCGGATCGCAGCCCGGGAAAAAGGGAGCCGAGGCGTATTCTGCGAAGCTGAGGCAGATGATGGCAAAGGAGCTGGGTTTGGTGACCAGCAAACTCGTCCAGGAGAACAGAAAGGCTGGAATTGGGCCAAAGGCCTCCATGAGGTAAGGATATTCTCCTCCAGATTTCGTGATCATCGTCCCGAGCTCGGCAAAGCAAAGGGCACCTGAGCAACGGGAAAAGCGGGTTGAGGTGGTGCCCTTTTCAGCCTGGGACTGGCTGGAACACATGATCGCTTTTTAGTAGGTAAAAAAGTTAAGGAAATTGGTATCTACAGTCCATCATTAACCTCTTCGTGTTTCTGGATATTTTACTGCATGTGCACAATCAAATTTTAATTACGTGTGAGCAATTGGAAAAAACACCCTGGAATTAATAAGGTACAGTCCAAAAGTTCCTACTATTGATGTTTAAGACTTGGCCAAACCCAGCACAAACATTCTCATCTCATATAAAACTTCTGTTTAAGAAACCAACACCGTAAGAAGCATTTCAGTGAGAACTGACATTCCTTTTGGAAACCTGAAAAAACAGGCTTGCTGCACAGTTCTGGAGTAACACGTCTGCTAAGCTCAACATTTAAGTACAGGGACACTTCCAGATCTATTGCTGTGTCTGGCATCTTTCATTAAGGTTTTTCTGTATGCTGTGTCCCCTGATAAAATGCTCAATGTTTTCCTTCTTAAGATATTTGGAGGTGCTTAGTGCTAAATTTTCAGGTAACAGAATTAGAATTACACAATCAGAAAGCTCACAAAAGGACCCAGCTTGCTGCAAGGATACGTCACATTTTGCCAGTGATTTAAGTAGAAGAATATTCTCTTTATTAGAGTCAGTGGATGGAGCCAGCAAAACTAAAAGTTGATTTCAAAAGAAATTGAGAGTGTGATTTGCAATTTTAAAAACTTAATTTATCTTTTATAAGCAGCACATTTCAAATTTATGGTCCAGTGCTACTCTGGATATCTACATCAGTATTTCATTGATTTTAGCTGATTTGTGAAATCAGAGCAGTCTGCAGAAGCAGTCGATAGGTAAAGATTCAGATTCTTTGTTGACTCCTTTACCTAATGTGGCCAGAACTCCACAGGCTGCCCAGATGGTTAAACAAGGACCCACAGCTTCAACATTGGCAAGGACTGATTTTGGAGAAACAAAGATACCCGACCCAATAATGGTCCCAACAATCATACAGATTCCACTGATGAGGCCCACCTGGAAATGAAATGAGATGTTTTGTGTAAGTAATTTCTAGTTCAGTATCATAGAACTACAGTAATTGTCATTACTGACTTATTTTTATCAGCTTTTAACATATAGTTCTAGAAAGAAATTTATTATATTCTTTTATGAAGTTTCACTTTTCTTTCCAAGATGCCTATGAACCCCTGCTGTTTTCAAAACTACACCTATTTGTATTTTGCCAGCCTGTTTATTTCCTCTATTAAACTGTCTTTTGCATTACACGAGTCTCAAATCAAACCTTGTACAGGAGAACTTCCCCTTTCCTCTCTGACCTAACACTGAAATTCTTATATGAGCACTTAATGAATTCTGAATTTTCTAAGCTTCAGAAACTGTCTTTTATGGATGGAGTCCATTTTTTGTCGGTGAGCAGTTGTTTTCCTCTCCTTGCTTTAGCATTTGTGCACAGGAATTATCTCCATACTGATGGGTGGTGATAAGATCATGTTCTCCTGACTTTGTTAGTGACCTACATGTTACATGAAACTACTCCAACTTGAGGCATGTCCTGCTAAAACAAGTGCCAGGCACTTATTTTTTCCTGATATTATGGCTGCTCTAATAACATCAATATTTTTTTCCAGTCTTGGCACTAAACTAAAACCACATAAAGAATCTTTTTGCTGGTTTCTTAAATTTAAAGAGGAATCCCACCCCCTCCTGAAAGCAGGTGACACAAATGTTGTCTAAAGCATGTCTAATTTTTTTGGAGGAGACAGATTTTCACCTCTCTTTGAGTACCAGTGCCTATTTCATGGCTGTAGACATTAAGAAACGTTCAGAAACAATGAACTGAACAACCCACTGCAATCCCTGAGAAATATACGTCGGGGGAAAAAAAAAAAAGCAAAGTTTATGAAGTGCCTCAGTTGACCAACTTCGAGTTATTTTTCTGTCTGTTAACTTCAAAGACTTAAAAACATATTGCTAGTTTTCTCTTGGTTTCTACCAGAGCTTTTTAACTACAGTAATTTGCAGTTTCTGAAAATGTCAACCAAGCAGTTGAGTTATTAGCACATCACTGCTAAACTGGGACACAGTTGTGAGTTTTGTGCACAAATACCCACTTCTGCCTCCCTCTGCCAGCCCCTCACACACGGACCAAAGAGGGAAAAGAAAAAGTTTTGCCTGCTTTTGTAGGTTCGTCGTTTGGGGTCCATGACTCTGAATGGACTGTGTGTCCTCTCTTCCTTTGTCCTCTCCTTTCCTCTTCCTCAAGCCTTCTTCACCCATTTGGTTTTTCTGGTTGAAATCTCTAAGGAAACGAAACCAAAATCTCAACTCCAGCACAAATGACTTGAGTTTGGCTGATATGTGTGGGTCCAAAATACTGTAAGTAAAATATTGCTGGAAAAATTTAAAAAAAAAAAAAAAAAAGGCACACACTCAGTGGTAAAAGGACTTCCACCACTTGCTGTGGATTTTCCTCATACCCACCTGGCAGGGAATGCCTGTGTCGGGTTACATTCAGCTTCCAGGATATCCTCACTGGAACGATCGAACTTTTATAGCCAGTTCTCCCTTTGGAATTCCTCCAGCGGTCAAGCCAGATTTTATCTTTCTCCCAAAAGCCCGTCTGCTTTCTTCTTTTCTAGGAGACCTTCTTTCTGATCTTCATTAAATTAGGCCTCGTCTCAATTCCTTGGAGGGTAAACCGAGCACAAGTATCTGCTAAACCAAGTGTGGGCTGCTGCAATTGTCTAATTAGCAGCTCTTTGCCTTACGAGTCTCCATCTTCTCGGTGTTGAGCCAGAGTGGGTGTCTTCCACTCAGTGTTTTGTCCTATTTAGAATTAGAATGTAAACAGTTTGTTTTCAAATTTAAACTCGTGATTTCCACCCCCCACCCCCCTCCCCCGTGAGGATTTTGCTTGTTTGCCCTTGTACTTTGCCTAAAATACAACCTGAGGTAGTGAAGGAAATGCATCAGGTCAGGTCCTGAGTCTCAAAAGTGGGATCAGTCCAAAGTCACTCCTAAGACCCTACAACCGTAACTATTAGAATCTGAATATTGAAGATCATTTTGTAGATATGCAGACAGTAATGTTTAGGCAACTTAAGTTGGGGTGTTTTGCAAAGTAAGTGATAATTGGCTAAAAAAACTGTAGCATTTTAAATTGTCAGAACACCTATCTCAGTATTGTTGGTCCTCAGAAACATTTGGGCTATAAAGACATCGAGTTTGTTTTGAATCAAAGATTCTTTAAAAAATCATAATAAATCTAACTTTAAGATTAAACCTATGATAGAAAATTGCCCACGTGAGGAACGCAGAGCTTGGGTCACTGAAATTCATTACAGCTTTGTGCCCAGCTTCTCTTTTTAAAGTCATGTATTTAGACAGTTTCAGTGATCACCTTTAGCAGTTCTTGGGTTTGCTTACCTTATTTATTTATATTTGGTTGGTGTTAGTCGGGTCCGGGAATCTTTGTCTAGGTTGTTTCTCCCGTTAGATTTCCCAGCCAGTTACACACAGCAAGGCACGTCCGAGTCTGAAACCAGAATATGCAGAAGCAGCAGTAGATGAAGTGCAAAGGTTATAAAAGATAATCATTAAACTCATTCTCGGCCAAGAAGCTTTGAGATAGGAACCTCAGATAAACTGACGGCCCGATTAGTTTACCTTTAAAAAAAAAAAGAAAAACCATCTTGGTTCCGTTTGTGAGAATGTTTATCCAGTGCCTAGGGAGTGTATTACAGAGTGAGAGTGAACCATCGCTTGGAGAGTTTATTTTGATGATCCTTACAGCAAGCAGTTGCTAATTTAGAAATGCTTTGGAAAGGTAGCCTTGAAGTAATTGTCCTTTTATGGGTGCATTAAAACCACCTGTCCAGATGTTGGTTGCATCCTATAAAAATAGTTGATGTTTTTATCTTGAGAAAGTAGAGAGACGTGAGCAGAAATGTTTTTCATTAACCTGAGGCAGCTGAGTGGGCACCTTGTGTTCCTTTTGCTTGCAGTTACAACTATTTTCCATTGCTGTAAATATTTAAAAATCTCGCTTTAGTGACAAATGCCACTGTCTATTTCCATACAGCTGTATATCCAGGACAAAAAGTATTGTTATCCTTCACTCCGGAATAAGGGAACTTCTTCGAGCTAGTCACCCCTAAAATACTTGCAAAACAACCACTTAATTGCGTTAATCATTTGTTTTTAGCAATGTAGTTGTACATAGAGCTCCTCTGCTGCATGACATTCAAATCACCGAGTCCTGATCCGCCCCCTCGAACTGCAGGTGACTGTTTTTCAATTAACACCTACTGTTAAAAGCTAAAAGGTGTTGTGGTATTGGTCCCCGATGCTGACATTTGTTACCTTGTTAACATAATGCCTCGCGAACAGGAAATAAGACCAAACAAAACTATCCCGAGCGTGATTTGACAGTTCTTTTGCTCACTTTTTTTTTGTTTTTTTTTAGCCTGTTTAAGCACACAGGGTTGATCAGCAGGAATTCCCTCTGCTGCGATGATGTAAATCTGTGACTAAAAATGGACTCTGAGAACATGTGAGACACCTGTTTATATTTGCCGTGTTTCGTGGTGGTTGGGTCAGACTGGGCTGGGAATGTCTTTCTCCAAAACTGAGGTTGCAAAGTGAAGACAGTACTGAAAAAAAACCCAGAGGTGTATTTTTTAGTCACTATTTTTTTTCTTGTCTTTGTTTTTGTTTGTTTGTTTGATTAATTCTCATTAAAATAGGGTTAAGCTACAAGAGAAGCTCTTCCATCTCAAATAACTTTTTGTTGAAAAATTACCATATGAAAAATGGTCAGACAAAAGTTCTTCTTCCCCCCTGCAGATAAAGAGAATAAAACATGCATGTTAAAATTACAGTCTTACTACAAGCATATGAAAAGCAGGTATTTATTTATTTTCTGTGTCTTTTGAGGACTTTTACAATGTTTTTCATTGTAATTCTGACATAGGGTTAAATAATCTAATGTTTTCATATCCTTCCATTTCAGCTCCCTCATTTGGGGTTGGATATTATGTCATGTACTTACTTCTGTGTTCTCTACAGCTGACAATTTTGAAATGAAGGTTTATAATCCTCTTATAATTCCTGAAATGCCACACAGAGACTATTGAAATAGTTAATGTGAAATGAAAGAAAGAAGGGGGGGGTCGGGTCATATTATTGGGATGACTTTGACCTCAAAATGAAGCATCACATCAACTCTTCCCTGGAATTTTCAGACCAAAAAAAGAGGAAAAAGCACATATGTAATTTTGATGAGAAGAGAATGGGGTATGTCATCTTCAGTGCTGTGTTAGGTAAAGTTTTGCTTAGGATTTCTTTTTTATTTGGTGTAACAATCTTTGATTTTTTTTGTGCAGATGTTTCAGTTGTCCTTTCTTTCTGCATCAGATCTTTACTGCACTTGGTTTCTTCAGATACAGTAGCGGCAAAGTTGACAATATGGTGTTTGAGTTCTTCCCTAAGGAGCTGGCTCCTTGAGCCAACCTGGAATGTGCCTCTGGACAGTTCCCACCTGTTCAAGAGGTGTCTGAAGTCTCTGCAGTGACTTGACCTCAACTAGTCTGTGTTTCCTTATAAAATAGGAAAGCGTTTTCATTTATGGTCTAGTTTTGGTTTAGGGGTTCATCTTTTGGGGATGCCGTAAACTTATTAAAGGAGCTGCAATTCCACCAGCAATCCTTCTTTACCTCAGCCACTGAAGGAAAAAATAAACATTGATTTCAGGGATTCCAATGTTATTTTCTTCAGGGACAAGAGAAATGGCATTTTACAGCCGTGGGAAAAGACTCCTTCCCTCTCAAACAGGTACACAGATGAAGTGATAAATTCAAATTCCAAGGGATTACAGAGGCAAACACTCTGGGGGCTGCTCCTATTGAAACACTGTAGTTTGAACCTTTTCAAATGCTATTTACCCATTAAATCATAAAAAGTAATTTTCAACTTTAATTCAGGAAATGGCAAGGGCACAGTGTATAAATACACCTTTTGTTATCAATATTCACTAATAATAAAGGTTAATGTTTGTCAGGGTTGGTATTTATTGCTTTAAAGCACCTTCTGCTTTGACCAACACTAAAGCAAACGAGGATCATCCTATCCAGCAGCTTTTAATTGTAGCTTAGCAGTATCTCCGAGGGGATACTTTCCATTCTAACCTTGCTGCTTCATCAGAGCACCATCAGAGCACCAATCCGTTCCTTTGCATTTGCTCTTCTTTGAATCCCCCCCTCCCCGTTCACAGATGTGCCCCAAGACGTGATCTCACTCCTGTCATCCTTAAAGGCATTTTTTTTCTGAGTAATTGCAGGAATGCTGCAAGTGGAGTATAAGAAAACAGTCTTTTTTCACAGCTGTGGTGATGCCACTGGATTGCAACATCTTTGCATCTTGTGGGAGTCAACAGAAAATATTAGATGACTGTAGTTCCTGATGCCCATAGAGCAGATGGGATCTAAATACCATTATTTTTTCCCTACTTCGTTCTTGGTCACAGTGTAGTTGGTTTTGTCCCTGTGACAAATAAGGGTTTTGAAAAGATTTTCAGGTTTGCTAAAGGTTTTGTACTAGACCTGCACAGTCTTTGGTCTAAAGGCAGATTTTTGTTTCTCTCTTGTATTTTTTAAGCACAGCTGCTCAGAGGCTCTTGATAAACTTCTAAAGGCTGGGTATGGTTTTCTCTCCGGAAGGTCACAAAAAATCAAGGAGTCTCTTCTTAAGGCTGTTCTGAAGGAATTTTAATGGCCTCTGAAGAAAATTAGCTTGAGTATGTCATGCTGGTTTTCTTCAAAGATTTCAGTTTTCACCAGTGTCTCAAAGCCTGATCAGTCAGCGATCCCTCGAATGCACAGTCAGGTCTCACCTTTTTCCCTTTGAGGAACCAGGCCTGGCTTTGATCTCCTTTTTGAGTCCAAAACTCAGGTTGCATTCCATTGGCCTTTCACCAGTGGAGTAAGAAGTAATGCTGAAATATTTTAGCAGTAGTTGGCAAATGCATTGGAAGTACTGGGCTTTACTCCAGACTCTCCTGTGGTTTTGGTTTTGGAAAGGTGGTAGCAATGCTGGGTTTTTCTGATATATAATCACATAATTTAATCATTTAATCCAAATGTTTTTCAGGGTCCCTGTAAGCACACCTGCAGATTGGAGCTTGTGTGGAAA
>JAYRBT010000021.1:2842986-2887759 GCA_036023395.1 Myiotriccus ornatus | reverse complement strand
CTGTTAACTGGTTACTTGTCTTTTCATGTTAACTTAAAGCTGGATCACATTTTGTCTTGACAAGGAATAGCCTTTTCTTCAAATATCAAAGTTATATTTCAGGCTAGATTTCCCCTATGGATGGTACAGCTGGAGAACATGTTGTTGTCATTGTTATGACCTTAAAAATCCAGTCATTTTGAAGGGGGGGAAGTTCCATCATATCTTGTGTCGCTGAAAAAGTCAAATTCAGGCACTGAGTTCTCTTTTTGGGATGAGATGCTGATTCTTCTCACTGAGATTCATCTTGAAATTCATTTTTAGGAGGGGATGAAGTTTTCACATCACAATAGCTAAAATCATGTCTGTAAACTAGGTCCTTCTGAGAGCTTTCATCAAAGTGTGGCTCATGAGCTGTGACAGCATTCCACACGGTGTTCTTCCTCAGGGATTTCTGTAAGAGTTCTCTCATTCTCCTGTTCTCTTTGGTTGTGGATTCCCAAATGATTTCAAGTTCCCCTTCCGTTTTCCTAGGTGGAAAAAACAACGAGGAATCCTAATTTTAACAACGTTTCAGCAGTACAGAATTACAGTATGTGGATAAGCAAATTAGAAAATGGCCTGTAATTAAGTGTTTGAAATTATCTGATTAAAATTCATGCCTATTTTGCTTTTGCAAAAGCCCACTAAATGTAATGCCAGAGAGGATATGACCAGAAGAGAAACACTTGGACCCACATAACAAGTTGGATCAAGTTTCAGCTAATGCCTCTTTGTGGCAGCCAAACAAAGGTGGGGTAAACTAGGAGGGGAGACAAAGCCAGAGAAGGACAGTCCTTAAGGCATTGCAACCTCACAGGCTCATTTCTCTGATGCCCAAGCATAAATGAACAAATTATTTTGTGTCTTTCTCAAGGAAAAGGTTATTTTTTTAAGCATGGAAGCCAACATGATTTAATAATACAGTGTATTCCAGCACAGGCTTTTTAGTAGGTTATATTAGGTCAAGATTAAGCTCTTGGATTTCCTGACTCACTTCCAGTACGTATCAAAGTACAAAAAAATAAGGATATCAAGATAATTGAGGTGGAAAGCGAAGCTGATGCATGGAAAATGAGCACGCAAATTTGAATGCTATACAGACTAATACAGTCCCTTCAGGGCACTGCCTGCAGCACTGGGCAGAGCTACCCTGCTACACAAATTCTCCCCAACACCAGGCTCTAAAAATGAGAAACAAATCATTGCACAACATAAATGTGCTGAGAGCCCTTTGTGATTGATCACCCTGAGAATGAAGTGGTAGAAAGTGGTCCAGACTAGTACCTGCCCACTTTGTGTTTCACCTTATGACTTGATAGAGGGATGCGCAAGAAGAAAAAAAAAAGCCTTGTAGAGAAGGGTTTTAGATTATTCTTGCATTTATTGCTTGGAATGAACTTTTGGTGGTAGATTGAAAATGGAATTAAAGCTAAAGGTAGCAGGTGAAAGCAGTACAGGTGCTAAAAGTAATCTAAGAATTTGCCCAAGAATGTGAGAGGCCACAATTAATGAGTTGGAATTTTTAATTTCTGCCAAGTTGCTAAAAAGCTGTGGAGAAGCAATCTATCATTTTTAAAACACCAAAACTGTAGATGACTTTGCTCTCACAAAATACATTTCTCCTTGAGACGGGATGAGAGTGTCTAACACTACCAGTGCTTGGAATATGCTTCAAAATGCTTTACAAAGGCAATTATCATTCTCCCAGCCTACCTTTGGGGAAGATGTGAGGCACAAAGAGTGAAATTACTCTCCCAACTAGCAGGCCTCAGCTTCACCCATTGGTTGACCCTGGCCCTCTCTATTGTGATCTTGAAATGTTTTGAGCATCTTGTTTTCAAATGAACCTTTATATTTTTATAGGTCAAGCTCCTTGACTCCTGTTGCCTCCTGACTGCAACTGGAGTCTGCAGGCACTGTGCACAGCACTCTCATGTTCAACAATTAATACACAAGAGCTTAATCTGGTTTACTCTTATTGTAGTGCAGAACATTACCAAGGCTTTATTTTTTTGTCTCTGCACGGTTTTTGTTTGAAAATTCTGATCCCACTAATCTAAAAATGCATCCAGCAGAATGGGCTGGGGAGGGGGTGTCTCCATTCCTGTTAGTCACAACCTCCCTTCCCTTGGGAACTTGGATTACAGAGCAGCTTGGTCACTACAGCTGCTGGTGGTCTGTGCTTTTTTCTCACCACTAGTATTTCCTTGCCCCTACAGCTGGTTCACCTCTTCAAACACAAGTCTCCTCCACTTGGCATTTAAAACTAGACACATGCTCAGCTTAGATACATGTGCTGTTTGCAGATGTCTTTAGGCAAAAAGCATAAGTCTTTGTTATTGTTTTAGTGTTTGTTCTTAATGTAGGCTGTTATTACTTAAATATGTAAAAGTAAAAATTGTACTCAACTCCAACCTAGCCAAAATGTAAGGCTCTGTATCTTGTTGAGAGTAAAAAAAATGCCAGTGCTGTACTAATTGATGTTTGAGGATGAAGAAGTTAACAGAAGCAGGTTCTGAAAGCAGATTCTTCTTTACAAAAGACAGAGCTTTCTGCCCTCACTGAACTAAATTAATTCAGTCTTAATCTCATATTTGGGCTGCCAGCTCAAGAATTAATTTTCATCTCTCCTGTAAGAGTTTATTTAAATATTCCTTATAACAAAGATCAACATTTTTTATCATGGTTACAATTTGGTATGTCACAGCTCCTCTCCCTTGTCTGTACATAGCTGCAGAGCTTTTCTGCTGTTGACCCTCTCCCAAGGACAGTCCAAGGCACTTTCACAGCTGCATTTTCCATCCGAAGCACAGCAGCTCTAACTATCTCCAGGGACTGTTTCTCTGCAGAAGACTTAAGAAATAAACTCTGACCTAGAAAACTCCTAATGGTAAGTGTCCTGTGAAATATGACTGGAAGTGTTTATGACCCTGTTTTTCTGCCCAGGACTGCATCATCAGCTTTGTTATATCTCCAAAGTGCAGCGTAGCTTATTGAAGGGAAGGTTCGTGATAATGATGACTCTGAGCATTACTCAGTAAGACAGATTCAAAAGGAAACAAACCTTATGTGTAATCACGAGATTCCTTTCATTTCCTACCATTCTGACAACTGGTGAGGAGTGTGGATGGGCAAGCGTTCAGCCTTCAGCAGAAGGTGCTATTAAACAAACTAACATATATCTTGATTTACAGAACCCCCTCAAACCATCAAAGATTAGGCTCAGATTGATACTCTTCTTAAGAACAGCAGTTCCTGCCTGTGCCTCACTCACCTCTTCTGCTCCAGCACTTCAGCCAGGGTTTCCTGCTTGTCTTGCAGCAGAAGCTGGAGGTGCTTCATCTCCTGCTCATACTGAGCAGCCTTCCCAGCAAATTCCTTCTCCTGCTCAATCATCTTCAGACTGATATCCCCAAGCTTCCCAGCTGCTTTCTTTTTATACACCTGTAAGGGGTAAAGATTATAGGGAAAATGGGATTATAGGAGAAATAAGGACAAGTCACCGCCAGCAAAAGAAACAGCTGGAGACACTGATTTGCAGTTTAATTTTACATCAGTTCTGCCCTGCTTAAATATGTCAGGTGGGTTGCATTACGGATTTTTAACCTCTTTGTTAGTTTGAATGTACTAAAGTTCATTTTGTTCTGTATACAAAACCAGTGTGTACAGTGAATACCATGCTATATGTTTGTCTTATGAGTGAACAGAATCAGCTGCAAAAAAGGGTTTATTTCCCAAGATGCAAAGGTACACATTATAGCACCTGTTGCTTACCAATTGTCCAACACTCATATTTAGCAGTACATACTAAGAAAAAGTGTTTATGTTTTGTTGGTTGTTCAATATTAATATTAAGAGGAAGGAAAAGAATAGCTTTGTGTTTTAAACTAGCTTACTGCTTCACAGAACAGTCCTTCTGTTCAGTGAGGCACAAGTGATTTTTTGCTTAATGGCTATAACAACCAAATTTATTGGTCCCATCTCAAAAATAAGAAATCATTTTTATATGGAATTATTTTGCTTTCTGAAATTACATCCCCATTAAATCACATGAGCACACGAGGAACTGAAAACTGTGGCTTGGGTATTGTTACAATTGTCTGGATGCTGCTGCTCTTGACAGAAACCAAATCCAATATTAGCTTTTTTCCTCACGATTACAAGCAGAATGCTAAAACTGTTATTTTGTCTGCAGAATGTGACATTTCCTACAGGCTGTAGGACAGAGTTTTGGGATGGAAGCACCTCTTTTAACATAACTGTAAACTATTTATTAGTGAAGCTTTGAAAATACTGCTATTTATGTCTTGCTAATACAAAGTTTTACCTAAGGTACTAATCACTAAGGTTTTATCTTCATCTGAATCAGAGCAGAGTCTGCCTTTTGGAGGAATAGAAAAAAAAGGCATTTTCAGGTACATGCTGTATATAAGGCTATATAATCCCTTCCACAAACTGTTTCCCTTTTAGCTCTTGTAAAATGTGTCATCGTGGAGTTTATTTTTCTACAGCTCATAGGATAATAATAAATAATAATATTTACCTAGAACATTAGTAATTCAATATTTAAGGATGATTTACACAGGGGGTGGGGAGGGGGGTCCTAGCCTTTTCCCTGCCAGTTCTAAGAAAAGAACTAGAAGCCTGCAAGTTAACCGTCACATCCTTCAACTTTTTAGATTCCCAGAGAAGTCTCCAAAATGCAGAGTTAGGTGCTTGCACTGTAATGCCAAACAAGCTCCTTCTGAGCAGCAGGTTGCTCAGAGCCAGCAGAGGAAGCGCAGAGCACAGGGAAACAGTGGAACTCCCCCCTCTGCCATTACATTCTCCAGCTTTACTCAGGTCCAGGACAGAAACGCTCTCTCCAGAGCAGGTGCCCATAATTAATAACTTCAGAGAACTCGAGAGAACCTCTTATCACAGCAAAGGCTGATAAAGCAGCCGGTAGTGTTGGTGAAACCCATTTTTCAACCCCTGGTCATTGACCTCCCAGCTGCAGGGAGTGCTTCAAGGTGAGTGTTGTGTTTTTTAAGCTGCACTCTGCCTGAGATGGTTCAAGCCATCTGGCTCCTCATCCCCCGCAGCTGCCTCTCCTGGCTCTGCTCCTCCTTTGCCAAGTGAAGCCGTGTGTGGAATGGTTGCAAAACCTGTGGGGCACAAAGGGCAAAGTGCACCACCTTCTTCTGGCCTGAAACCAGACGTGAGGGATCCACAGTTCTGATCCTGCTCCTATGGGTGATTGTAACAACATCTACATAAAATGCAGCCTGGGCACACTGGCACAAACAGCTGCTGGCTGCTCACAGATCCTTCCCTTTGAGCTGTTCAAGATAAGCTATTAATGTTTTTGGAAGTGAACCAGGTAACAGTAAACTGACTTGTGGAGATAACACCACCGGGAAGAGGATGATAACAGGTAGCTGGAAGTGTTTTCCTCTAGAGCTAGGAAGGCCCAAGGTCATGGCATCAAGTATAGAGTAAGCAAGATGAGGAATGGTCATGGATGCAGCTGCTGGTACCGAAAAGGACACAATTGACACTTTTCTAACCCATTTTTGGAAGGTTACTCCTGGGCACCCATACCTCTGTTACACCTGGAGTACTGAACGACAAACTGGCAGAGAATTCTGACTGCAGAGCCCACAAAACATCATTTCTACGAGCACAGGCTGCTGGCTATGGTACATGTAATGATCTGATCGCTTGTTGAGGCAACAAAGCTATTTCCTGCCAATATGTGTTGTTTTTCTCCAATCCTTCACCAGTAAAATTGGTATTGTCTGTTCCAAAAGAGAGCAAAGGGCTATCTGAAGGAATGGTCCCTAAATAGTGCTGTAATTCTCACAGAATAGCCCTGTAATGGGAACACTGATGAAATTTTTATTGTGTGCTACAGAACATTGCCAACTGTCTCCCATGGCACCTAAAAATACTTTAATTAAGATCACTGACAATTATCTTCAGGACTGTGTAAAAAATCATGTATGGAAGCAAGGGGAGTAGTAGATGATGACACTGCTTGTACCTATAACCTTCCCAGTACAGCTGGACTGTGACAGATGAAAAGTGACAGCCTATGTATTCAGAAGATTTAGTGAAAGTTCTGTCAGACAGTACTGCGGTATTTGTTAACAGAAAAAACAACATTTCCACACAAACACAAGATATCTGGTCTGTTAAGGGTTTGTTTTCAGTTTCTTGAAACCTCTACTCTGTCTCAGTGAAAAGGATGTGTGTAAAATGTAGAAACTTTTAAATTCAAAAGCCAACAAAATCAATGCTAATAGTCTGGGGAAAAGTTCAGCTGTTGGATTATGTGCTGCAGTAAATAAGCTTCCTTATTCCTACATGTTATCCTGCCTGATAATTTAAAAATCTGGAAAACAAGTAGTCCATCTTTAGGACTGACAAAATGATGGAAGCATTTTCTTATGTATTACAAAAACAGCACTGCTCCATGAATTCTCAAGGGCCCACAATGGAAAAATCTCCAGTCTAACAAAGGAGAAGGAATACTCTGGACTGAAAAGCCTCATGTGCAGCCAGAATTAAATAAACCCACCTGATTTCAGACCCAAAACACCTTTCTCCCAAAGTCCAGATGAATGTTGATAGGAAGGAGCACTGGTGGCAGGAACACTGTCACCCTCAAACATGCTGGCCTAAGCAACTCATTTCAGGAACATGGAGCACGCTGTGCACCAGGGACAGGCAGTTCTGACTCACACAGTTCCTCCATCATCAGGAAGTGGTAAGAACAAACCTTTATTGCTTTCTCTTCACCAATAACAATTTTGTACTCCAAGTGCAATATGTAGCAAGATGGGAGGGAGAAAAATGAAGGCTGAAGTAGTAGAAGTTGCATGAAAATGAGGGCAGTTACAGAAGGTCTCTTCAGTATAAAGATTGTTTCTACCCGCTTTTACTAAAGCCTCACGACTAATGAAACTATTATCAAATAGAGATTCAAAATCCATGAACAATCTGTTATCATCTGAATTCTTTTTCTGACAGTGTGCCTGATTTAAAGATGAATTACACTTGCACTGAAGGAGAGGAAAAGGTGCCTGATGATGAACTAGAAGGCAAAATCTGTTATCAGAGATTTACTGTTCACAGTCATAAGCCCAAAATCTCGGATTGACTGCACAGAATTTGTACCAGATGTTTGACTAAAATACTCCATATAAGAGACAGATCTGTGTTCACTGTCCCTTTTGACAGATATTTCTGTGTTCACTGTCCCTTTTGACAGATATTTCTGTGTTCACTGCCCCTTTTGACAGATATTTCTGTGTTCACTGTCCCTTTTGCCTCCAGGAGACAGAGCTGCACGAAGATGAAGTCGAAGGACTGGCCCATGACATTATGTCCAAGCTCATCTTAAAAGAGAAAACAGCATGGAATTGTGACTCTAAAGAAGTAGTTTGAACACCAGAAAAACTGGCTTCCTCAAATTCTTCCCAGGGATCATCAAGATGCTGGGTAATCACTATTATGGAAGTTAAATTGTGGAATTACAGAAGTTAAATTCCAGTACAAAGAGAGCCCCCAGGGAAGCCCAGGCAAAGTGTTCCTCAGATTATCATGGCATAACCTTTATGGACTGTTAAAAATCCGTATATTATGCCAGGTATGTATTTTTGTTAAAGCACAAGAACTGAGAATACTGACAAAATTATAACAAAGTATTGTGTTTTTTCTTTTACTAAAAGGATGGTGGTTACTGTCACCTGATCCTAAGTTACAAATGGTTTTAGAGACCACCATCTCATTAACTGTGAATAAAACAGCTATTTGAAGGTTATTGTTTAAGAAAAGAAAATCCTGGGTTTATCTAATATATTATCACTGTTTTTAAAACCTGATGGAGATCAGAAATGCTCAGTGTATCACTGTTAAAAATAACCAAGTTCCATTTACAGGCTAGTTTTTGAGTCAAATATTTTCTGATGTCCAAGGGAAATCAAGTTGCATGAACTGTTCTGCTCTACAATTGTTGAATCTTAGAGGACCAACTCAAGAACAGTTTTTAAGCAAGATTTAATATTTTCCATGATTCAATATGCCTGAAAAATTCCCTGACATAAGCCAAAGTACATACAAGTAGAAATGAACCTAAAATTGTTTTCAGAATTAAAATACTGAAGTAAATTTTGTTTCCTTAACATAGTTCCTGTGTAAAAATTATTTATTTTGTATTCAACTTAACGCTGTACTACTACTCTCTAAATTTCCTGTGGTTGTACTGATAACCTACAAAAGGTTTTGCACAGTGAATGACTCTGTAAAGTTTGTTTGCAGTAATTGCTAAACCCCAAACTAAAAAAGGGTATTTAAAAGAGAATCACTTTTAATTCACTACATAATTTAAACATACAGAGTTTAAAATATGTAATAAAACTGTGTATACAAATATTGACATGGGTTCGGGGTTTACTTTAGCAATAACCTGTTGTTTAGCTTTAAAGATTTTCACAGTGATTTTGTCTTTCATAACAGATCTGCCAGACCTTGATTTAATTTGAGCCTCCTCAACGAAAAAGAAAAACCACAGGATTTTATTAATTTCTTTTCTTCAAAAGCCTTAATGAAAAGGAAGAACTCTGGACCAGAAGACCAGACCTACTTTTATGTGCAAGGCACAGATGCCCTGAGTTCAGAGAGAAGGGATCCAAAGGGAACTGAAGTGGCAGCTTTTGGATCGGCCTCTGTCCGCAGGGCGTGTGATGTGTGTCTGGTGCAGAAGGGCCGTCCCACATGGCCTTCCTTCTTTCCTCCCCTCAAATAACATTTGCTGGGATGTAAAAAGAAGCCCCAGAAAAATCTTTTGAGACACACAAAGTGCATCTGAGCTGTAGGTTTTGGATGAGCTGCTTCCTGATGCGACACGAGGCAACAAACTCAGCAAAAGGGAAATGTAAGTTAACCTGGTTGTGTCTAAAATTAGATTCACACTGTAGGCACTTGGAAATAACTCAGAGCTGTAGGCTGGAAGCTTTTCTCTCCTCACACCCTGAGGTCTCCATGCTCCAGTACCTATGATATAATTTGTATTTCTTATCTTGTATCTGGAGGAAATAGCTGCAGGTGGCTGAAAGCCAAGGCACAATAACCTTTTGTGAGATAAGAAATAGCTAACACTCACATTATCAATGGCTGTGTCACCCTGGCAGGAAAATGAATGTGTCTTAAGTACTATTATCACTGGAGACAGATTACACCTAAATAGCTCAGAAGAGGTTTATCCTGAAACTCAAGATACAGGGCAGTTACCCAACATGTGATTTCCTGAAGCAGCAAAGAAATAAATTGTACCAGCTTTTAGCAAAGTTCACTTAATACAATAACCAAAGAGAACATGACATTTGTAGGTGTTGTGTGACTGTTTAAGCTCTCTGCTTTACTGACAAAAATAAAGAAAGAAAATATTTTATGGCTGTATTAGCTCAATTAGATAACTCTTTTAGGGTAGTGTTTCATGCATTTAGATACTTCATGAAGGATTTCTTACAAATTCAAGCTATTCTTCACCTTACTGCTCTTTACACTTCCAGTTTAGTTTATTCTCTTTGTTGCTGATTTCTGTGCTGTGTTGATCCTTACAAGGATAGTGCAGAAGCAACTGGTCTCCACTGACACAGGGGTGGTGCACATTTGTGTCATTTCATGCAGCAAAGGCAGGGTAGGTCTCTACTGGAAAAGTGTAAATCTCTCCTTTAGGGTAAACTGAACAAACTTGACTTCATACAAAACAGCTTTTGAAAGTAATATATACATTACTTTCTATATATACAAACCAATATACCAGATCTCTTTTTCTTATCTTTACTTTTTTAAGATGACAGTACAAGCAATTATGGCAGCACCAAAGATGTTTCAAATTTATATAATGGTGTTATACTGCAACGACACACTGTGCTTTGCATTTGTTTAGAGAGTTGCAAAGATAACCTGGAATGTGTTCTCTAACCAGGCTGCATGTTTGAACACCCTCTGAGTTTCTGAACCTGTGGCCATATGAAGGTACCTGATGGTAACTGTACACTGAGATACATTTTTCATTCTTCCAAATGGAACTGGAATGCACTTCAAGCTGAAGCATTAGTACAGCCTCAAAAAAGTGTGACTTGGGTGACACTACAGAGCAGAAGTGAAATACAAATAATCTTTAATTATTTTTACTAGTCCCAGGTTCTGCAGGTGTAAGTGCTGTGATCTGGCAGGCAGGCAGTGTATGAGCACAGTGGAAGAAAATACTTGTGCAAACTACAATGAGGATCTATTTTGCTTTTTAAAAACATTTTAAGGTAATCCATAAATCTTCCACAAAAACACTGACATAAATTAACTGTTGACTTTTCTCACCAGAAAACCCAAAACACAATAAATATTGAGCTTAGCAACACTGCTCACCTTAACTTTCTCTTCCAGTCTTCCTAAGCGTAGACTGCCTTCTATCATTTTGTTGAGAACACCCTGCTTCTCATTTTCCAAACACCTGGCCTGCAACCACACAGTATATACATCACTAAATGTAATCATTATGTTAGGGCAGACAAAACACTGACACCGAGCAAGACACAGCAATTCCATTTTTGAACTCCCATAGTCTGAAGAACCAACATGGAAAATAAGTCCTTTTATTTTTTATGTATTATTCTTTATTTACTATTCTTCAATGGCTGATTAATAATTTGTCAACTGACTGTGAATACTATGAAACAGTATTATTCTGAAAGCATACTAGCACTGTAAACTCAACCTATTCTGTGTCTTTTTCTCCAGAGAAATGTTTGTAGGGATCCCCTTTTTCACTGTTTCATTCCCAGATGTAAAACATCAACCAAACAAAAATGCATGAGGCACGAACAGTGAAATAACTTTAAAACTGTAAGAGGCTTCAGTTGTTAAATCCACTGAAAGCATTCAAAAGAGAAGTAAACAGCTTTTGGACTCAGCAGTGTCTGAGCACCTTGAACTACCCATATCACTGCAGAGACATCTCCTTTCCCAGAGGTCACAATTACCTGCCCCTGCTGGAGTCTGAACTTCATGCTCAGTAGGTGATAGTTTGATTTACTGTGAGGCAGCTGAATCATACAATGCAATACAAGAATAATTTTGAAAGCTGCTGACTCAGGATTACAGTTCACCATCGCTGTTCCACTATCAGAATTGATTTAAACAGATTTGTTGCTCCTCTGCTTTAGGCTGTCACTGTTCCTGGAAATAGGAAGTTTAAGACTATCCCTTTATTTTTGTGGAGATGTGATTGCTACAGATTTTTTTTAACCCTCACTAAGTAAGAATATAGGCGAATTTTTTTAGTGCTGTACCATTCTGCTGTCCCTGTTCTTCTGGATGAAATCTGCATAAAATGAATTTCAATGATTTAATTCCATGAATGAATTTAAAAAGAGTAAGACAAGGGTTAACAGCTGAAGCTGAACTGAGTAAATAAACCAGACATTACTGAGTTTTGAGGGGGGAATGATACTACATTTTAAATTTTATGTGATAACCAGTAGTGGTTCTTCAGAATCATTAGGGTCTATCTCTAACTTTTGGGGGTTTTTTATTTGTTTTCTAGGCCTTCCCATTAGACAACCTTATGAGAGTACCTGCTACAAGAAACCTGCAGTCTAACTTCCTGCCAAGGTCCAGCAATTAAAAGTAGGACCAGGTTGTTCTCATTCAGCTTTATGAGGTAGAAAAGTAAACTGGGTATTTTGAAGTTTTACTGATACTAGACTATTTCAGTGGCAAAATTAGTCTGAATATGTCTCTGCTGTCAGCCCAGACACAGAGGATTCATTAAAAAAAAAAACAAGACCTGGGCAGTCTAAGTCACAAACTGAGATCTAAGAACCAATTTCCTAATTCCTAGGAGACATTTGTGCCCAGTGTTAAAATCCTGAAGCCCAGTTTGTGCTGGACAAGGATTTGAGTTGGGTCACCATTGTCCCTCTTCCAGAATAAGGAATTAACTGCTCTATCTTTTTACCCAATCCTGATGACAACCTTTGTCTGCTGCTTGACCAACAGAAGCAAAAGAAGTTTTAACAAAGTTTTGAGAAACAGTTTCAGGACCAATTTGAAGACAGAGTACCAATACATCAAACTGAAATTGCTTCCAAGATCTTGTAAAGGGAACAAAATGTGCTTATGAAAAGCCCAGTAACCTCCGTGCCAGACACTTCCACTAAACAGCAGTGGCTCCCAAACTCTCAATGAGCCTGGTAAAATGACTGCTAACCAATAAAATGCAACACCATCCACGTGCATCCACAGGAGAAGGTCCACAGAGGCCACTTCAAAGATAATACTTTACCTTTACATTCAGAGACGTGTATTAAAATTTTAAGATTGCAAGCTATTTTTACATACACGTGGCTCAACACTAATCTCTAAAATTAAGTTAAAAGAAGTCCTTTGAGCTTGATATATAACCCTGCAATCCCTACTGCTCACGTGAATTCAGGCTGTTACATTAACTAAGGGTAGTTGCTTTTAGCCACTCTTCTAGAAAAAAATCTTTTGCTGCTCCCATCCTATTTGCCACAGTCTACTTAAATAGCTATATCCTTAAACTGAAATTATAGCTTTCTTTTTTGATAATTCAGATGAACAGCAAGTTGTGCCCGTAGGGTGATAATTGTGTGAAATAATAATTAAGCAATATTATTTATTTCAAGGTAATTACCAAAGACACAAGGTGATCACGTTCCTGAGCTATCTTCTCCACCAGACCAATAAGGTTTGTTAGGTAATAATGGGCTACAACTTCTTTCTCCATCACTTCCTCCAGCTGCACTTGTAAAATACCTATTTTCTTCTTTAGTCGCCTATAAAATGAACAGATTGGGAATTAATAATGGAATTAAAAACTTGCATCACATGCCAGTCAACATGTACAACTCTCAAACAGTCAAACATACTGCTAGAAATCCACTGGCTCCCAATATTTGCAGTGCCAAAAGTATCATGCCCCACTTTTGGAGCTGTTTTATTTTTCAATATGTTGTCTGAATAACAGAATACGATTCAAAGGAACAGTCTGTGCAATGGCCACAAGCTCATATTTCTCAAGAAATATAATAATAATATTGCTTTTATTTTTTAAAGTACTGTGAGCCCATCTCAGAAACAATTGGGTGCATGAGAAGGTTTGCAAATAGTGTAAGACCTTATTTTCAGTACACAAATAATTCATTGCTATAGCTAACTGCTACTCACACTACTAACTACTACAGTAAAGAAATATTCTTAATGTGCCTGTAGACACAGAAAAGTGAGCATGAAAATATACAAAGATCAGCAAATCTTGACAGCCAGGTCTTTGGATGTGACAAAGATATGTTTAGGAAACATGTAGAAAACACTCATTATGGGAAGCCAGACAATTTCTGCTGTTATTTTTAGGAAGACAATTATTTCTAAACAAGAAAATGAGACTGGTGTGTGACCTGTTTGTCTTCTGTGTCATTTCCATTTCGGTTTGCAGGGCCTTGTAGTCAGCCACGCAGCTGTTTTTCTCCAGGAGCAGCTTCTTGTTGTCAGCTTGCAGCGATGCCACCCTTCCCAGCACCCCTTCCACCTCACAGCGCCTCTTCTGCTGCTCCTCCTGCAACCGTCTGCAAAACCCAGCAGCAGGGACAGGGGTCAGGTACAGCCCTAACTCACCAAAAACCTAAATTACAGCACGATTACCCCGTTAAAGGGGTGAAAAAGATACACTGGGAATGCTTAATGTTCAGTGGTGACATCAGACAGATATTACATTCTCAAATCGTGAATGATTTAAATAACTCATTCTGACTGCACTTTACTTACATTATAAAAATATGGAGCCCAAATGTATTCCTTCTTTTTTTTTTCTTTTTTTTCTCCAAAGACATTACTAGCAATGCAAAAATACAAGGTCTGAGAACTTCTCAGGACACAAAACAGTAACTTGCACTATCCAAAGGCTTAGAAGCAAACATTTTACAGGATTTCTTCAGGGAAACATCACTGTGCAGGCAGTGCATGGCAGCACTTTGGAGTTGTGCTGTTTCCTGGTATTTCTATATTGTAAAGACTGGAGAAACTCAGAACTCCTGGGTTAGAGTTTCAGGATCCTTTCGACATGTTCCCAAAGAGGGGAACAAAAGAATGAGAATATTTAATTTATAGGATTGACAGAAATACATAGATTCGAAAAAAATGGTAATTTTAATGCCTCTTCTTCTACCATTTAAAACATACAATTAGCAGGACGTACTCTATGGTAGGAACACTCCTGCCCATGTTTCTAGATCTGGGATATCCTTTGGTAAATTGAAATATCCCTAAAAACCAAGACAGTATTTTTTAAATACTCCTTTCCCTTTCTTTGTACTTTGGTAGTTGCCTTCCTGGATTACCAGCAGAAGTTTCCAGTGGCCTCCTACCTCCAGAGTGCAGCTCTGTTCACGTCCATGCTTTGCACAATTGTTTCTCCACGCACCACATGGAAAGTCATACCTGTTTAAATCATTCACCAAAGCCAAGTGCTCCTCTGCTGCTATTCTGCTCTCCACTTGGGCTTTCAGCTCTTCACAGGTAGAACACAAAGCTTTTAATTGCTTCTGGTACTCTGCTATCTCTTCTTCTTGGCTCTGTTTCTTCCCTTCTAGGATTACTATCTGTTTGGTCAACTTTGAAGCTTTTGGAAGGGGAAAAAACCAAAATCAACTGGGTGTAAGAGAACTAATTCAATCACCTAGTGAAACCCCAACTAAACCATTACTGTGTTAATACCTAGTTGTTCATAGCAACAGTGGATTTGTCAGTTTGTTTGTATTTTAACACTTTGGATTTTACTTTTTGCTGTCTCAAGCAACTTGTTCTGGTAAAATGCTGAAGCTTCAAGACTGCTTCTTTTCAGAGCTATAGGATCATTGAAACATCATTTTACTCTGAAAAATTCTGATTCAGTTTAAAGTGCTCTTAAATTACAAAAATGAATGTTTTTATATTAACAACACTTGTCACTTTTTCAGAAGCCAAAATGTTGTTCAGTGGCAATAGGTGATAATGACATTCTTTTCAGTCTCAGTTCACATCCACAGCTTGATCTCATATTAATGTCACCCACATTCAGCAATGATTTTTAGGCACATATAAAGTTGCAAAAAAAAAACCCAACCAAACAAAAACAAGACCTCCCAAAAATGACAACAACAGAAAACAAACAAAAAAAAAACACCACAAAACCCCCCAAACCTGCAGTAGTGTAGTTCAAATGGATGGAAACTCAAGCACTTTTTACCTTCTTGAACGTGCTGTCTGTGACTGTCTTTTGCTTTAGCTTGTTGGATTTTGAGCTGCTCCATCAACAATCCATTTTCTTCCAAGACCAGCTTGGCCTGAGTTTGCAGCTGCTGCCTGCAATGATAACCAGCTTGTAAATAAAATACAATGCAAATGTTAGCTTATGTCCCCAACTGACATTCAACAGTGTAAAAAATCATATTTGCACCTTTTTAAAGACAAAGTGAAAACCCTCATTGGAAGCAATATCAGGACCTAAGGTAAGCTTATTGGAAACATGAACTCACAACCATCAAAAAGTAATTTATTTTAAATAATGTTTAAAGCCTTTGAGTAATAAAAGCAGAAAAACCCTACAGAAAGAAGGAAAAAGCAGTATGTGTGCATTAGGAGTGCAGCATCAGAGAATGGATAAGGTTTGAAGGGACTTCCAACCTCAGGAGGTCATCTTGGAGACAGCGTTGTAACCAGGAACTAAAGCAGATTTGTTTTCAAAACATGGGATAAAATCTTGGATTTTACTCGGCTTTGATCTCTAGGAAAATACTGCCAGTGAGCTTCATGAGCCTGTGAGGAAGATGGGCATTTAAAATGAACTCTCCTGAGCAGAGAACTCAACACTCTGCTTTTTAATTTGTATTTATTCAGCTTTTTAGAAAAACAATACCAGTCCTCCTGATGATCTTCAAAGTTTGCATGCAATAAGCAAAATAATTGGTAACTTTTAAATTAATTTCCAGTAATATAACTTGCCATTCTGTAGAGGTAATAAAGTTATTTTTATTTAATCGTTCATGCAGGTCTTCATTCTCCTTCACCAACTCTTCAACTCGTGCTTTAAAATTCTTCATATCCTCCTGCAAGACAAAGGATTTCACATAACATTCTTTAGAGGCATTTTGTTTTAATTTTTACAGCAACCAAAATCTTTATAAGCCTACATGTTTCTAATTCCTGACTTAATAGCATATTATCTCACTACTCACTCATCTCTAATTCAGATGAGCATATTTTATTTCTAAATTGTTTCATCAATCTAGTAATATCTGATTAAAAAGAATGCTGATATTTGACTTGTGCCACATTTTTGCAAGTTGTAGGTCCTTAAAATATGCATTTAAAACACTGAATTCTGGAAGTTACTAGATGATACTATACATTTTCAGAAGGAATGACATGGATTTGAATATGGTGGGACAAGACAGGGAATTTACAGTAATAAAATCCTTGGTGTTTTCTGCTCATCTTATAGCTTAATTTTTTTGGAGGAAATAAATTTAGTTTTAAAGCCTAGGAAAGTTCTGCTTTTATACCCACAAGCAGGTGGAAGAGCAGCTCTCCAGAGCACTAAATCCCCATTATGGATGACAGTGGTAAATTCTTTCTACCACTGGGTTTATGATTTACTCTGCTCTTAGAGCCCATCTTACACCTCTCAGTGGAGAGGCCACTTCTAAAGCTGAGCAGGCTGACAAAAACCAGCAAGTCAAGAAGGATGAGACACAATAACCATGCAAGGAAAAGTAAAACAAAGTCACCTGAAATTTTAGGCAGAAAACAGCATTGACAAATCCCTCCAAAAAAATTTCAGTCATTTATTTCCACTTTAGTGCACATTTTAAATGGCAACTTGCCTCATGTTCAAGAATAAAATCTTCCTTTTCTCTTATTCTGTCTTCATAAGCCAACAGAAGAGGTGACAAATACTTCATATCCAACTTAAAATTAAGAAAAAATCAATAAATACAAATTAATTACAAACAATAATCTCATCTGTATTTTTCACTTCTCTTGCTATAGTTTTAAAAGCTGTGAAGGGTTTTCATATATGGTTTGCAGACAAAAGGGCAGCTGACACTACATTGGCACACTTCACTGAAAGGCAGCTCTGACAGCAGAATGTGGATGCAAATGAATACCAACCAAAACTGAAACACTACAGTGAATACTACTCATAAAAAAATTACCCCAGATTCATTAGTAAGTGGGAAAAGAATTTTTACATTCTCAAACCTGCATTTTTAAAACTAAATAATATGAGGTTACTGGCTATTATGGCTAGAAAGACAGAGCAGGAGCATTTTGCTGTTCCATACAGTTCTGAAAAACAATGAGGAAGGAAAATGTAAGATCTGATCAGCATTTCAAGGAGAAATTCTTTCACCTATTACAAATGCATTCAATCTCACAGACTGTTTGCCTTCTTGCCAGAAATTCATAGGCTATTAGTGGAGCCATGACCATTCCTACCATGAGAAACACTGAAATGTTCTATTTTCTTTTAGTATCATCTTAAAAACAATAACAGCAGGAGATTAACAGTTAAGGAGATTAACAATTAAGCAGCAGACCTTGAAAGACCCTGAAGCAAACTACATGCTAGACAATGGTAAGTGAAGAAGGCACTTCTGACTCTCAGGCCAACAGCACTTGTCAGTAGTTCCAGCTCTGTGACTGTGCACTCTGTAGTTTACTGCACATTCAGCTGCAAAGTTCTGCCCCACATCTTCTCATGCAACAAAAAAAGTATATTCTACTTGTATTTATATAGAATATTTATTATATTCTATTAGTTTGTGATAGTTCAGCAGAGGAAGTAAGTAATATCCTGAATATATCATTTCCAGTAAAGAAATTCTACAACTTTACTTAGAAAGGAATAAACAGAGAAGGGAAAATATTATTTGACTTACCAGCCATGGTGGTGGTGGTCCTTTCATGGGTAAGCTTTTCAGCTTTACATGCTAGAGCAGATTTTAGAAAAGATACTGACATTATTTCCTGCTTTTTGAAGCACCAATAACTACCCACTGCAGTCACAACAAAGCTTATGTTTCTAATTACAGGTGTTGTATGTTTAATACACACTGAAAGTCAACAAAACTGGAAGTTCAGTATCTTACTAATACAGGAGAATAATACTGACTTCTTCAAGTCAGACAATGATAAATGCTTATTTTAAATTTCAGAAAAAGCCTGTGCAATTTGTAGACTTTGTAACAAACTTGGAGAAAATAAAAACCTCAAAGATTAAATAACAATGGGACATTTCAGTGGAAACTGCCTTTATAATCAAGACTCTCACCTCTTCTTGGGACAAGGACCTGAATTTAGTTTGATAGCGGCTTAATTCTACATTTAAACGATGGACCACCATTTTCAAAGCATCATTTTCATCTACCAGTTCTTGTGCTTGTTGCCTGAGAGAAAGTAATTCTGTTGCCTCCTCTATTAAAACAAATATCCAACAAGAAAGTTCAATCAAAACTCAAGAAATGATCACAGCAGTTTGTTAATTATAATGAAAAAAAAAATTTCAATAAGCTAGAATAATAAGAGAACTTTTCTCAAAATACTGTTATGGAATCCCACGAAATCCCATGAAAAATGACTAATAAAAAACCCAACCACCAAGTAATTTTTTTTCATGGTTATATAAGTATTCCTTGACAAAATTTCTACAAATGTAGAAAATACTGTCTGGAAACTACTTCTGCACAGATACTTGCCTAAATCAATGATGTGAAAGCCACTACTACAGGAACAGGTTGTAAGAAATCAGAAAAATCAACCCAGATAGCTACAGAATGGCTCATGGGTTTCTCCCACCTTCTCTGTGTGAGTTTTCTGCAGCTTCTTTAAGTCTTCTGTTTTCCTGTTCTTTGAGTCTTCTGTTTTCTTGTTCTAGTTTCTTCATCTTTAACTGCTGTCCTTCCATTTGCTGCTTTGTTCCCTCCAGCTGCTGCACCACAGCCTGGCATGCCTTGCTCAGAGACCAGTTTTCTTGTTTTAGTTCTCTGAACCTTTCTTTGGTCATATTTTCCCACGCTTGCCTTGTCCGAACAGACACGTCTGCAACTCCACAGCCCAAGGAATTTCAGTTATAATCAGACCAGAACATGAGTTTCACCAAATTACAACCCATTTTTTCTAATATCAGCATTATGTATGAGTGGTACTTCATAAAATATAAATCAGCTCATGGCTCCCAAAAGATAAGACCAGAAAGAATTAAAAAAGTAGGTTTGGAGAGAGCTGTGGAGTGGCTGCAAGATCCCAGCTTTTCTCTCAGACTCTGAAAACATTCCTTCTTTAACTGGGAAAGAAAGTGTCAGCAGATTTCTCTCTCTCAAGCATCAGGGGCTAAAGAGATGAGACAAAAATGTTCCCTGCATGGACCACTCAGTCTTCCTGATCCCTCCTTATTTTAATCACCTTTACAAAGAAAGCTTTACCTTCCTCCCCACTGAACAGTTTCAATGATCTGTTAATGAAAAGAAGTTACTAGGCAATCCTTAAAAAAGTAAAATTTTAGATTATCTGCAAAACTGTGGATATATTGTTGCATCAGTAACAATGGCTCACAATTCCAAGTTTTCCTTTCCATCTGTGTGGGATAAACAGCTGACCTATTAAAATGAATTTTGGCCTTGCCAACATAACCTAACAGCACATAAGCATCAATGTAACTCAGCACAGGAAAATACTTTGACACACACACATAAATACAAGCAGAAAAGTGTGGTTTTATATAAAAGTGCCTATTATTAAAGTGAAGATGAGTGGTAAATGCATAGAAACATCCAAAGTACCTGGGGATGGTGGAGGTTTTTCACATATCAGATTGTCAGCTAACGGTTTTTCCTCCTAGCAGAGAAATAAGAAATGAGACAATTTGCTTTAACAGTCACCCTGCCTGAAGTTCTCTGAACAGCATCACTGCTGGAGAACTTCAGAAACAAAACTTTAGAAGGAGTTTCTTTCATATCAACAAAATTTAAGGCTGGATTCACTGCTGATAATACACAACTTCTCACTCATCTTGGCATCATTTTGTCACTTATCACTGCCTTCAGTCACTTGTGGACAACTGAAACTGTCACTATTATTTTTAGTCATCAGAAAAGTACACTTCTCAAAATATTTTTTTTTTTATGGCTGGCATAAAAGTCCCACAAACATAAAGGTTCTTGACCAAACAGGATGGATATTGTTCCTACTAAAATAAGACTTTAGACTAATCATTTATGATATGAACTTAAACTGTCAATCCCTAACAAGGTATCAGCAAATAAATTTAAATGGAAAATGTTCTTCAAACTTGAAGAATTTTGTTCTTGCTTTGCTGTAAAAAAAATAAAAGTATCTATTTTTACATTTCTGGAAGGTTCTTCCACCAGGAAAGAACTCCAGGCTTATTTAAACCAATATATTTACTTGAGGTGAATATGATTATATAGAGACTTTCTCCATGTTCCTATAAAACAGCAGTGGGGTTTTGGAAGGATGTGCTGCCATGTAATTTTACACAGTGATGACACTGAGTGACACTAAACGAGTCAAAATTTCTGAACAATTTCAAAAGAAAATATCTGTGGTCAAGAACTTGAAGGAAAAAGTTTTGGTAACCATGGAAGAACCGACCATTTCTGTAAATAATATTCCAGCAAGTTGAAACTGAGAAACTAAATTTTTGGGTGTTCTTTTTCAAGCTTATGAAAGCAGTCAGATGGGCCCAGCTGGAAAACTGTAGAAAACCGTGGTGAAATCAGGCTCAGAATTGGAAAATTACCAGTAAGAGCCATCTCTTGCTATAGTGTGATGTGTCCCATTCTCAGTTTCTCTCTTTCACATGAGGAATAACAGAAGACAAATAAAAAAACAATCCAACTTTTGTATGTATATTTATCTATATAGTTGTGTTTTTTCAAAAGGAATGGTTAGCCATTCCTGGGCTCCAAAAGAAAAAGATTCCCTAGTGGCAATAAATTAATTTGAAGTGACTGCAAACTAACAGCTCTTTATGACACCTTGTTTTCCAAAATACATCATAAATCAACCTTTATCTAAGTCTTACCTTTATGTTCAGGCCAAGATGTTGGTCTTCTGCTAAAGAAAAACAGATCTTTCCGTCAACAGAAACAAAATCTATTTGTAACTACAGAAATTATTTGTATTTATTTGTAAATAAGTATGCCCACATATGATACACTGCAAATAAATGTAAGGAAGTCCTCCCCAAACCACAGATGAGCTCACTAACTTTCCACTACCCCTTTCATGGTGTGTAAGGACACTGATGTGAGACCTTCCTTTCTGTGTAGGTGCAAGTGGGGAAGAAATGATGCTGCACTGGTGGCTTCCATCATCATTTTACAATTTGACTAAAGGACAAGTGAAGTGTTTTCACTGATTTCACTGGGCTTGAATCCTATTGCATCTCTGAGCAGAGCAAGTGCAATTCTGGCAGCTTCCAAACCCTGCAGCACTTACTGTGCAGAAGAGGGATTAGAACTGGTGTTCTAATATCCTGCTCTTTTCAGTTCAATGCCTTCATTTCCCAAATGCTTTTATCAAAGCAACCCATTCTTTCTGGATATTATTCTCTATAAAACTTTTCAAATTACTCCACTGGAACAATACTGAAAAAAACACTGGGATCCAACATGAATAAAACTTAGAAAGACAACATTTTTTCCAAATAGACTCAGTTCTGCTTTTTCTTTTCTATGCAATAGCTACAGAGTGCTGCCATCTGCTGTATAAACTGCATTTTCCAGCTCTGGAACTAATTCTCATTTCCCAGTTTCCTGATTTTAAAAGAACAGACAAGACAATTATGCAATAAAACTATAACACAAGTAGATTGGTCCTGCTGTGTTGTTATAATTTTTTCTCCACCATACTGCATTGCTACAAGAAAACAGTTTAATGGCAGGTCCAGTTACAACCCAAATGTCACTGATCTAATGAAATTACTTATTGAAAAAGAGTTATTTGTGAAGCTTAACAATTCAGAGCTTAGGTGATAACTTGAGCCTGATGAGCAGGGTATTTTCTTTATTCTCTAGAAACATCCTCTGGGACCTGATGTACAGTTTTAAGGCCCAGACCTTAAAAGACAGCAATAATGACACAACCTCCGTAGAAAGGATAAATAGCACTACTGTCATGTCATTTGATTATTAAAAGCCCAGAAGTTTTTACTGATGGTTTTCAGTCATGGCAATTTTTCCATACAAGGAAAATGACTGATTAAAAATGTTTTCCTCTATCTCCAGCTTTTTTTTTTTTTTTTTTTTTAACATTGGTAGCTTTTGTAGTTCCTAATTTTTCCCAGTTTTTGAGGACAGTAAGACTCCAAATTTCCAGAGCATAAATTGGATTGATTCACTGGATTTATAGTAGAGAATGACTGTACTAGACAAGACAGAGTCCACAAAACCCTCCTCTCTTTTTACACTGGCTGATAGTGGAGATTTAGGAAGTCATCCCACAGTGAATACAGACCAATCTTCCCTCTTTATGCATCTTTTTAATGTTCTGTAACTACTTTAAATTATTGCTAAGTAAATAGTAGCATTTTTAATTGCTCTTTTAAAAAAGGGATATACCATTATCGCATAGTATTACATTTATCTTATTCAAAAATTACTTTCCCTATGGTATATGGCATTTTGAAGTAAAAGTAAGTTTTATTTACCTTCTATTTCTAAACTTGATTTATCCACCACCACCTGAGACTCAGTTTCGTGGGAAGGAACCTCTTTCTCATCAGTGTTAGAGGTGGGAGATGGTAGAAACTCTTCCTATGAAACAAGACAAGTCTATTTAAATCATGGTGTCAGTGTTAAAATAGCCCTTGTGCCTTGACATCTCTCTGAATCCTTAGTCTACAACTGTCTCTTCGCCTAGGGGTGGTTTTTGGTTTCTTACAATACATACCACAAGTCCAAAATGTAAAAGATTGATGGTTCTACTTCCCTAGTGTTGGGGTTTTTACTGAAGAGGCATTTTATTGCCTCTTTCCTACTCGGGTACCTCTTCCTGCTTGTTAAATTTTTGTATCATTGTGGACTGAACTTTAATACTTAGGAGTATTAAGCTGTGCATTGCTGGTTAAGACAATCCAAAACTATAACACAGAAACATTTATTTCATTTGATTCCCAATCTCCCTGTCTCTATAAGGTCTGTGCTCATTACCACAATACTGAAACATTAACTAAGCTTTCACCATTTAAGAGTCAAGTGCTTTTAACAAATCATCTGCTCTGTAAGTACCATGGCAACATAAATTACTGGGCATTTTACAAGGCTAAATTGTGCATTATAATTATATACAATACCAGTGTTTTCCTAGTAAGAAAAGGCTCCTATAATCAGAGACAGGGAATCTGTGAGAACCAACAAACCTAACTCATGTAAGAGTAAAGGAATCACAAAAAGAGGAATGCGAAATAAATCTTGAATAAATATCTGAAGAATAAGAAGAGAACATAAAGCATCAGAAATATTTAACATGTGCATTGACATATTAAAACATTAATACATTTTAAAATCCTACCTTTTTATTTTTGCAGGGAACAGCAGAAACAGCAGTTGTGCTAAAGCTTTCTTCCCTCTTCTCATGACTCTGACAGCTGGACTCTGCTTCTTTATCAGCATCTGAGACAAAGGTATCCATGTCCTCATCTTCACCATAGTGGCCTGTTGTTTCCAGGGACTGTACAGGAGATCTGTCACAACCATCAAGTTTCCAGGTGGACCTGCAGGTAAAAAGCAATTTAATGCTACTTTCAACTCTGCTGCTCACTCTTCAAAAAACACAACGTGGTAAAGTAGAAACATCAGTTCTTACAATGTACACCACAAGTCCAAAGAGTTGACAAACATCTAAACTAGGAATCTACCCTATGTGTGTGCTCTAAAATAGACAATTAACACTGGAACTACCTGATCCTCTCTATCTTAAAGAAGATACCACATTGGACATAGAAGGTTGATAATTCTACCACAAGGTTACATCTGTCATGCAACTGTAACATCTGTCATGGGTCATTTAACTCAGTTAATCACATTTGGTAGAAATAATTTATGGTTTTAGTTCTGACTGCTGTACAATCTGCCTCTCTGAAGACTCTATGCATGACATCACTTCACAAGAAATGGCACGAGGATCGTGGACACTTCAGACCCAATTTAGGATGTGGTGAGAAGAAAGCAGGAGTTTGCTGTAACTCTTTGGTAAAACTGTATCACTGGCAGGTTCTGTGCCTAACCTGAGCTATCAAACCAGAAGTGTACCCTACCCTATTCTGAGCTGGGTCACTGTTGCATACGGTTCAAAGCCTTCCTGTTCCACAGAGGTGGAATCACTTTCGGAGAGGGATCTCTGCCGAGGCTGAGGAATAGCAACAGTGCGCCCTGTGAGCGCTGTGGCAAGGATTGCTGCTGCCAGGGCAGACCTGCAGGAGAACAGAGGAAAACAATGAAGCAATGCTGGTGTGCTCTTGTGCCCTCCACATCTGATATATTTTCCTTTGCAAAATGTCTTCACTATTTAAGCAAAGCAAAGTGTTCACAGTTAACGAGTACAAAATGCCACTGAATGCCCACAGGACTGGTTATGAACTATGAACTCCCACAGGAAAGCACAAAACGGGGCAAGCTACCGTAATGCAGCTTTCCAAGAGTAAAGCACAATACCTCCTGGTTTTCCCCAATCACACGCATGAAAATCATGGAATATTCTGAGTTACTTTCCTAAAATTCACATCAACCATTTACAGCATTTAGCATTCACTTTAGTCAAAAAGGAGTTCCAAGTCCTGCTACTTTGTCTCCATTCCCCACTCCGATTCTTCTACTGATGACTCTGAAGTTGTTAATAAATGTTGGCACACTGCAAATCAGGACAAGTAAACAGAAGTGCCTATTTGTGGGACACTGTGGAGTATGGAAAAGGATATGATGAAGAGGAAAAACCAGTAGGAACTAAGGTTAAAGCAGAGAAATGGTGAGGATTCTAAAAGGAAAGAAAACAACTGGAGGTCAAAAAGGAAGAAGAAATGAACCAGGATTAAGGAGGAATGTTACAGACACTAGAAAGACCATGGAAAACAACCAAACCTGAACTAAACATGGATAAAATATAGACTAAAAACTGTAATAAACTACAACTTAGAAGAAAAACAGATTCGTGTTTTTCTCTATGTGACTTGCCTATATTGCTACATCCAGTGGATTATGCCAGTTTTTTAAGTCCCTGTTATGGGACCTAAAAAACCTCACAAACTATAGTATTTAATTTATGGTTTTCTAGTGAGCTAGAATTTCCTGACTCACAGCACTAGTGCTGCTGCAGCTCTACAGTCTACTGTGGCAGCCAAATTAAAAATTACCCTAACTGTAAACAGTCCATTTGTCTTCAATTGACTCACGTAAGTTCCATATTCTTAATGGTTATTACCCTAAATATTTAGCACACTTGGGAGTGGGAGAAAAATTCAAAAAGAGGGGAAGTGACCCACTTAAAAATACACTGGTTTTGTGAAAAGCTTTATACAAATACTGCAGAAAGGACATGTGATTCTTTTAATCATGCATTTCTAGTAGGTTATAGCATACTTGAGGAAGGGGAAATAAAACCAAAACATGAGAACATACCTGGGCCTTTCTGGAGAAGGGTTTGGACTACGAGGGGGAGGGGTGCGGGGAACTGCAGGTTTAGGAGCTATGGTGGCAGCAGGGACCAGGCCATGAGCTATATGTTTCTAAACAATTTAAAATAAAATTAGTTGACAAAGTGACTTTTAATGATCACAACGAAAAAAAAAAAGAAAAAAACACACAGAACTGAACACGCACAAAAACCGACAATGCGAAATAATGTATAAAAAGGAAGAGCAATGACATGCAATTAATGCAAACTGAGGACCTGAAATGGTTCCAGTTTAACTTTTTAACATGTATGAACAGCTGCTAATGGAGGTTAGAAATGGAATTTACTTGAGAACCATGAATGGAGGTTTTCTACCCACTATGGCACAATCTGCAAAAGCAGAATTTTCACATAATAATTTTTTCCTGTACATACACAAGAAAAACTGGACTAGAAAATAACTTCTTTCAAAATATTTGAATGCTGCTTCAGAGTGACAATATTAGTCCCTTTCTTCCAGAGTCTGTCAGTCAGAAGTAACCCTCAGTCACAGCAGTATGAGATGGACAAATAACCCTGTCACTAAGAGTCTTGCAGTCAAAGGTTCAACCTGAATTAGAAAAGACCTAATGAATGTTTTAGCAGCAAACACAGTAACTTTTTTTAAAAGGGATAATATTAAATACCAGCTCAGAAAAAGTGGAACCAGACCTCCCTACAAAGAATGGAATCATGTAATAGTTGAGGTTGGAAGGGAGCTCTGGTCTAGTCCAAGTTGCTGCTCAGAGCTGGGTCAACTAGAGAGGGTTGCTGGGGATCCTGTCCAGTCACATCTTGTGTATCCCCAGCCTGGTCCAGTGTTGAACCACCTCACAGTATTTTATTTATAATGTTTAAGTTGAATTGTCTGTGTTTGAACTGGTGCTCATTGCCTCTCGTCCTGTCTCTAGGCATCAGAATAGATGAGGCCATAATAAAATCCATCACCTTCGGATGGAGTAAAACAGGCCAAGTTTCTGCTCTTTCTTCTACAGAGATTTCTTTTTCTTCCCAAATTATTCTTTAATTTACTTCTCTAACTGGGGGATGAAGAGGCAAAACAGGAAATACTTCTGTCTTCACGGGCAGGCACATCAAATAACTAAACGGTGCATTACAAAGACTGCATTTTTACTCAGCCTTATCTTGCAAATGCACCGCTCCTGAACTCTGCAGGTCTGTCTGGGACACACCGGTTTGTTTGCTTAAAGGCTGCTGACTGGAGATATCTTACTGTGATCACCAGGGAATACAGCTGAGCTAAGAGTAAAAAGCATGATAACAACAGAGGATCGGTATTTAATTCTAGTAACAACAGTTCAATCAGTTCAAGTGCATTGGGAGATAACACTGCCGGCAACCCTGCAACCTTCGGCTGCCCTGAGCTCTCACTGCATTAATCTCACCACGTTAATTTCATTACATTAATTTACTGTTAATAAGACGCCAACATGCTTTCCTGTAGTTTGTAATGGTGACACATCAGCGGTTCCAGTCAGAACAGTGTTTTCCTCTAAGAGAAGGTCCTGGTGTTCGCTACAACTCGCACGGCTGCGATCTGCCCGCCGTCAGCAGCTGCTGTAACACTTCTCCAGCTGGACCCGCTGACGTGTTAACGCCACCAACCACAGGAAAGGCTGCTGGGTTCTTTTAGCAGTAAATTAACACCGTGACTTGTATCAGTTCCCTTCAGAGCAGTGAATGTGCGCTTCGAGGACCGCCGCGGGAGAGAGCGAGCGGCGCTGCCAGCCCGGGGTCCCCGCACTGGAGAAGCCAGGCAGGACTGGGACTGACGGAGAGGAGCACAGCAGCCTCCGGACACCTTCCCGTCTTTGCCTGGGGTTTGTTTCCCCATCGATCTTCACCGCGGTCAAACCGCTCAGCGCTCCCCGGCACCGCCCGCCGTCCCCGGGGGAGCCTCCCCGCCCGCGCCCGGCCCCGCGCTGCGCTGCTGCCCCCGCTCACGGTACCCCGAGCGGTACTCACGAAGGGGCCGGGGCGGCCTCTCCTGAGCAGGAACGACATCGGGACGGGACAGAAGGAGCCGGCCTCGCCGCCCCACGGGCACCGCCCTGGACGCTTCAGCCCCGCAACCCGCCCGGCAACAACGGCGCGGCGGATTCGCTGCGGGCCCGCGCGCCGCCAATCGCAGCGCGCCGTGCTCAGCCGGTTGCCAAGGGCGAGCGGCCCCGCCGGGCGGCTCAGGGCGGCCCCGGGAGCCTGAGGGCGGCCCCGGGAGCCTGAGGGCGGCCCCGGGAGGCTGAGGGCGGCCCCGGGAGGCTGAGGGCAGCGCCGGGAGCCTGAGGGCAGCGCAAGGCCGGGCAGGTGAGCGCCGGGCCGGGGGCTGGGTCCGGCTCCCCCTCGGTGCCTGTTCGCCGGTCTGTGACCGGGGAAGCGGTTCTGCCCCGGGCTCGGCGCTGGGGAGGCCGCGCCTCGAGTGCCGTGTCCAGTTCTGGGCCCCTCAGTTTGGGAAGGATGCTGAGGGGCTGGAGCAGGTCCAGAGAAGGGCAGCGAGGCTGGGGAAGGGTCTGCAGCGCAGGTGCTGTGAGGAGAGGCTGAGGGAGCTGGGGGGCTCAGCCTGGAGAAAAGGAGGCTCGGGGGGACCTTCTCACTCTCTGCAACCCCCTGACAGGAGGGGGAGCCGGGGGGGTCGGGCTCTGCTCCCGGCAACCAGCAGCAGGACAAGAGGGCACAGCTTTAAACTGCCCCAGGGGAGGTTTAGGTTGAACATAGGAAGAAGTTTTTTAAAGGGAAAGTGCTCTGCCCAGGGAGGGGGTGGAGTCTCCGTCCCTGGAGGTGTTTAGGAACAGACTGGATGTGGCATCAGTGCCATGGGCTGGGTGACGGGGTGGGGTCACAGGTTGGACTCGATGATCTCAGAGGTCTTTTCCAGCCTGGCTGAGTCTGTGACTCTGTGTTTGCAGCAGTACTGTCTTGTCTGTGGTGTCTCCTCAAATCATGCCTTGGCCTCCCACACTCCCAGCTGCCCCTGAAGTCAGAACAGTACATAAAGCTGGCAGACCTGACAATAATTTCTTCCAGCAACTCCCTTCTAATAATGTGTCTGGAGACTCCCACCAGCTGTGGCTGGAGGTGCCTCTGGAGTCGGCTTTGCAATTCCAGCAGACTTTCTCCCAGGAGGGTGGATGAAGGCATGGGAGAGGCAGTGTGGGGTTTTCCACCATCTCCATGTTTTAATTCAGACATTTTTCAGACTTAGTGGTAAAGCTGGAAGTGGAATTTGCAAGGCAGCCTGTGTTCAAGTGATCAGAGCTGCTGACTGGTTTTGATATGCTAACCATAACTGTAAGGAGTCTTGGGGAAGGAGATAAGTGTCTCTTCCAGAAGATTGCATCTTAAGTTTATGATTAAAATATAGAACTTCGGAACAGGTTTGTAAATTATGTTACTGTCCCTTCCACATTTCTTTCTAGAGTGTAACTGCTACTGAAGTAAAGATTTGAAGGGAGGCCTGATGACAACAAAAGCAAACTTCCCTGTGACAGCAGGATCTGTCGCTGTCCCTTATGGGCATGTGATTGGAAATGAGAAGTGGAGAGGGTCAGAGGTAGCTCAAAAGCTACAAGGTAAGGACAAAAAAATTGGAAGAGGACAAACGATTCAGGCAAAGCATTGCCCCTCTATCACCCAGCAGTGTTAAGAATGGCTGGAATATGCTTTACTCTCTGCCTGTCTGGTCCCAGATTTGTGGTACAGTTTTTAGCAGGCTGAAGGATCCTGTCACATACCCGTGTGATCAGCTCTGTTGTATTCTCATGGTTGCAGAGCAGTGGAGAGAAGCAGCAGAACCTGCTGCTCTGGGGCTTTGTGGATGTGCATTTGCACTGGACTCCCTTGAATTTCCATGGATACTGAACCTGTGCTGTCACCTCTTGGCACAGCAAACTAAACCAGGATGATCCTTCCAGGAAAGCGTGTGGTATTTCTGCTCAAGCTCAGAGTTTACTGAGCAGCTACAGCACTCACAAACCTGTAGTGCTATTAATTGGCATCACCACAGGACATCACACAGTGCTTTGAATTGCTTGTCTCAGTTTTACTTAAGGAGAAGAAAGGCTTTTATGGAATATAACGTTCACTGTGAAGTCACAAGGATTATTGACACATGAGGAAGGTTGTGCTGTACAGTAGTTGTTATAATTGTTATAATAATAGTATAGTGTATATACTCTCTATAAAATTATAGTATTTCTATAACATATACATATTTTGTTTATATATTATATATTAACATATTTATAGTGTATATATATAGTAAATAATTGTAATAGCAATAGTTATATATATATCAGTAATTGTATATTTTTAACCACTGTATTTTTTCTTACAACAATCTCAACCTTAAGGGAAAGTCAGACTCATCTTTGAAGATGGCTTGGGACTAGTGGACTTTCATCTTTCCAACAGAACTTGCATTTTATATATTTCTGAAGCAGATTTGGTTGCAGGGGATGAATTCAAACGAAGACTGGTGAGGTTTAGAAATGTAAGTGCTAAATAAAAAGGTTTCAATTGATATTTGTTTATTCTGTGCTTCTGAAAACATTCTCCTTGTGTTATTTTTACATTCTAGTGGAGCTAAACTTTTAAGATACTTTCCACCTGACAGCTGAGTAATTCTGAAGCTGTGTGATGGTGCTGCATTAAACCTCAGGAATGCTCTACAACTTCTGTTCTCCCTCTGCTTTGCCATCAGGCAGCTCTTATTTGAAAGAATTTCAGCCTGTTATGTTGTATCAGCTTGTCATTAACAAGGCCTTTTCTTCTTTTTGCCCTTTCAATACAGGCCAGCAATCTCAGGGGACTTGTAATTGTAGAGAAAACCCAAATAAGTGATCAGTACTTCTCAGCAGTACAAAAACTTGTTGTACTCGAACTTGGAATGGTGTTGCTTCCTGTGGCAAATCAAGGAGAAGCAGCTCAGCTCATTGTTCAGCTGGTGAGTGTGTCACTGGGCAAATATTTTAAAAATATGGGACGTGTGGGAAAGCTCTCAATCCTCACTCATTTCAGGAAGAACACCTGGGATCTTAAAGGAGCACAACAGTGAATGTAAGGAACAGTGATACGGGAGTATAGCTCAGTGGGAAGAGGGCTCCTTTGGGAACAAAGAAAACAAGGAAAAAAGGTCAAACAATATGATCCGGGATTCTTGCCATGTGATCTTGCACTGAGGGGCCACTAGATAACATTAGACGAACCTCACTTTGGTTCTCTGTCAAAGCCAACTGGAGATTTTGCTTTCTCTAAAACTAAGGAAACTGTTCTTAGATTGTTTAGCCTTTCTCTGCATCAAAAAGGGGACAAAAATAGTTTTCATTTATGATTGCTATGAAGAAACCGTTCCCTAGTGAGACTTTGTGAAGTGCATCAAAATAAGGGCACGCAGGTAAGCAGGGAGCTCGTTTCTAAATATTCCTGGTGACTGCACTGAACCGCTTTGCCGTGACAGAACCGCCGCTGAGGGCTGAAGGCAGAGCTGCTGCTCGCTCGGCTCACGGCTGTGTTTGGCTGCAGGTGCGGGAGCAGAGCCGGGAGCAGAGCTCCAACCCCTTCCTGCGCAAGCAGCGACCTCAGCTGGCAGAGCCAGCGCTGCTCCAGACAGCGCAGCACATCCCGGGCGTCGGCAAAACAAAAGCTCTGCTTCTCCTGCAGCACTTCGGCAGCATCCACCGGCTTTGTAACGCATCCATCAGCGAGCTGGAGCGAGTGGTTGGACAAACGGCAGCACAGCAAATTCATACCTTTCTCTGTTCCTGACACGCGGTTTTGCAAACAAAGACTTTTTGTATGTTTTTTTTCCTTGTGAATAATAAAATTTTGGTTTTAATAATCGTGTATTATGGTAGTTTTTATAATCGTGGCTGGCAACAGCTGGAGGGTACTGGCTAATTGTTACAGGTATTCCTGTGGTCTGAGCAAGAACATAAGGCGCACACTCATTTCCCTGCAAGTTAAGGTAGCTTTGGGGGACCACTCAGGGTAGGATGAGTCTTTACTTAGCTGACAGAAAGTTTTGACTTGAATTGAGGGGTGTTTTAAATTTAAAAAGACCCTCATCCCAACCTTTCCTCAAGGACGGGAAGGGGAAGGTAGTTAGTGATGTAGCTGAGAGGGAAAATATCTGCAAGAGGACAGGAAGAGTGGGTTGAGAGAAATGAAGAGCTGGAAGGGGCATTCATGTGACTTTGCTAAAGATTTTCTTACTTGGAGAACAATTTCAGTAAATCTCTGTATGGAATATCAGTATCTCACCACTACTGCTTGGGTGTGTAAAGCAGCTCAACTACAAATACAGGTGAAGAGTAACTACTAAGTTTTTTATGTAACCTTTACAGAGAAACTCTAGAAATATATTTATACCCTTTGTAAGGAAGCCAATGTTAAACTCTTAAGTTCATATATTATGCAATATAGAAAACTTTTAAGAAAGATTCTTAGATATTTGTAAGCAACACCGCAGAAACACACGAGAGGCACAGCACCAGTAAATAGCAAAAACCTGTAAATTGTGCAGTATCATCCAAGCTGTAGCAGAATCAAAAAGCTACTACTAAGTGACAGCATCTGATTTTTATTCTTAAATAAATGTCAAGATATTTACACCTACACAAGAAACTAAAAATGAGTGACAACTTCCAAGTTTACACCAAGATGCAAACTCTCCCCTCATTTAAGTTTTGAGTATCAAACAGCATATATCTACTCTGTAGATGACAATGTTAACTAACACTACAGTGTTAGCAATTTTCAGTTAATTTAGAAAATAGAAGATCTCAAAGAAATGCTCACCAGTTATTTTTTTGTCTCCCTCCTTACTAGAATATGTATAGCTGCTCATGAATTTTTCCAAGGGCAGAAGGATTTGATACGACAGTAAATAAATATTCTGCCACTCTTTTCTTCATCACTGCAACTTATATACTCTTGATTAATATACTATATGTCCATTTTGAGATTTGTTTCACAGCTAATCCATTTTATCAAGACTAATAAGACAAAAGTCTCAAGGTAAGTAGGTTAAATAATGTCATTTGGAATAAAGCCTGTTTTTAACAATCGCATCAGCAGGCATTTAAAATGTATCCTAGAAAAAGAGCACAGTACAAGCCTTTTGGAGTTCAAAGACATTTTAAATTTTAAGCCTTCTAGTTCTCTTCCAGAATTAAATTACATATTCAGCAGAACACACCTAGTACCGAGTATCTGCATAAAAACCACGATGCTATGACACCACCCTTTGGCACAAGGTTAGTTTCTCTGAATAACATCATTCTCTCTCATTTGTGGTTTAAGGTAATTCTTTAGTCTTAAGTGACTCTAAACTTTCAGAGCAAAATCATCCTTTAATGTGTCCCCTATTGTTTTGCATGCAGCATCAAGTCTGTAATAAATAACTCCCATCTGGCATAGTCATAAAAAATTAGTCACGATAACTGTATTTTGAAATTCCAAAGGAATCCAGTCCTCATGTAAGCAGTTCTATCCTCTACGTCTTGTTATTGCATACCTCCCAAACCACTTCATTCTGACCTTCAAATACTTCGGTTTTACAGTCTTCGCCAGGCTCTGACCTTCACAAGTGTCTCCACGCACAGGCAAATGAAGTCCCACGGTATTTGTCTGAGTTTATACACACATACATAAAGATAAAATTGATTTTTATAGAGATAAAACTGATTTTTATATACATTTTAAACAAAAGCGTCATGTTGACAGATCCTTCTGGAAGACTCAGTACAATGAACTGTCCGTGTTGAGAAGCGTGAAGGGTAAAAGCTTCTTCTTAGTCTGAGAACTCCCCGCCACAGCTGAAGGCAGGCAGAGGGTGCTCGCAGCTTTCTGTCTGTTTTTAGTTCCCCAGCTTAGAAAAGGGAGTTTCAGAGGGGCTTTCTTGGTCTGATCCATTTTGTCCTCGTCCATGGCTAAGCAGATTAAAGAGTACGTCTTCTGCATTCCCACGGAGTACGTTGCACTCTTGCTGTGCTGGAGGAAAAAGGGGAGCATTGTAAGAGGCAGTCACCCGAAGTGGGTCAGAATTTCCCAGCACAAAAGGTTAGTGTGCAGCCAGCCTGCCAGCCTAATGGCATTGCTGAGCGTGTTGGAGTGTGTGCTCCTGGGGTTTGGCACATGGAGACCCCAGGGTATCCTCTGCACAGCAGACAGGAACTTGGGAATCTTTCCATGGGTTGTTAGGCATTTAGAGGACTATATAATATGTACACTGGCCTCCCTACAAAGCTGAAGTATGTGGCTCTTGCACAAATCTGAAGGGAATACTTCGCTGTCTCTGGACAGGATCCATGGTGATCCCAACTACGACAACAAGAGCTGCTGTGGGACATTCTTTTGGGATACCTGAAAGGCTCAACCTTCTGTGTCTTATCTTAGCAGTGCCCTGGAGCAATCTGGTTATATTCCAGCCTTTTATTTCCAGCTGCAGCTTGGAATGGCAGGTGTGAAATTCCTTATTTTCAACTTCTTAAACAAAATAAGAAAACCTAACAGCAGTAAGAGCACCTTGAGGGCTTCTAAGGCAACACTATTTCAGTGCCTGGGTTTGCCAGCAATGTCAGAACATGAAGCAGTGGATTTAGCTCAACTACAGGTTCTTTCCCACATCAGCTAAGTTATTTAGAGCTTAACATTTTTAAATCTTGTGATGATCTTCCCTCAGTCTAAAGCTTCTACAGCAGTTTAGCAATTGGCTAGGCAGTTAAAGTCCTCCAAAAAAAAAACTACATACATTAATCCATGATCTAATACACAACTCACTTTATGTCGACAGTGCACAGAAAATAAACATGTGGTCTTGGACATTCTATTTCATCCTTAATTGTTTCCTTGTGGCTTTTCCAATGCTGAACAGGGTAATACTTTCATCCTCTGGCACAAGTCAGAGGAAATAAACTGTGCCTTGAAATTTGTAATGCAATTAATCTAGAGTAGCTCCACTACAAAAAACCCACCACCCAACCATTCCTATGCACACAGACTACTTTGGCTTGTCAAGGCACGATGATTTAAACAGATTGTTCAAAACTGAACACTTGCCTGAAGGCTTTAAATATTCCCTGGCAGAGTGGGATATCTGACTGCATGAAAGTCAACGTTAATCAGGGACTGAAGGCAGGCAAGTAAAAAAAACTCCCACATCTCCAGTCTGCAAAACATATTTGCCTCATGACATACCAAAGATGCTGTTGTATCCTGGCAACTGATAACCTCAATCTCCAGGGGCTGCTCTCCCACGCTCCTCAATTTTTCCAGCACCTCGTTCACTCCAAGCCACTTGCAATCCACGCCGCCGACTGAAACAATGTAGTCACCTTCTTTCAGGCCCATCGACTGTCAAAACATGGTGCACAGGTTATTATCTGCAATTTTGAGATGCATAAAATGTTTCTGTCGTGGTACAGTATCTGCCCTAAAGGCACTGCCCTCTCAGATGCTACAAACCCATTGTCTGGCCAGACTTGTGCAACTTTTTTAAGAATACAAACTACCTACTGAGTTACCAGTGATAAATGTGATTCTGGTATACTCAAATGTTGTCTCTTTTCACATCCTTTTTGCTTTTGTCCTTAAGGAAATGCACCCTGGTTTTTGCTACCCTATCACTGCCCATGAGATATTTTCTGCCCTGTTTACTTCATTATTCTTATTTGTCCTTCTGTGGTTGCTTCTGCCTTTTCTAGAGCTGAACTGTGCTCATCACTGCATGCTGCTTTATCCCTTTGGATTTTCCCCTGAAAGAACAAGATGTTACAAGCAAATAAAGTGTTCTTTCCCCTCTTTCCTTGGGCACACACTACCTTCCTGATCCTCATCCTTATTCTTGTTGCTACTTTTTAAAGCATTTATCCCTTCAAATTAAGCAGGGAGTAATGTTTGCTTTTATTATTTGTGTCTTTTTAACTATGAAGAGTGAGCTGAGGAAGAAATCAACTCCAGTTTCATGTGATGCCAGGGATACTCTAACTTAATCTACAATGTATATAGCACTGAAAATGTGTTCAGATGATATGAATTGACAATTCTAATGTGCAGAACTCAATGAATACTCCACACACCAGTATGAACAAGCTAAAGTTACATTTAAGGTGTGGCTATGGCAGAGTCTGCACAGAAACTGCCAATATTGCCCCAATGTACTTACTGCTGCAGGACAAAGTGGATCCAGACAATAAATCTGTACTGGTGAACCCCCTTTGAGATGGAATCCGAGCTCTCCTGCTCCCTGGGGGATGCGAATGGCACGTGGAGCCGTCCACCTCTGCTTGGCTGAGAACACAGTCAGGGGGCCCTGCAGGGAACACAGCAGGCACAGCATGGGTCACTGTCACTCCTAAGGAAGCATTTCTATTATGTTTTAATGCTTTAAAGCTCAATTTGCATAGATTTTACTCAGGTTAACTTCCAGCTACTCCCCCTGCAGTGCTAAGTCCTGCTTTATGGCTGTTCAGGTGATACTTCACACAGGGTGGGATAAACACAACTGCCAAGCTGCTCCAGGATCTCTGAAGATGTGCAGCAGGTTCTAAGATCCTGTATTACTGATTCATATTCTGATCCCAACCACAGCTCCCAGTTCTTTTTGCTCACTGACACACAAAGCCCCCGACAGCCTGGCTGTGTCCCGTGCACGTCACACACCCTGCAGTCCATCTCCAAGCACCACCAGCTTCTCCCCACCTTCAAGTTGTGTGCAATTATCTAGTAAGACTTCATGGGACTTTTCTGAAGGTTATCAAGACTGAATGCTGTGCAAGCCATATACAAATGCCACTTTTATTCTTTGCTAGACTTAAGTTGACTTGTACCTCCAAAGCTAGGAATGATCTCTCCAAAAGCTTCAGCAAAAAAGCAGTTACTACAGGATCTTTTTTTTTAGGCTAAAATACTTGTGTCCCTTTTGTCACATTAGAGTGAATTTATCTATTATTATGCTATCAAAATGGCAGAGGTTGGTCAGCATTAGCATGTCACATACCAGCTTGTGAAAGAAGTCTTTAACTTTCACCTTGGAAAACTGAGGAGCGATTGTTTCTATTTTGTGCTCGGTTTTAGCTAAAACAAAAAGAAAACAAAATTAATTTTCTCTCAGCTATTAGTTAAAAGACATTAAAGTTTATTTTTCTTGCATTCCAAGCTGGATAGAAATTTCTCCTAAATTCTTGCCAGGCTGTAGGAAAACCTCCCTTTGGTGGAAATTTGTAAGACAAATGTCTCAATCACCTTAAAAATATCGTCAGATCTCATAGTAGCAACACAGGAAAGTTAAAAAATCCATCCAAACAAAACTGTGCTATTCCCCTCTTTAATTTATTTTTCTCTGATAAGTATTTAAAGCCAGCACTCATACTTTCCTACTGCTTCCAAAGAGGAAAAAGTTGTATGAGCTGGGCTAAGGTAGAAAGAAACAATAGCAGTCAAATTGAGTCAACAACCCAAACTAGTACAAGAGTTGTGCCTCATGAAACAGCTACTAGTTGTCCCCCATATGATTTTAACTTTTAAAACTTCCCCAATTTTTCTAGTTCTCAAGACAGTCACCAAAAAAGCTGAATTCTACCTAACCACCAATTGTCATCTACCCCAGAAAACAGTGTTGCCTGAGACAAACACTGTAAAACAGCTGTAACAAAATTTATTTCTCTGTGATTGAGGAAACACGTGAGGAATCTGAACTCTACAGATGTACAGCATATATTTGTGGATTATTTATGTTCGTTATTTATGTTATGCATGGATGCATATAAGTAAATTAAAGGCATTACTGCCATTCCTAAGGAAGCAGTTCTATTGTTTTCAGTTATAATGCTTTAAAGCATAGATTTCACTCAGGTACTTCCAGCTACTCCCCCTGAAGTGCTAAGTCCTATTTTATGGCTGTTCAGATGATACTTCACACAGGGTGGGATAAACCCAGCTGCGAGTTGTTGCAGGATCTCTGAAGGTGTGCAGAACCTTTTGGCTGCAGCACATGAAATCATGTTCACGTATGGTTAGATATCCCTTATTCCCGGCTGTGCCCACTTACGAAGGACATCTGGAGCCTGGATTAGACTCAGAAAGTCATCTTCTGTCTCTTGCTGAGCATATTTGAGCAGTGAACGCTTGTGTGCAGCTGTCAGCACCTCCTGGAGGACGTCAATGTTCCGAAGCTTTTTGCACAGCCCACAGACCCGCAGAGCTTCCTCGTGGTAAACGATGGCCTGGCGTAGATGAGCTTTCCCTGCAAACAGCACAAACCACGGGCTGTCATCCAGACAAGAAATAAGAAGTAATTTGAAAATGACAGAGAGCAACTGGCAGTTACCTAATTGTTTTCTCCTAACTTTGTCCTTCAAAACATCCAAAGCCATCAGTCCTTCGGGCATGTGGTCGTAGAGCTGGGACAAGGCCTTCTCCTGCTGGTCCTCATCATCACCAGGCTGCACTGCAACAATGGACACAGAGCATCAACCACTACACATCTCCTGCTCCCCTCTTCCTTCAGCTGTATTGTAGAGTTGCTCCTACATTCTCTCCAATTTTTTTTATGCATATTGATAGGAGTTTCAGGTTTTTAGGAACTTTGCAGTTTCATCATCTTGATCATTCGTGCATCAATAGGCGGATAATACTTCTATGCCAGAATAGGTGGATACAAATGGAACTGTTTAGTAGCATATAATGGATACAATTTGCCTTTTCTTTCTGCAAAAGTTGGTTTATTGAACTTTCACATTCTTCTATAAAAGACAACAGAGCATGGCCTCGTGGTTGAGTGGGAAAATTTAACATATGAACACAATTTAACATTTATTGAAGCACAAAAGTTGCTGTCCTATTCACAGACCAAATGATAACTGTTGGTGTGTTTATTACTGTTATTCATGTGAACATACAAAGGAAGTATGATTCTTACATTCATGGTCACACAGAATGGTGGCAGTGAAATAATGTGCCAGAGCTTTGTAATGGTCCGACTTTATTTGTGCCAGCTTAGACCAGGAATAGGGAATATTCTCTTTCACTGGCTCCTGATTCATTGCAGTGTTAACCAGCATGTAAACCTCTCCCACCTGAAATAAAGCACAGAATTGGCGTGTGAGAATTTAACATTAGCTATTAGGTGCTCAAGTAAGGGATATCATATTCAACCTTAAGATTACTTCATGTCCAGTCACATCAAAGAGGGGAAAAAACACGGTTTGAAAAGATTGGAAGTAAGTTTTGAAAAAATCTGAAATTCCATCTCTGATTTTTCTCTTACAAGAAAGGTAAATCTATTTTGTACCCAAACAGATGGACTGAGTCAGTAAACCTGTATGGGTTCAGAGTTAAATAAAGATACCATATAATAAAGAGGTTTTAATTTGTAAATATATCTGATTGAGTTAATTCAGTTGAGAAAAAGGGTGAAGCATATTACTTATACACTAAGTTTGTGCTTCACTTTGTGGGGTCATACCTAGCCTTAAGTTTGTGTGGTCTGGTTAAAACCTGAATACTGTACTTTATACAGAGGAAATAAAAGTTTTCCAAGCAGTGAATTCTGGTTTAACGGATCAAACTACTCCAACTGACAGAACCAAAATATCTTTCCCCAGCAGCTGATCAATCCTACAGGTAAGTCAGGGCAACTTTGCAGGCTTGGTAGGAAAGGCTTTGCCTGTTTATCTAGTGTGGAATCAGCTAATCTGCTACTCTGAAATGACTCGGGTCTGATGGCAGACCCAATTTTTGGGAGGTACCTCCAAGTATGAGCACTCCCTTCTGGACCTGCTTTGTTTTCTGGCAGGCCCCAAAACAGCTCTGCAGGTACCACTCTGGCTCTGCTCATCGTGGTCCTTCCCTCAGTTACAATTTAGATGTTCTTCAGGACTTCAGCTTTTTAGGTTTGCTGGGAAACAAGACAGGATGTCTTCAATACTTGACAGGGAACCACACAAACAACCCCAGCCTTTTGTGTGTAGTCCTGTGGACAAAATCTGAGCTGTTTGCAAGAGCAACATAAATAGCTTGTTAAAAACCCTTCAGCAAATTTACTGACTGAGTGCCTCAGCATATTTCTGTTAAACTCCATGAATTATGAATGAAAAAACTGTAACAGTTCTAAAACAATGTTTAAATTTCAGCTATTCACGTTTTAATCTTCTGAAAGGTTGTGATTGTCACTGGAGCTGTCTCTTGTTATTTTTAATAAATGCCTAACATTTAACAAAGTCTGTTAATACTCCTAGAAGCTGTAACTAGTAATACAGCACTGTAAACAGTTATTTTTAAGACTAGATTTGAAGTCCCATATTTCACCTTGGCAACTTCCTGTGTCATTTTCACAAGTGTGAAAAACTCATTGCGTATTCCAGAGAGACCACTCTGCTCAAAGACACACTCTCGAGCCTGTGCAAGCATCATCTTCACCAGAACATTCAGCATAGCTGGGCTCATGTCATAACTTGGGGTGTGAGTAAAGGTCTCCTTTAAGTAGTTCAGGACTCCTGAAATCACAAAAATGGTTTTGTTAGCATCACAAAGGGAGAAACGAGTGGACTTAATTATCCCGTGCCATGATAATGAGGATTGAAAGCATATCTTCTGGTATGGCACTAGAGCAATCTGAAGGGACTCTTGGTGTACGTGGAACTCAGCTGGCCTACAGGTTTTGCTTTGCATTTCCATCAATCATCCCCAGGCACAGTTCTCAAAACCACAATTCAGAGGAGCAACAGAAACTACAAGTTCTGAGGGCACTGCCTCCAGCTTTGTTTGGAGCAGTTCCTGGGATGGACCATAACACTGTGCTGACCTGGATGTGACTTGTCTGGGAGTGGGAGGCAGGGCTTATACAGGGCACAAAAAGAGAAAGAAATCTGCATAGCTATAAAGAGGTGACAGCAGGATGGAAGGAAAAAACACAAACATACCAACTTATTTATAGATCTCCCTTTAAGATGCTGCTCAGTGCATTGTGTGCCCCAGTGAAAGCTCCATTCCACACCCCTAAATAAACTAGAATTTTTCTGTATTTATATTTAATAGGGTAAAAATAACATTCTTCTCTAGACACTTTGTTCCACCAAAATGTTAATTTCTATTATTTGTCAGATTAAAAACAAACACCAAGTGCAGTGCAAATATTGAGTAACAGGTTCGCAGATGGAAGCACAGCCTTCAGTGTGCATGTCATCCAACTGGTTTAGTGAGTTCTACCACCCTGCTTATTGCTGATAATCCTGCAAAAGTGTAACAGTAAGACCTCTGCCTTTTAAGTGTCCCAGCTTCTGTAACCTTCCTTCTTGCCACCACACTCAGTTCTGGCCACGCTGTGCTGCATTTTCCTACTAACACTTTCTGTGTTTTTTCATTTTCCATGTTACACTTACACCTTAATTTTTAATATGCCCTTGCAGAAATTTGAATTATGGCCATCTTTACCTTTTTGCACTGAAAAAACTAAGCCAGGTGCCTCCCAAGTACTGATGGAGTGCCCTCCTGCAAGGAACTGAAAGCACAGGGGGGAAAACACAGTGGTTTTTTGGTTCTTATCCTATTTCTGCTCATGCAGAGAGCTTTGCTGAGCACAAGCTCTGTGCAATACCTTAGTTCAGCACTGAGAACACTTAATACAAGCTCTGTGTCACGTCTCTGCCAACATAATGAGGTGTCACGGAGCCGTGCACAGGTACAATGAAATGCCTCCTGAGCACGTTGCTCTGGGGCCCTGCAAAGGTCCTGTGGGAGCAAATCACACCTTTCCAGTCTGGAATTCATTCTGTTCTGCAAACATGTTGAAGTGAAAAGCAGTGTATTATTATATTATTATTATTATTAGCAAAATGGAAGACACAGCAATAAAATGGGAGAAACTGCCCAGCTGTTGAAATGTCCTTTAGATGAACTACCAAGGTTGAAAAAGAATTTATTTTAAATATGCATGAAGAAATGCTGTAATTTTTTTTTTTTTTGATAGCTGTCTATTCAAATGAGAGGGTTCATGACAATTCAACTTGTGGTGCACAGTTTGTAGCTGTTTCCACCCATACAGGGGCAGCCAATACCTGCAGACTGTTAGTTCAGAAATAAATCTTACAGTACATACTAATTACACAGGACATGTCTTCCAGCATTATGTGTGGCACAGATGTTACTTCAAAAACAATTTAGAAAACCTATTTAAAAACCCTCAACAAAACAAAAGCTTTTATAACATGTTAGTTCCAGAGATATGATTCCCTTTATCAGAATTTCTATTTTTCCTTGCTTGGGACAGAGATTGATTATTCTGAACCTGTTTGCCTTTGGAATCTCTGGAAAAGAGGTAGCCAACTTTAGTGAATTCCAACTTTTACCAAAGAGTACAGAAAGGTTAATTTTTGAGACCTCCATCTGGAAAACTAGGTTTTAAGGCTTTTTATCAAGACTTTAAATTGCCTCTTGGACAGATGTGACACCCCTGTGCTCTCAGGCAGAAGTTACACTGGTGCAAAAAGGACTGAACAACAAAGCAGTTAATGCAGGGCTATAACCTGGACCTTTGAACTGCAGCTCACTAATCACAGGATTCCCTGCCTTTATCCACATGTTCAGACTACAGCTGAAGACTTCAGATCAAGACTTAAAGCTTGATCTGAGCTCTTCACTTGGCTTCTTGAATTCCTCTATTCCTCCTTTTTTTGTGTAATGAAGTCAGTAGGAAATGCAGCCACCTGTAGGACATCAGAACGAGATCAGGAACATTGGCATAAAGACCTTCCCAGTATTTTAAAATGTGTACCTGCAGCTTTCTGAAAAGCATCAACAGCATTTTCAAGTCCAGCCTGGGTCTGGCGGTTGCATCTTGTTCCAATCTGGGTGTAGAGAGCTCCAATGTTGAATAAAATACTTGCCTTCTCAAGCAACAGATTTTGCTGGCACACTGGGACACCTGTGAAGGAGTCATACCTTGGGAAACAAACATCAGAAGTGTTAAGGTCAGCAGAGTCCACTGAAACAACAGGTCATCTCATTCTGCTTTTCTGAGAGAGCAGTGGAATTCTTAAGGACTGTTCTGCTACAGTGAAAATGAAGATGAATAGAAACACCATCATGTACTGCAGGACAATCCACACGCTGCAAGCCAGAGAACAGCTGTGTTTGGCTCAGCAGCTCTTACAGCAGTGCCTCCAAAAGGCTGTTGTGTCTAACCCAGAAGTGCCTACAAAACACCCCAGAGGCCAAGAGGAGGAAGTGCCCACTGTGCTGCTGTGTTCTTCTACTCAGATGTCACCAAAGACCAACTACTGGCGTGTTTAGATTCTCCCCTGCTCGTGGTTAACGTTTCTATTTGCAGCCATGACTAGAAATTTAATATTTCCTCCTGGCCACATGGTAGTCATCTTTTTTCATCATAAAAAACTTTGAATTCAGAGCCAAATTTTGCTCACAGGTGTAGTAAATATTCCCTGTAATAAATTAAGTCACTCCTTTCTCTCTTGTGGCCCAAACAGTCTTCTTAACAAACTGAAGAGGAAGAATTAAGGTCTGGCCCATTCCTCATCCATTTAGTGTCAGAAGGTTCGGAGTTCAGGAAACATCTGTAACTGTCCAAATGATTATTTTTCCCTTGTGCTAACCTGTAGTCCAAACCATCATCTAGCCAATGGTTTCACTCTAAGCGTCAAAGGGGTGTATTGTCCTCAGGTTTACACTTAACTCCACAAAAACCTGACAACCCACACTGCAGGGAGAGACACATGCACTGACAGGCTTCAAATTCAACACAGGGCAGTTAATGATTAGCACTGTTCTGGGAGAAAAGAATTACCAAAGAGAACCATGAACTACACACTTACCATGTAAATAAAACTCCCATGTGCCTGGTGGGTGGGAAAAATCTGTTTTCTACATAACCCAGTTGAAGGAAATAGCTTATCAACATCTCAATGCCGGCCTCGTCTCGGCTGGGAGTGCGGCAGGCCTGGAAACACCGCAGAGAAAATTAGGGGTATTCTGGTGACTGAAACACAAGGATAAAGCTCTGCTTCCTCTGGACTTGTGCAGAGCCCAGAAATGTGAGGAATCTGGGAACAGCAAGCTTAAGGCTGTATGGATGCATTCCAGATAAGAGTTTTTCAGCTGCACAGAACCTCTAAGAAAGCAAACAGCATCTGTTTGGCAAGTCTCAGAGTTAATGAAATAAAGATCGTAGGTATTTTATGAAAGCTGCAGAATACACCTCTGTTTTTCGTGTAATACAGGAAACAAACAATAGTTAGAAATACCCACCATTCTGCTACAATATTTTGCCAGATTAATTCACTTCATGCTAAACTTAAAATACTTTGAATCAAAAAATAAATAAAAAAAGAAGTAGGCAACACAAATCTCGAGTTTACAAGATTTACAAAGCTTTATCACTTTGCAGAGCTTCATCTTTTCCTGCGCTCAGGTTGTAAAGCTCTTGGACAATGGAGACTCACGTTCCATGTCTCAGAAATGAAGTCAGTAAGAACATGGTAATTAAAAAACAGCCTATTCTGTTTCCTTACAAATGTTATTATTTGCAACTGTAGAGTAAAAGACCTCATAGTATGCTGTACTGGAACTTACCTGTCTCAGATCCATGAGATCTGCTATTTCATCCTCATACTCAGAACTGTCTTCACTATAATGTTCCAGAATAAAGTCCTAATAAAAGGTAAAAAATTGGAATATCTAAAATTAACTCTTTTTTCCTGCAGTTGCAACCAGTACAAAATGGATTCGGTTGTGAACAGTGTCTACTCCCTTCCAGTTAATAGTTCAGTAACATACAGCAACGAGGCTACAAAAAGACAACAGAACTAATAATTTGATTTGATATCTGGGACAAGAAACTTCACTCAGATGTAAAGGAACCAAACACCTGTTACATCAACTGCAGTAGGTTTTAAAACAACAACACTTAGTGGTTTTGAAAGGGGCAAACCAAAACTGTTACCTA
>JAYRBT010000021.1:2822012-2842886 GCA_036023395.1 Myiotriccus ornatus | reverse complement strand
TGTTACATCAACTGCAGTAGGTTTTAAAACAACAACACTTAGTGGTTTTGAAAGGGGCAAACCAAAACTGTTACCTACAATGACAGGGGAATCAAGTGACCATAAAAACTTGTTAACAGAAACGGACTGTCAAATTCTTGTCAGCTATACTGGGGCAATTCCAAGTTGGTTAATCACTGCATGATGTCAAGTAAAACCTTCAGTACTATTTCCTTTTACACCTAAATCGGTAATCAACGCTCCTAATTAAAACCGAAAACCATAGGAGGAATTTTTCTTCTCTTTGGTTTAACTCCACTCTCTCCAAACTAGTTTCTAATAACATTTTCTGCCTCCTCATGCTAGTTAGAAAGGAGCAGTGACCCAAATAATTGGCAATGAATTTTTAAACACGTTGAGATCTTGGGTTTAGGGCAAACCAAAAAAATAATTCGCACATACGTTACTTCTGTTTCTTTAAAACAAACCTGAAATGGGAGTTATTCCTGTTAGCTATTCATTCTGAGATGTGTGTGTGAAACTTACCTTGAGGGGGAGTGTAAAATCTACTTCTTTGGTTTCCTTCAAGCCAAGAGGTACCAAGGGAATACTGAAAGTCTCTCTGTGGGGGGGAAAAAAAAAAGGTAAAAATATTCAGAAATATTTGTTTTCTATTTGTCTGTTTTAGTTACTTTGGTTTATTTGATGACAGCAAGTTTGTACACTGATGTGTGTTGGGGGAAAAGTACATGGTTTAACATTTATATTCCTTCCTGCCCAAGAAAATCTGCTTAATGGCCTGTGACTTCTTCAGAAGAGAGTGAAGAAAGCTACTTGCCTGTGCTTTTTTTTTTCCCATTTAAACCTATTTTTCCTTCAAGGAAAGAAAAGGAGACTCTCAAAGGCCGCCTCACTGCAATTTAGCTCCACAGTTGCCAGGAGATCTGCCCCAGTAAGAGCGATGGTAATTATCAGGAGTTCCAATCAGTATTTTCCATGCTGCCAATGGTTTCATATGTAGAAGTGATGTGTGTGTCTAAGGCAGGGGAAACAGGGCCAAAGTACCCCAACTATTACAGGGAAAGGTCTAGGAATAAGAAATCCAAGAACTCCTCAGTTCCAATGCTAAATGTCAACCTGTAGAATATCAAAAGGCAATAAGGATGAGAACTGTGACTTAAATGTCAGAACTGCTTCCATATATATAGGGTTTTGAGTAGGTTTAACAGATCAGTATCAAGGAATTCAAAGGTTTATTTAATATTTTTATGTTTTCTGAAAGCAACTGTTTGACTGTCTCATCATTGTTCCACTACTGGCTACAAAGTCCCACAGTTATTTATGGTCTTATCAGCAAAGCCAGTTGTCCTACTGGTGAAAATTCCATCTTGGGAAGGTGGGAGTAGGAAGGGAGCTTCCTCAGCAGGGGAAGAGTCCTTCATGATCCATAAAGTGGCTCTGTTAACTTGAAAAGGACTTGCAGGACACAGAGTCCAAAACACCGCTGCAGGTAGTGCAAATGGGCTGATTTCTGCTGAGGCTTTTAGAAGAAACCTCAACACTTTTGCTACAGATTATATCAAAGCTTTCTGCCCAAAAACGAAGTGAGACACATGCAAAAGAAATCCTAATGCCCTGATTTAGCGAATTCTGGTGTCACCCCCGGTCCCTGCAGACCAGCATTTGTCATTCCAAAGAATTGAATGTTTATTTTTAACACAGCTGAGGCGTCACACCCATGCAGCAAAAACGTCATGGGAGCACTGAGCAGATAGGGAGGTGATCCTGGATTTCCAGAGCCGAGGAGAAACACTGTCACACTTCCCAAAAAGTGAGTTATTTTAGCTTTCGGAACATAAAAAGCATTTAGAGCTTAGACTGAACAACATTACAGAGGTAAAGTACCTTCAAAACAGCCGGGGGAAGTAGGATCAGCAGAGAATAACAAGCGTACTGCTGTCCAGCCTCAAGGCTCGTGCCTGCCTTGGGGCCTGACCTGCTGCTCACCCTGCACTGATAATCCAAGTATTTTTAATATTCCTTAGCTGGAAGAAGGAATAGAACTTGTGGGGTCCTGCTCTCATTTCCACAGCCATAACTTTCATAGTGCTCTCTGTGCTCAGATACATCTGTGAAAGACCACTAAAATCTTAAACAAACACACCAGATCTCAAAAAAAAAAAGCCAAAACCAAAAAGTCAAACAAACCAACCCACAAAACAACAACAAAAACACACACAAAACAAGCAAAAACCACATAAAATAAAAACAAAGCCACACACACACAAAAAAACAACCAAACAAAAAAAAACACACCAAAAAAAACCCCATAACATTTTTGCATCAAACAGTTGTCAAAGTTTGCCATGGAGGTGAAGGGAAGGAAGTTTAGCACGAGTTTCTTTTGGAGAAAAACTAAACATAGATATTTTTCATCAAACCAGCACTCACAGCTGAAACCTGCCCCCCTGGAAATGTGCTTAGTCAGTCCCTCTGCAATAGGAATTCCTTGTAATCCACCTGGTAGTTAGCACCTAATTGAAGACAGCACCAAGAGGGACCCAGACCTGCAGCATGCAAGCAATGAATACTCTTTAACTTGAAAGTTTTATCTTTGAGGAATCCATTGCAATTTAAAAAAAAAAAATTAATAAAAAAAAAATCAGTGGAATCTTGGAAAAATCCAATTTCATCTACTCAGTGCCACATGTTTCCAGTCCAGCCCCAAGAGCTTTCAGTTCTCCACCCCTCAGAGGAGCTCCATATCTAAGGACTGGTGGCACATGCCTTGCCCAAGTGAAAGGCAAATATGCAGACTAACCCTTAGTCAACAAATCTCCCATCAAATGTTCTTTCCCTATCGAGCTCCTGTTCCTCACGTGGTTATTGTCCAACATTCACCCTCTCCTAGAAACAATTTTGTTTCCAAGGGTAAACAGAAGACCTGTTAATAATTGAGGGACTTGGCTTTATACTTACTCTGCATTTTGATAGACTTCGACTGAGATGTTAAGTCCTTCCAATTCCTCCTTTAAGATCTGCAGGTCTGAGTTTACAAAACTCAGCTCCAGTAGAACCTGCTCCCGTACTTTGTTGTTGGTGGTTGCTCTGCAGAAAGAGACATCTCATTTTTTTTGTTGCTAGGGAAAAGGTTTCCCACAAGCTTGGCTGACCCCTTGTCAGCATTCTCAACATTTTTAAGATTTTTTTTCATCCCCTTTAAGAGATGATACAGGATCTCACATTTCAGAATTTATTAGTATTTTCTGTCAAGAGAGTGCCTGGGATAGATTCCAGATAACAGCACACACCACAGAAGGTTTGCTATATGCTAAATTTTGTGTGTGATTAAGGCTCAGGCTTATTTTCAGATACATTCATCAACAAAACTGAAGCATTAAACAGAATCACTATCCTATTTTCAGATTATGTGATTGTTTTTCCTAAAAGAAGACAGGAGGGTGGAGGTGGGAGTGGTCAGGAGACATTTTTTCAAAAGATACTTCCCTCCTTTATAAATTGAATCAAGATCTGTTGAGCCTTCTGATCTTAAGAATAAAATAACAGTTACGACAAAGATCTACTGGTAGAAAGATATTTCCTTTTAATATGAGGCAACTATCTCTATAATTTGATTTCATTGGATATAAATGATTTTTTGTTTCTTGTTTCCTTTGCCATTTATGTATTTAAATGCCAACATTGTGAACTGCTGGTACAGTGGATGGCAGTATCCAGCCCCCCTGAGCTTTTCTGGGTATTCACATCACAGTTTCTAATCTGATTCTCCATACAGAGCATTTATGAGAACATTACTCTTTCCAAGAGACGTAAATCATCTGCATCTATAACCACAGGTATGAGTTTAAAATATAAGGAATTGATCTGTATCCCCAGATACAGATAGTATACCCTTAGAGTCCAAATCTTAGACAATAAACTTATTTTAAATTTGCAGCATTTTACATTTATCTTTAAGACAAAAATCATCTTCACAAATATTTAGAAACAACCATCTCATAAATCTAGGCTGTACTTGGAACACTCCTCCAGTTTTACAGAGCACCTTGCTGAAGAACTAGGCCAAAATTTTAAGTTTGCATTTCCTATTGTAAATGAGTTATCTGTGAATTTTCCATGCTGTACTTTATTGAATACCTTGGATTGCCTAAATTAAGCAACGTTAACTTTTATTGCCATCATAAGCCAAACTTGACACAAACACAGGGGTGGAGTGGATCTTCCTGGGTAAAGGCAGCACCAGTAAATAATAAATATAAACAAATACAGAACAAATAATATATAAAAATAAATAAATGGACTAGCCTTGGTGCTATTTAATTTTTTAAGCGTTTCAATTATGGCATATTAAGGCTCTGTGTTTAGTCTGGCTTACCATTCTCCACAGGAGGGATTCTAATGCTCCCTCCAGGTCACCCTCTCTTGGCTCTCTTGCTGTAACATTCATGTCAGTTTAGAGTTCATTTTATCCCTGATTTTTGGGTTTTTTTTTGCACTGTAGACATTCTTTGTAACGACAACCAGCAAAAGGCAGCCACAGGGGCAGTGTGATATCGCTGAGCTCCACAGAACTCTACTCTGAATTCAATTTTAAATCAGATTTTCCAGAACCAAGGACAGTGAAAAGGAGAGGGCGACTTTCAGAAATTATGAAAACAAAAGTCTTTGCACTACATGGATCATTTGCTTCAAGCCTAGCATTTACTTTCAGCCAAAAGTAAAGCAACCTGCATTTCCAGCTTTTTTCTCAAGTCCTGCTGCAGAAGGCTCCTTGTGGACAGCAACTGTTCTTTTCTTCTAGAACTTGATGAAATTCAAACAGAGTCTGAAAACCTAAAGCTTGTTTATGTTTTCCCCAAGGAGACTGTAAATACACCTAGCCATGTGAACTTTCTATTTTTAAAATTCCTTCTTTCAAAGAACTAGCAAGTTTTAATAGTCCAACAGGTATAAATTCACTTTAGATTTCTAAAAACTTAAGGAATAAGTCTGATCCTCTTTTCTTAAGTAAACTTAGTTCCCACTCTTGTAAACAGCAACTTCAGTTAATATTGGCATCAGAAGCTGAACTTTAGGACAGCTTTAGGTTCCCAGTGTCACAGTAGACACTGCTCATCTCTTTAGCCCTTACAAAACACTCCTCTCCTGAGCTGACAAGCAAAACCATTAACTGAGTGAAGTGTCCAGTTTTTAACTCAGGTATAACAGTTTTGCTAAGCATACAAAAGGTAGCAGAAGGCTCTAAGTCTTACTCCTGAATCAATCAACCAGAACACAAAGCAAAATTAAGTCAGCCAGAGGCTAAAACTACCCAAATTTTTGACCTGTCCCCTCTCTTGCAAGAGAGGAGATAAAGGCAAAGGGCAACCTATCAATTAATGGCAGGTTTAAGAAAACTGAATTTATCCAAGCATTTTCATTTCTGTAAGCATGCTTCCTGGCTTTGGTTCCTGAAGAGCCATTGTTGCTCCAGTTGCAGAGGAACAGACTCTCCAGGAGACTATTGCAGATGAGAACTGAGAAAATTTCCAGTTCTTCTGTGTAACAGGGGGATGGACTGGCTGTTGGAAAGCTACGGGACTGTTTGCTAAGCAATTATTCCCAGGATGTAACAGCCTTAAAACAGGGCCAACACAAGGCTACTCCTGTGGGGACAGCCAAATGAGGAACCACGTCCTTAAAAAGTGAATTGGTGGACAAAATACAATAGATGAAGAGCAGAATCTCTTCCAGCTGCCTCCAGCTTCAGGAGAATTTGGTGGCAGCTGTAACCCGGCTCAAAGTACAGGTTTGCTACCCTGCTACTCCCGAATCGTTTCTTCATGGAATTAAGGAAGCTACTGATGGTCCTTTCCAGTGCGGAGCAGGGAGCTGAAGGATCTTGGGAAAAGCAGCCGCACAGGGGCACTTTGATTTGATTTGAGGGGTAAAAGGACTCATTACAACATTCAGCAAAGCTTGGCTTGCCATCATCACCGGCAATACAGCTGCACAAAGAGAACCACCCAAGACACTGGGCTGTTCACTGCAACAAAGCAGCTCTGAAAGGGCTCTTGAGAGCAGGTAACGACCCTGTAGAGCTTCAGCTTGAACAAACTTCAGGGAGATTCACAAAGCCTCCAGCAGCGATCGATGCAGCGTCAAAGAATTTTGTAAAAGTCTTTTAGCAGTTTAAAAGAATATTTTTTAAAAGTGTTGCTTGGAAGAGAATTAGGAAGCCGTGACATTTACCTTAAAAGATTCTCAGCACCGGCTCTCATTCTGACTGCTCTTAAGATCTGCTGGTTCAGGACAGCTCTTTGATTCTGCAGTTTGCTCCGTCCAGTCTCGGCAAGAGGATTGCATCCCTGGAATTAAGAAACCAAGTTTTTTGTTGCTGTTGGAAGGCACTTCAGAGGGAGTAACAGTGAATTTAAAGGAATGTTAATGGTATAGTCTCTGTACGAATATAAATTAACTACACTGACATCAATGACAGTGTTTCTTGTCTCAAACTTGTTCATTAAAAGAGACACCATGACCACAGTATTTACCATTAAAATCCAGACAGAAAATATTTGTCTTAAAGCTTAAGTACAGGTGTGAAACAGTCTGTTCTCCCCTGAAAACATTTTCAAGGTATTTTGCAAATACAACCAAATTTGACAGAATGTTATTAAGTTTCTACAGATTTCATAAAAAAATGCAGCATCGGGCAAGGTAGGAACTCCCACCAAAACTTCTGCTTAAGCCTTGCAGAAGATCAGAGTTCCATCATGGGGTATATGCAGCCTGGAAATACAACTCTGTCCAAACCAGGCTTTGGTGGCATCACTGCTCACGGTTTTAAGAACCTTGCAAAGGATCTCAAGGATCTCTGCCCTTTCCTTCTGGTGCTCAGACCTTCAGCACGACTCCCACCCCTCCTTCCCGAAGTTCCTCCCTTTCCATCTCAAACTCGTGAAAATAGAACTTGACAGGGTGAGATGATGATTTTACCTTCAGACAGTCATCAAATTAAGCCCTTAAGAAGTAAAGTGTGAAATCCAGAATTCCCAAGACTGCTCTGGTGTGCGTGCACACCTTACACAAGCACAAGACTCAAACTACTGAAACCTGTGTTTGAGCAGGACTGGACCATTGTATTCTGGTGAGCAGTGAGAAGCTAAAACTGCTACAGATGAACAGGACTGCATGTTTGTCTTTTTTTTTTAAAGGGAAACACCATTTTAACACCTTTTAAAATAGGCGAGAAGTTTCCCTTCCACACTTTTGTTCTTTGCCCCTACCACCCCTTTTAAAAAAGCATGAAATAGCTTTGAATATTAATCCTCAGAGCCAGCCAGCACATCCCTGCAGCCTTAACTGCTATTCTGAAGCAACTATTTGCCCTTTTTTTTTGTTTTATAACCACTCAGTTTGAAGCGTACCCTTAAATAAAGCATGGCCTTTAGGGTGGCCTCACTGGGTGTCAGTACAAAGCTTATCAGTCCTACTGGTTGTGCATTACACAAGAGAGGGGCTCAGATCTCTCTTCTCTATTTTGAACATCTCCCTCGTGGTTTTGACTAGAAAAACTGAATTTTGATATAAGAGCATTTAAAAGTCTCTCAACGAGCTCTGATTGCGAGTGGCCAAGCAATGACAGACGAGCACAGCAAAGGCGAGTATTTAAATAGAACACGAAATTCTAATTATCTGCTTGAAGTTCAGTGATTTGGGTTGCCAAGTGAAAGCAAACTGACTCAACAATAGAGAAATGAGCTGATCAAACCAGATTACACTAGTTGGACTGAGAAAGCACAGAGCCCAATATTGTTAATTTTAAATCTCTAGCTTGAAAAGTCAGTGATAAATAGGTAAAATGACAGGAAGCTTGTGCAAACATCTTCAATCTGACAGGTAACCTGAGAAAAACACACCACAATTAATTACTGATATTGCAGAAATGTTTCTGCATTGAAATATCGCTTGCAGCAAAGCCCACTCTTGGGAGTGCAGTGGATCCTCTCTTTGTTGAGAAACCACTCACAACAAGCACAACACAGAGCAGATGAACCTCTTACTGGTGGGGACACACACATGGAGCAAACTCCTTCATCTGAGATTAAAAGCAGTCCTTTACCAAATACTTTAGCTCCTTTACATACCTTTCTACACAGAGACATGTACAAAGTTGCTTTCTGCTCTCAGTCTGTTCCATTTCCTGGGGTGCAGCCATTTTTCCCACTTTGCTTTTTCTTCATTTTGTGTTGTGTAATCTTTTCTGCTACTGGTATTCAAACCCTCGTCTCCTTCCCTTCTACCCATGCCATTTTTCATTTGAACCTCACCAATTCTTTCCTCTTGCTCTTTGCATTCATTTTGAATACTTGATTCTCGTCTCAGGCCTGTTATCTCCATATTCCTGCACAGCTATTTTCTTCCAACTTCTTTCTTGACCATTCAGTCCAAGCATCCTTCTTAAACATATCCCTGCCTTGCCCTTTTTTTCATTTTTCTCTGTGAAGCTGCAGCTTCCTTTTACAGCTCCCTGCCCTTCCTGTGTGCCAAATATGTTCGATGATATCATTCTAACACTTTTTTTTCCAGCTCTACTTCTGGGGAATTTTTCAGGAGGATCAACTGCCTGACTCCCCAGTCCCTGAAGGTGCTGGAAGTGGGTTCAGCTGTTCATTTTAGTGAACCTTTGATCCAGCTCCAGTCCAGAACTCAAACAAGCTCCTATTGAACAATGAATGCAAAATGGCAACGAACCTAAACTCTGTGCAGAGAGAAAAAGAGTCAGAGAAGTTTCCCTGCATTTCAGGTTCAGGAATAATCTCTGTATGAAGCTTTAATGCAAGAACAGCCCTGGGCCCTAAGAGGACAAGGCACTTTTGGGAAAAGGTTGCTTTTTACGTCTCCTACACAGGGGATGAGGACACTCAGCTAGTCTGTGTTCATTTGCAGGCTTAAACTCATTACTGTCATCAGGCTGCCACAAAACTGATGGACAGAGGACAGTGAAATCATAAATATCTGGAAAAAAAACGCAAACCTAAACCATGGGAAATACACAAACCGAAAAAGATATCCCCTTGTGTAAAGCACAAGTTCTGTGTAACAAAACATTATTCAGCAGCCAGGTTCAAGCAAGTGCTTAATTTTGTTTTCCTCCATGCAGAAGATCCCTTTCCCAGACAGCATTTCTATCTGGTTCACATTTAGACAATCCCAAGAATGTTAACATTCAGATCATTACAATAAATGGAAGCCAAACTTCCCAGTAGTTTCCACACATGCTGTTTTATTTCTTGTCAACAGGATACTTGATGCTTCATTTAATTACTGTTTATTACTTTGCCAAGCCAAGCCAACCTGGAGAGTAAACTGGATTTTACCCTGGCTCGTACATTATCAGTAAAATTCTTAATTAAATAGCAATAAAAGAATGGTTATTACTAAGGAAGTTGTAAAAATGATCAAGGAGTATGGCTTAAACTTTCACTGCATGAAGGAGCCTTAAAATCCCTCAGTCTAAGGGGGTTAGCCAGTACATTTGTGCTTTTCCAAGTTCCTAAACTCTAGGCCTTGGGAAATTACCTACCACAGGGGGAAGACAGTATGGGTCTGTGAAAAGTATGGGTCCTGAACAAAGAAACAGTTCTATTATGATTTGGATGTCAGGAAGCTCCTTCTTCAAGAAAATGTCAGAAACCCAGTCGTGACGGACACAAAAATCATGCCTCTGACAAACAGTGAGTAACAGCAGCAAGTATCTGCCATTAGCATAAATATTATTTACAAAGTAGTGGTTTGAACTTCGAAGATGAGTCACTGTCTGAAGGTGACACAGAGTTGAAACTGGGCGTGCTTCCTTACTTAAAAGAGAGCATTCCTTTCCAGCCAGAGCAACCTGTGCTGCTTGTCAAGCCCAGCAGTGGATGCAAATGGCCCTGCCCTGCAGACATTTACACATCTATGTAGAGAACTTAAGCACAAAACTTCTGTGGCTGTAACAGCAACTGCAGCAAACACCATGATTCACACCAGTATTTCTAGGGCTGGTCCCAAGTCCTGCTAAATTGTTATTTCCTCACCCTCTTCCAGGACTGTAATTAACGTTGCTTTTTGCATATTCTTCCAAGTACAATTTTGAAAATTTAGCTGTATGCTGTAAATCTTTCAGACGCACAAGTTTCATTTGAGGGTTTTATTGTTGTGTTTGGTGGGTTTTCTGTGTTTGTGGGGTTTGGTTTGTTGGGGTTTTTTGTTTGTTTGTTTGTTTTAAAGAAGAGGGTGAAGATCTGGTCTTCCAGAGCCTCATCTACTTTTACAATGAAAAAGTATTTTATGGTTCTAAGTGCCTGGCCCCAAAGATTAATATAAAGCTAAAGAACTAATTATTGTATTAAATTCCAAATATGTATTTCCCATACAATACTCCATCCTGTCACACCACTCACAAAGCAAAATTAAAATTAATATTTCATCAGAGACATCTGTCTCTTGGCTAACCAAGTTTCAGGTGATTCTTCATTTCACATGAAGGCCCACTTTCTGTTTTAGGTTCCATGAATTTGTACATAATGAGTGGATATGGGGTGACAGGTGTTTGCATCATTGCAACGTCGTTTCTGTCCTGGCAGACAAGCGGAAAGAGAACAAATAGGCAAATAAATATTCCCGTGTCAGTACTAATGGAGATGGTTGCCTGGCTACTAATGACTTAAAGAGAACCCCACGAGCTAAACCACAGTGGAAGGACAGGAGTAGCAGGTTGGTAAACTGATACATTAACCACAGATGGGGGATGCCCTGCAGAAGGAACCCCGAAAGCTAAGACAGTTAATGAGGGAAGTGCTGATTCACAAGCTGCTTTCCATACCTATCATTTCCAGCCTGGTGCTTCATTCCTGGAGCTGCTTGCTTGCTGATTTGAGCTTCTCCCCTGACATGGGGGACTAATACATAGTCTGTCTTTCTGAATCACCAGCTTGGTCTGGATGGTAAATATCTAGCCTCAGATGGAACCAAAGCCTTGAGAAAGGGGAGAGATAAGAAAACAGCATCTTCCTTCAACTGATCAGAGTCTAAAGCTTCACTAAGCCAGCTGTCCTACTGCTCTGCCTCCACAGAGCACAGTGCACTGCCATCCAAAACAACTAAACTGAAGCCAGAATGCTTCGTGTTGAGCCAGGAGATGCTGCAGAAAAGGTACCCTTGGAAAATGAGTTTTTTCTTACCATTTAGTGCAACTTCCTGACTGATGTGGGAAATTGGAGAATTTATGGTCAGTGTAAGGCATTACACAAAGCAGTAAGTCAAGGTGAGAAAATACAGCAGAAAGAACTTGCTAGACGTCTCTCCTTGCTCCCACCCACCCAAAAAAACAACCAACCAAAACAGGCAGGCACAGCCCCACTAACAGATCATCACTGGATCCCGTTGCTGAGTGACTACTACGTTATAAATATCACGAGTTCTGGACGTTGATGTGTTTCAGGGATATTTACTTTGGGAAAACTTCCTGGTCAAGCAGGGTGGTTGCTGTAATGGAAAAGGAGGAAAAACAGAAGGGGAAACGAAAAAGGGCTTGGAAAAGAAAGCCGTTTCTCTCACAAGAATTCAAAGGTAACTAAAGGAACTAAAGGTAACTAGGAAGAGGTCTGAGAGGCCAAGCAATCCACAGAAGCACAGCAGGCTTAAAGAATAACTTCTCCTTAGGTGGGAGAAGCATCTGGCATAAGCGAAGCAGCAACAAGGACAGACCTGCTTTAATCACTGTTGGTCTGTTGAAAAGTCCTTCCCATCTAAATGCCTCGCTCTACTTTTAAAACAGATTGTTCTTTGCTCTTATCATTGGTTTTGTCATTATTTTCAAAGGGAAAAAAGACTGGGGGCAGAATTTGGATGAATGTGCAGGATATGCATGGCTGATCCTGCCAGTAACAGTGAAAGAATGTGGAACTGCACACAGGAGGTCAAGGTACGAGGCTGATGGTCCCAGAGCACAGGTACAGTTTGCCCTGGCAATGTACACTGAATTAAGTTACCCACACGGATGGCCAAGATAAACTGAACAGCAGCAGAACCAGTTTCCTAGTGACTTATCTTCACAGAAACTGAAAAGTTCCAGGCAGAAGCTCCATCTCCTTTTTGATGGAAAGTAAGGTGCTTCTTCCACTTTGCCATATCCTCTTCAGGATACCAGCAAGGATATTTTTTGGTGTCGCCTCTTTTGCTTTTAAAAGTAAAATGCTTCTCAGGAGTTTGGTTGCAGCTGATCAAATGGTTTGAGAGGGTTGTTTTGGAGGGGAGATGTAAGAAAAAGGGAGTGGGGGCAACAGTGACAGAGATAGGTGTACCCTGTGTGGCTCCACAGGTAATCTCCTTAAAATTAGATGATTAAAAACCCAACTAAACAAACAAGCAAACAAAAAGAAGAGAACAACACCAAGAACCACACGAGCATCTGAGAAAGCTCAAAGCATCTCATAGGTTTCAGGAAAATTTAATTTCACCTATATAGATTGCAGGCCTTTGCCACGGAGATAATGGAAAAAGGTGAGGCAAGAGGAAGAGGAAGAAGTTTCTCCAGAGCAGCTCTGACATCACTGGAAGGGAATGGGAAGGGCAAGTCTGAGAAAGGGTGAAGGGGATTGCAGTATCTGCTACCCATCATATCTCAGACTCACCTGGCAGAGTCACTTTCTAGTGACAAGAGAAGCCAAAGCAGGAAACACCATTATTCAACTGTTTGCCCATTTTTGGCCCTTTACATAGAGCTGTTCATACTTTTACAGGGCCCATTCCCTACATAAAAATAAATAAATAAAAAGGCACCAAACAAGTATTAAGTAAATAAGTTGTTTTACATACCACATCTTGGGGATACTGAGCCTTGCCTTCTGGTATGCTGTATTTAAAACTTCAAAAAGCACAGTACACAAAAGGGCACTCTAGAGACTGTGAGCATACTTCCCATAACAATCCATTTATGAAAAAAAATGGCAAGAGTCTAAAACAAATGGATACTGTATGAACCTCTCCCCTTTTCTCAATTATAAAATGTCACTGTGCACAATATTCTTAGAAAGCACGGAAGGCAACCTCATTGTGTAAATAGTGCTTGGAAACCTTTTTGTGAGCAGGACCGATGCAAAGCGTTTTCACCTTGCTCCACAGCACACAGAATGAAAAGGTCAGTTAAGTATTTTGACCTAAAAATACAAGGGCTAACCTTAGAAATTGATGTGATTCTGCACCAACAAAACTCGTAAAACAACCCTCATATCCTTTCAGGAAAAGAAAAAGTGGTGCGATTTAAAAAGGGAGGGGAAGGTGATAGACCCAGGGACACCCATTAACAGCTCCCTCACTAGTTTCAGTTACATGAATTCACCCAGCACACCATTCACACGGACATGGGAGGATTGAGGATATTGTGTCCAAAGTGCCTCCTTGGGTTTGCAGCTTCCAGGAATGGGATTGTTTGGGGTTGAGGGCTTTTTTCGGTGTTTTGTGTGCTTTTCTTCCCCCCTTTCACCTAGAACTACCGAGTCAGAAAGAAAGATTTAACCTTTGAGACCATTCAACTAATGGATAACAGGGAATACTGGTTTCTGCTTACTTTTAGGGACAGAAGGCTTTGAGCATCTGGCCTAATCTGAAGTTTGTAACTTTAATAAAGACACTTATGAGCTGGTTGAACCTTTCAGAGATCTGAGGAAAAATGTTTCACTGCAACACTGACTCACTCAGATTTTATCAGATTCCTATCCATTTTCTACTGCTTTAAGACATAAGTAATGAAAAGTGGGCAAGATTTTCATGATTAGGTAGAAAATTGATTTAACAGTATTTTCATGTATGAGAAAAACTTCATTCCTGTCCAGTGGGCATTACACTCATCTAATGATGTTTCAGTGACCTTAACTGTAACATGTAACAATTTAATTTAAAATAAACTCAGTCCTTTAGCAAGTTTGAGTGTAGAAGATACACTCCTCTTATGACCTGAGGCACAACCTGCCTACTAAACTTCAGTTAGTCCTTATCAGTAAAAACAAACAGATGGAAGAGTTGATTTATCTAACTTAAGTTCATGAAAAGTCAACTTTTTTACTAACATGCCTCAAGGCAGCATATGAGTGTAGAAAACATAGCTATGAAAACTAAGTAATTACAGCTTTGACACACTTCATGATTTCCTGCTACGGACTAGTAAGAAAGAAGTGATTTACTTACCAAGTATTACAGTAGAATTACACAAATAGAGAAGCCAGACAAATTTGGTCAGAGTTTTGTTTCAGTCTGTCTAGTTATTTACCAGGTGGTGCTGATTCCGTGCAGCACGGCTGGCACGGGTAAAAAAAACTTGGCTCTTTTCAGCTGCAAACAGTTCCTCCGCTAAAGGGCAATATCGTTGCTTAAGCTCCTGCTGGCTTATGAATTTGGTAAACACTTGGGGAAAAAAGCAGCCCTTAAAGATGCCAACAAAGCAAAGCATCTGTGCCTCCCTCCCATGTAATCCAGGTGGTTGCTAATGTGCGTCGTGAGGATGTTTTTATGAAGAGGTGAGCAGCAACAAGCTGATGTATGCGGCTTTTTTTTTTTTTCCTTCCTTCTACAGAACGGACATTTCATGGTCTCCGATCCAGAATCTACACAAAAACCCCCGTGTACCTACACCCCGACTTGAAACAAAAGTTACAGGGGCTGAGAACTTCAAAACAGCGAGGGGAGGCGGAATCAAAGCTCTCCGAAAGCGGCTCTTACTGCCCTTTACCTCCGGTGAAGTTCACAAGAGCCCGCAGGGCTGCATTGCAGGCGATACTTAACCATAATTACTGTTGTGCCGAAAGAACTCAGGTGCCGGTTATGGCATAAGCCGCCCACTCAGTCTGAAGAGTAATTAGGGCAGATGTTCATTAAGAACTTCCTAACGAGTCTGTTAACTTACTCCAGTAAACTTTTCTTACAGGTACATAAGGTAGTTTACTAGAGAGCGATCGAGGCTACGCAGTGAGGAGCGAACAGGGAAGAGCGCAGAGCGGGGGGAAAGACCAACAAGTGGAATTTCACTCGTTTTATAAAGCCACGAGCGCTTCTGTTCCTCAGGGAGACGCCCAGCTCTGGAGCAGGGAAGGGCCGCCCGGGATCCTGCGGAGCGCCCCCGAGGAGCCGGAGCCCAGCTCCGGGCACGGCCCCCAGGGACACAACCCCTGTTCCCCGCCCGGGACAGGTCCCCACCTCTCCTCCCTCCCCCGTCGCCCCCCAGGGCTGCTCCCCGCTGCCGAGGGACGGAGCCCGCGATGCTCCGCCGGGACAAAGCAGATCGTGAGCGGCGGAGCGGGGAGCGCCAGCCCCGAGGCTCCTTCGGGAGGACCCCCCTGGGCACGGAGCCCACCGCCGCGCTGCTCACCTTGCGAAAGTAGCCGTCCTCGGCCGGCTCTGCCGCCGGGCAGCCGCGGGGCGGGAGGGTGTCTGTCATCTCCAGGCTGGCTGCGCCTCCACTGCCACTCGAGCGCTGCTCCAGCGAGCCCGACCCTGCGGAACAGTCGCCGCTGCCCCGGGCACCGCCCGGCCCCACCCCCGGCGTGGCGGGGAGGAGCCGCCCCGCCCCGAAACGCTGCCCCTCCACCGGCCCCGGCGAGGTTCGGGGGGCGATTGTTCGGCTGCTCCCCGTGTGGGAGTCCCGGCTGGGCGGCCGAGGTTTCCCCCTCCCCTTCTCTCCCTTCCCCCCTTTTCCCTCCTCCGTGCGGGGACGGGCGGTGTCACTGGCTGTGGCGGACTGAGAGCGGGGCCCGGGGGTGGTTCTGATGCCATCGGATCATGTTAGGCAAGAGCTCCGCCCGCTCCTCCCCGGCCGCGCTCCGCCGGAGCGTGTCCGAACCCGGCCGGCCGCCCCGCCGGTCCCCCGGCCGAGCCTGGAGACAGCCCCTGTCCCCCGGCACCCTGGGGCCGCTCCCCCGGCCGAGCCTGGAGACAGCCCCTGTCCCCCGGCACCCTGGGGCCGCTCCGGGGGACGCGGTTCCCCGCGGGTGCTGCCCCTCGGTGCGGGCTCCTTGCCCAGGGTGATACCCGGGACCCGTGGGGCCACATCGCGCTGCAGCGCCGGGCTTTGGGGTGCTGGGGACCTGCCGGCTCGGTTCTAGGGCTGTGTCTGTCTTGGCGGGGCCCGGCCGCCCGCACCCCGATCTGTGGGGCAGGAGCCCGGCAGAGCTGCCGGAGCTGCGGTTGCTCCGGGCCCCTGATAAGGGCAGCGGTATCTCGGTGCAAGGCAGGGCTTGGCCCCGCTCCGGGAAACTGCTGTGGGATCGACCTCAGCGCTGCAAAAACCCGCAGTGTCCGCGCTGGGGACAGACCTCCTGTCTGAAACGCTCCGTTGTGTAACCGGTTTCGCAAAAGTTATTGGACACTTGTGTGAGGAATTTGCCAGTATTGGTCCCTATTCCAAACCCTGCCCAACCTGCAGAGCTAGATGGACATTCAGCATTGAAAGGTGCAACGCTTAAATCGGTAATACCAAACTTGGCTTCTTCCGCACGCCACCCCCCGCATTTTTTACCTTTTTTTATCTTTCTTAGAATTATAGCCTAGTTGTGTCACGCGAAAAATCTGCAGAGACAACATTTCTTTATCAAATGAAAAAATATCATCGGAATTACATCTTTAACAGAAACGTTCTTTGAAAACGCCGGTGTCTCCACAGATTTACGCAGAGCAGGCCGATTAACCTGTGTGTCTGCTGCACAGTTTTGAACAAGAAGACTAGAGTCAGCAACTCAGAAACTGGGATCCAAAGATTTGCTGTCTTGAAATCAGCTGAATTTGGTTCCTTGGGATTTTGTCCACTCTCACCCCAGCACTTTGCTTTTTCCAATAATCCAAAAAATATTTGCATGAATGTATGAAAATATAAACAGAAACAAGTAAAAGTAAGAAAGTTGTTTAACTTGCTCCAGTTTCTGATTTGAGGGTATAAAAAATAGTTTCAATTATTTTCATGATATTAGAAAATGGATAAAGGGCGTTTCATCGTGACTGCATTAGGACTTAGACTGTATTTCTTTAATAAGTATTGTCTTCATACAGTGAATGTGTTTTGGGTTTTTTTTTTGCAAAAGGCACACACTCGTTGTATGGTCTCAGTAGTGCTGAGCTGTGTAATGACTGGGTAGGAGTGCTCTCTGACCCTGGAATGTAAATTGCAGCTTAGAACATTCCAAAACCTGATTTACCCTCAAAAAACCCCATGTCCCTGCTCTTCTGACCATCTTGTCTCCAGTAGGTTTTTGGTTGCCATCAGAATTCCTAAATAGAGCTGGGTTTGTACCACAAACTTTCTCAGTTTCTCATGATTACTTGCATCAGAAGGCTTAGTTGCAGCACTGTAAATGTTGAGAAATGTAACCTAGAAATGTGGAGTAATGCGCTCAGAAAATGGGGTGTATAAACACAGACGTTTGGTTGGTATTTATCTTTAATAGTAAATTCAGTGATCCGGTGCACTGGGCACGGCACTATCTCTAAGAAAGCATCAAATTTGCCTCCAAAGAATATCAGTATGTTGCGCCTGAAGTGCTGCATTTGAAAGCAGTGAATCTTATCTCTGCATCAGACCCCTCTCTCAGTTCTGTAGTACTGGGTGCTCTCTGCCTTTTTGTATTTTCCCAGATAAACCAGCCAGGTGATATGGACAAAGGCCATGCTGGAAACAGGCACAGAATGGCAGAGCTTGAGTTGTCCCAGATTCTGTCCCACAATAGTAAGGGTAAGAGGGACCAGAATCGGGATCAGAATCTCGGCAGCCTTACCACAGTAAATACAGTACACATGATAAATATGTCCATATTTTTAACGTTTGTATCCCTCCACTTATTCTTCTCCTCCATCTAGAAAAAATATGTGCCTTTATGAAATACTGTCAGTAGGATTCCTCAAGGTGGGTTCTGAAGATTCCAGTTCTTAATGAGCAAATGTTTGCCTGCTGTAGGGATGTATAAGGTGAGGAGAAAGGAAAAGGACTCATAGGTCGATTTTTTTTTCTCCCACACACTCAAGTCTTTTGTAGGGAGGAAAAGAAGGAGATTACAAATGGCAAAAACAGGGCATGGGAAACAGTAGTAACATTTACAGTATGGAGTAGATTTCCTTACCAAGGAATTCACTGAGCAACAGCAAAATGGAATGAAAACAGTATAAAAACTCGGTATCAAGGGCTTTGGATGGCCACAGTATGATTTGCTACAGGTGCAGCATTTCACTGCTGCTTCTTCACCCTAACAGTGTGAGGCACATATAAAACTGCAGCTGTATCTTCGCTGAAAAAAAACCCACCTGCAAATATGCCTTGCCTATTTCACTGTGAAATCACATTGGGAAAAAGACATTGCAGTTTCAGTGGGAATTAAGAATGTAAGATCAAACAAGGGTAAAATCATCACCATTTTCCCAGGTAATGCCTTGCCTTTAACTGAGATCCACAGATAAAAATCTGTGTACTTAAGGACAATACGTGTTACTTCTCTCTTTTTTTTTTGTTTGTTTGTGTGTGGTGGTGTGGGAGTGGTGTTTTTTTTTTTTGTATTTTTATTGTTGTTGGGATTTTTTTGTTCATTGTTTTTAGAAAATAAATATTAGCACTTTGTAGAAGCTGAAGCAATGCCTCAGGGTCTGTACTCCAGGTCACTGTTTTGTCAACTGATACAGCAGCCCTGTGTTGGCAGGAGGAATATTCAGGGAGCATTCCCATTGAATGCAAGATAAGGCAGAGGTGAAGTCAAGCCAGTTGTTTTTCAAAACAAAAAATGTGGTGCGTTTATACTTCCCGTACTTAGGTTTTCGGGTTTTTCTTTTTCTTTAATGTGGTCTTTAAAAACCCTATAAATGAATCAAATTTTTGCTTCCTTTTATGTATCAATTATACCAGTTTGAATCTGAAGTTCTAGTGACTTGCATAACTTCAATCAACAAGAAGTTATGTATTTGAAGAAGTGGTTTAAAAGAGTATAACAAAAGGCTTAGGAAGACACTTCTATGGCTGACCGTCTTGATGAAATAATGCAGAACCAGCTGTCGAAAATGTCTTGGAAAACTAAACTCCGAAGTCCACCTATAGCTTAAGGGCTCAATTTCAGCCTTACATGCACTGGCAAGTATGTGAGCTGTAATTCAAAAATACTGTGGGTTTTTCTCACCAGACAAATTTCTTTAAAAACAGTATTTTAAAACTAAGTTATTCAGATGTACTAATATTTTAGTTTCATTACAATTTAAGACATTTGAGTTATTCTCTTATTTAACAGCTACAAATAGCAGTTGTCACTTGGTTTAACAACTGTAAACAACAGAGAGACTTTACCGTGGAGAAGGAAATACCACTGGATGCAAAAATAGTTCTAATCTGATAGAAGCCTTCAAGGGGAAAAAAAAGCTTCCAGATTTGATTACTCCAACTGTTTGAGCCTATCAGACAAGACACTCCAAATATTTTCTGTTAACGTGGTGCGAAAAAGGCCTGTGTGTTAAATCGAAGTCACATGGAATTGAGTATTCCGAAACTATTATTTCCTAAACAAAGAGAAACAGCAACTGTATTAACAACTCATTTTGCCACTGTCTGTTCTAGCTAAGTGCTTAGTAATTAGTAATGGTGAGAAAAGATAATGCACGTAGATGTGTGTCTGTGGCATCTACTCTATTGTTTCTAAGAGAATTAGAGACTAAAATGAAACTCCCTGTTTACATGGAACAGTGTAAATATTTCCTATTGAAACCTGAAACCACGTGAAACTCTGCTAGTTTCGCTTTGAGAGAAACCAGTTCCATCACACAAACAAACAGAAATACTGCGTTAGGGAACACTCAGCTAAACTTGCAGAATACTTATCTGCTAAGGGCAGGAATCGCTCAAGACTGTGTTTTGATTTATTTTCAAGGATTTCAAAGAAACTGGTGATACTTGCTGACAAAAGTTGTGGGTGGATGGCATCCTCAGCACAAGCGAAGTGGGTTTGGTTTTGTTTTGGGGAAGCGGGGAGTGGTAATGGTTTGGGGGTTGTTTGTTTATTTGTTTTAAACATTTTGTATCGTGCTTTTAGTGAATCTGAGTATTAAGCTCAAATGTAAGCTTGAGAAACCAAATTAATAAAAATCGACAAAGGAGTTTCTCATGGGCAACACTGGAAATTAAAATCCAGATTTTGAACGCTGGGGTCCTAGCGGGCCATACCGGCCTTTGTACAAAACATACTCAGTAAAAGTTTCTCTTGGCACTCAGGACTTCCCAAGGAGCTGCAGAGACACCTGAAAGCGTTCAGGGATGAAGCTCTTCGAGGGAAAGCTTGAACCTTCTTTGAGAACTTTTTGTTGGTAGTTTTGAGACTTCTGCCCCGATTTCTGTGCACATGCTTCTTGAACAGCTCGTAAAACAACGTGGTAAGGCAAATTTTGCCATGTGTAATTCAGTGAAATCCACCCCTTGCCTGATTTTGATTGAGGTTGGCGTTCGCTTCGCTCCTTGTTTCGGATAAAATCTGTATCCCAGGGTCGCCGCTGCCTTTTTCCCTGCGTCCCGAGGGGGCCTGAGCTGGTGCAGCCGATGGCTCAGGGCGGCACCGCCCGGCTGGTGACAGAGGGTTTGACATTTCGTGGCACTAGGTGTTTTTACAGACACCGTTCGGGCCCGTCGATGTGAAGCCGCGCAGGCAGCGGGACCCGCACCCGGGGCGGGGATCCCGGGGATCCTGTCAAACGGGGATGCTGGGAATGGGGATCCCGGGGATCCCGTCAAACGGGCATGCTGGGGATGGGGATCCCGGGGATCCCATCAAACGGGCATGCTGGGGATGGGGATCCCGGGGATCCCGTCAAACGGGCATGCTGGGGATGGGGATCCCGGGGATC
>JAYRBT010000021.1:2804872-2821033 GCA_036023395.1 Myiotriccus ornatus | reverse complement strand
GGGTTCCCGGGATGGGATCCCAGGATGGGTTCCCGGGATGGGTTCCCGGGATGGGATCCCCGGTTGGGGTTCCCGGGATGGGATCCCAGGATGGGTTCCCGGGATGGGATTCCCGCAGGGCCCGCTGGCCCCGCCCCCCGCACGTGACGCCGCCGTGCCCCGCGCGGCCACCGTCGGGCAAGATGGCGGCGGGCAGCGACAGCGAGGAGGAGGAGGACCTGGTGAGCTACGGAGCGGCGCTGCAGCCCCTGCAGGAGGGTAAGGACCCTCCCCGCCCCGCCCGGCCTTCTGGCGGGCCCTGCGGAGCGGCCCCGCGGGAGGCGCTGGTGTCCCGCACGGCCCGCGCCGCCCGGGCCGGTTCGCGGCCTTGGCTGGGGGAGCTGTGGGAGCTGTGGCGTGTGGGCCCCGCGCAGACACACCTCCCCTGCCTCCCTTTCTTCGCCTTCCTCCCCTGCCTCCCCCTGCCCCGGCAGCCGTGGTGGACTGCAAAAAGGTCTGGCTCTGCCTGGGGGACGGGCCCTGCCGGCACCGCCCCGGCTGTGCGGGGCTGAGCTGGGCTGTGCCTGCGCTGCGCGGAGCTGGGGGCCAGCCTGGCGTCCTGTCCTTTCCCTGAGCCTCGAAAAAAGAGGAGAAAATAGACTTCGAGTGTAACACTTCACGTGCACGCAGTTATGCTAATAGGACCGTTCTACGCCTATATTCGTATATTCACCTTATATATTCGTGTGTACAGCCGTGACTCCCAAGTCTGTGCTGCTTTATGCAGGAAATACTGTTTAAAAGGTGTAAATATTTATATCAAGTCTATAGCTTTTGTGGTTCATTTCAGTTTTGGACACATCTGGTGTGTAATTTCTCAAGCAGTTACCGAAGTGGTGAAATCCTGCCAGGGGTCTTGCGTGCCTAAAAACTAAAAGTGTCCTTTCACAGGAAAAGAACATTGTTCTCAGAACTCATCAGAGTTAAGGGGTTTCATGTGAACACACTGCTTTTCCTTTAGCAATGTGCATCAGCAGTGTATACAAATGGTTAAAATGGGGTGGAAATAGATGGGAACTGATGCTTTCCACTTCAGGGTGGCCACTGTTTGATCCAGTTCTTACCTGCAAGGGAGAAACAGCTTCTGGAGGGAGTGGAGGGCTTCTTCATGCAGTGTTGTGTCTCATTTTGTGATGTATTTGGCTGTAGGTGAACGGATTAAGAAGCCAGTTCCCCTTCAAGAGCAGACGGTTAAAGATGCCAAGGGGCGATATCAGCGTTTCCACGGAGCCTTTACTGGCGGCTTTTCTGCTGGTTACTTCAACACCGTTGGCACAAAGGAAGGTTGGATGTTTTTCTGTCTTCTGGGAAGCATTAAATTGAGTGCCATAGTTTGATGTTAGTGAAAACAAACTGCCATTAAGCATTTTTTCCCCCTGCTGTTCCTTACACTGTAGATAGCTGGAACAGTGTTGCTGAAGTTATTTCCCCTTGGGTTTTTGTGCCGCAACTTTACAAATGTTCCTTTGGTGTATCCTTAAGGTGTAAGGTTGAAATGTTTGAATTGTTTTCAAATACCATGCTGCCTTAAGTACCTTACCTAAACATTTACCTTCTTTAAAGGATGGACGCCCTCAGCTTTTGTCTCCTCACGGCAGAAGAGAGCAGACAGAACCATTCTTGGACCAGAAGACTTCATGGATGAGGAGGTAAATTTAGAAAGGAATAGAAGACTTTTGTAAATACTTTCCATGACAGCAGGTTTTTCAGGCAGTAAAGTCTTCTGAAGAACTTTAACAGCAAAAATTGAAGTAACTTTAAAGGGACTTCTTGTATGCAGTGTTATACTGCTGGGTCATAAAGACTGTTTCATAGGTTCACTTGAGAAGCTCCTGTAATGTCAAAAATTAAACCAGAACTCAACCCTTTCACTCCATCAGAAAAGGCAAATACTTCTGAAACTGTTTAAAATGTGTCCATTCAAGCCATTAAAAAACCCCTGTCTAAGTGGTGGAAGAAAATTAGCCAATATGAAGGTCATATCCCTTTTCTTTCCTTTACTATTACAGTAAGTAAGAACTTGAGGGGTGTTTAATGTTATTTTTTTTTGCATTTTGTGTGTATTTTCCAGGATCTTAGTGAATTTGGGATAGCACCGAAAGATATTACAACCACAGATGACTTTGCATCCAAAACTAAAGACAGAATAAAAGAGAAAGCCAGACAGATTGCAGGAGTAGTTGCTGCCATTCCAGGAACCACTGCATTTGATGATTTAATAGGACCCTCTAAGTAAGTGAATTTACATAAAGATTGGCCAAACAATTCCTTTCACTTGGAGGTGTTGTGTTGGTTAGAAAAGTAACTTTTGACCACAGTAATCTGCAAAAGAGACTGGAAGATCTGCAGTGTTGCACTTCCTAAGTGACCTCCACCTGGATTTCTGTTTTGAATGTGCAGACCTGTACCAGGTAAACATTTACAACTGGCATGCAGTGTGTGTGCAAATGTTGATCCAGTCATATGGGATTTTAGCTCGGGCGTAAAAACGGAAGTTCAGATGTTATGTATGTACATGGTTGATCAATAAATAGTGAAAGTGTTGTTTGAAGTAATTCTGGGGTTTGTTTCCTTTTGTTTTCTTCTTAGAATAACAGTTGGGGTTGAACTGTTACGAAAAATGGGCTGGAAAGAAGGACAAGGAATTGGACCACGAGTCAAAAGAAAGCCATGCAGGCAGAAACCTGGTAAGTTCAGGCAAGTTCCTGAGCTCCTTAGTAGGAAGTTAACATTGGTAGACAGATTAGAAAGTTAACTTTAAAACCTCCTTTTATTAATTTAATATGATGCTCTGATGTCTCTTACAGATCCTACAGTGAAAATATATGGTTGTGCTTTACCACCTGGACTGTCTGAGGGTTCTGAGGTATTGAACAGGCAAAAGCTGTTTGTTGACTTATATAAGAATGTGTGTTAACACAATAAAAAACTCCTAAAACTTAATGTCTTTGAGCAGTATTTTAAAATGTACTTTCAAGTCTTCTTAAAACCATTCATACTTACTGTGCTTAATGTGAAGAAAGGTTTTAGTGTAACTAAATTTCCTCTTAAGCAGGTGTAGTTCATATCTAATTTAGGAATTGCAGTCGTTCCTAGGCTTGTGTAAACTGGTATAAAAGCTCAACACCCAGCACTTCTAATCGTATTTGCTCCTGGAAACTTTTATTTTTGTACAAGGAGGAAGAGGATGAATACCAGCCAGAGAATGTGACCTTTGCCCCAAAAGATGTAATGCCTGTAGATTTGACTCCAAAAGAGAATGTCCATGGCCTTGGCTACAAGGGTTTGGATCCCTCCCAAGCTTTGTTTGGTGTGTCTGGCAGAGAACACCTGAATCTTTTCACACCTGGTTCTGAAGAGACAAACAACTTGCTTGGGGATCTGAGACATAGTAAAGGAAGAAAACTGGGTATTACAGGTCAGGTAAGGACAATTGTTAATGCATTTTATTATTAGTGCAGTAAAATAGAAATAAGTTTTGGGGGGTTTTAAGTGAAAAGCTCCTTGTCGTAGGGTTATTGTAAGAAATCTTAAGTGTGCTTTGACAGCAGGATTTCTTTAAAACTTGTTTTGAAGATGTGGAAAAATCTTCAGAACTTTCAAATGCCTTCACTTGTCAATATTGTTAAAGACAACTATGAAAAATACCTGACTGAGTAGCTGCATGGAGAAAAGTCTGGTGTTACTTGGATTAGAGAAAGTTAACATTCAGTATGTTTTTAGTTTACATTTTTTGGTCTGTTTTACTTTCAGTAATCTGTTAGCTAGAGAGGTTTTGTGTTGCTCCGTGCTATTTGTAGTTCTTATCTAGAGGCACAGTGAGTTTACATTTCTGGGAATTCTCCTTGCTTAATTTCCATGCCAACTGACAATTTTTTTTTTTCCTTCTGAGAACTTAACCTGGTCTTAGTCAGATTGTAAATGTTATTTTGTGGAATTAGTCTGCTGTCCTCATCCTTTACAGATCAAACTTGCTTGCCAGGGGAATGGGATATGTTTACTTTTGTGATCAGTGAGGTGGGGTTTTTTTTCCACCTCACTTCTTGGGGTGAAGCTGTACATTCTTCCCAGTGTATATATAGTGTGTATATATATGTATACACTTCACATCTTACACAGGTGAATGGATATAGATGTAGATGTGTTCTGTTATGTGACTTTAAAGTATTTTTACACTTCTGAGCTTTCATTTGTATTTAAATATATTTTAGGCTTTTGGCGTGGGAGCTTTGGAGGAAGAAGACGATGATATTTATGCAACTGATACACTGTCAAAATATGATACAGTTCTGAAAGATGAGGAACCTGGGGATGGCTTGTATGGCTGGACAGCACCAAAGCAATATAAATCCAAAAAGAGTAAGAACTGTGGGTCTATCTGAACACCAAGTGTAATTTGGGGAAAAAAATAGCATCATGTAGTCTCAATTTGCCAGATATTTTAGTTTTCAGCCTTGATATCTGAAACTTCAACTAGTCTTCCTTCCATATTTTAGTGTCCAAACACAGAAATAATTTCCAAAGTCCTCCACTAAAGCCAATGTTGGTTTAACCCCCGAATTATATTTTCAAAATATCTGCTGCTTTCTGAGGTGCAGAATTCAGTTCCACTCCAGGAAAGAAGTGACTGTGAGCCACGTTTACAAAATACGACCCAAGGCTTGCAAAGAGAATTTTTTATGGATGTACTTTTGTATATATGTAATATATCATTTTTGTAAGTTTTTCTTTTGATACCACTTTGCTTTTGCTGCAGCTTTTAAGTGCTTGGAATGCTGCAGTGGTTTCTGGAGTGTCTGCTCGTGTTTGTTGTGCACATCAGAGGCACTGATGGTGTGAGCTGTTCACAGCAGTGACACTGTTGCTTCACTCCAAGCCATGTTCACCTCCCAGCAGTCACTGGTAGTAGCTTTTTAGGTATATAATACTAATCCAGAATCCCTTAATTTTAAATAAAAAGCATTGAAGACAAAGAACTCTAATTATGACCTGTAACAGATTGTGACAAATGGAAAATATTCAGCAAAAAAAAACCCAAAAACCTCTTTGCCTAACATCCATGTTTTAAATATTGACCAACTCTGTGGTTACTTTGTAGGGCCTGAAAGAGAATTTAAATATATAGGCAAAATCTTGGATGGTTTCTCCTTGGCATCAAAATCATCAATTCCAGTCAAGGTAAGCAGATAATGATATTTTTTGTATTAATAACATTCAGAAATTGTCATGTGAGCTGTGTGGACTTTACTGCTGCTCTGTGTTTTCTCTGTTCTTAGAAATGAGTGTTCTGGTCAACAGTAAAGATTGATGAGTGAGCAAAATTATAGCACTGGGGGCTCTTCAATAGAAACCTAAAATTTGTCAGACTCCTTAAGGAATTTAAACTTTTCCTGTGACATTGGCTTTGAACAGATGCCTCCCCCACTATGTACTGTTACTTACCATGAAGTTGGAGGAATGGTTTAATCTGACTTGAAAATAAAAAACTTGCATCTTTTGCTCCTAGATCTTTCAGATGGAACATTCAGTTCTCTGTAAAAATCAGGCCTCATGGTCTGTCCACTTTGCTATTTTGGTAACAGGTTTATCTGTTAGTCCTGTTCTCAGGTCTGCATTATTTATGCCATAAATATTTGCATAAATTAGGATGACAGACAGAACTGCATGACATGGTCCTCTTTCTAAGGAAGAAGATTGGTGTGGTGTATGAAATTGCACTGTGTAGGGAACACAGGGATAACCTCTGGAGTAACAGCCTGAATGAAGAATATGGGGGAAAAGCATTTTGAAAGACATCAAAATACACTCAGCACACAAGTACTCAGTAGTACAATTAATTGATTAAATCGTGTGTCTTTAGTTTTAAAAAAAACCAAACAACAACTTAAAAAAAGCAATACCAAGAGCATTTTCTCAAACAAAAGCAGTGCAGATTAAGATTCCTGTTAAGTTTTTTGTTGCATGATGTGCTTGTTTTCCTATTTTTCATAGTAATTACATACTGTCAATATTTGTTCCCAGAGTTTGTATTACAGTGCCACTTTCTGACTGGGCCTACAAGAATCTGTAGCTTGTAGTATGTAAACTGAGGAATTTTTAGGATGCAGGTTGAGGAATTTTTAGGTTGGGCTGCCTTTTTCTGAAACACGTTTGCGAGTGTTCCATACGAAGTCTCTCTCTGAGTGGATTTTCTTTGTTCTGTGGCCCCAAAGATTTACCCACCACCCCCCCTGCCCCGAAATTACAGACCAGTTCATTACTTCCGACCTGTGATAGCAGCTGGGCAAGAAAACTCCCGTTTGCAGAAGGCACTGGAGGAATCCACTGGCAAGCTGGGGAGTGATCCAGCACAGCACAGCAGGCACGCTTTGGATGCAGCTCAGAGGAGGGAACTGCTGGGAGAAACTGGGCTGAAAGGTACCACCTTTGCTTGGGTTTGTCTGACAGGAAAGACTGGCCTTGAACACTTATTTTCTAACACAAACACACCAAATCTAGTTCCCATAGCCGGAATACCATTCCAGTGCTCTGTTTCATCGCAGCACTGGCATTGTTGGCATAGCTGGCTGTATTTTCATTTACTTAAATATTTGGACTGTGTTTTGTTGTGCTTGGTTGGGTTTTCCCGTGGCCTTTTTTGAATGTAGGAGGCTCTGAGGATTTTTTCTGTAAGATGAGGTTTCACTGAAATACATTCAAATATGTAGGTGTTCCTCACATTTGTATCTACAATAGTGAACTTTATAAAGTTATATGTAAATATGTGATAAATAGCATAAAAGATGTAATAGTGGCCAAACTTTTATCTGTCACCTCTGCAATTTTATTTTATTATTTCTGCTTAAGAGCATTTTCTCTGAATGTGTACCCATAGTGACAGGGCTTTTCCCTCCACTAAAGTGGAAGAAATAATTCTAGGAATTTTTCATTGCTATTTATCTTTTACTGCTTTTTTTCTGCTTTAGGCCCAGCTCCTTCTGTTTTGGAATATCTGTCTGAGAAAGACAGAGAAAGACTCAAAGAAGTGAAACAAGCATCTGAACAACAAATGAAAGCAAAAGCAGTGGCTCAGCAGCCACAAAACAGATTCCAACCAGCCCCCCCAGAGGATGCTTCTCCCAAATGGCAAATGCTGCTGGGGGGGCAGTTGGCAAATGCTGGTTCCAGTGACTTCAAACCATTTGCAAGAAATCCAGAAAAACAAAAAAGATACGAAAATTTTGTGAAAAGTCTTAAACAAGGAGAAAAAGGTGAAATATTTCTTGATTTTAGTTGTTTTCCTTTTTTTTCCCCCCCCCTTCCTTTTTTGTTCCAATGCATTATACGTCCACTGTGAGTTCTCTTCCTGAATTCCACAGCATTTCTCCCTCTATTTCTTTTCAGAGCCAATGTTAAAAGAAATTTTTACTGATATTTTGTCATTTTGATCTCAGGAAAACTGCTCAGTAATTTAATTATCAGCAAGTCTTGATTTTAGGCATTACATTTCCTACTTTTATGCTGCAGCAGAAGTTAAGTTCTGCTTAATTTCCTGGATTCCCCCTGTTTTATTTGCCAAGACAGACTTCAGCTTTGGTCAGTAGAATAAGCATTTTCATCTAGTTTGTTCCTCTTTGAGGAGTAAAACTGTTTCTGTCTCCTTCCATTTTGTTTAGATTTTTGCTGTTAAATGGCACTGTGGTGCATCTTAAATTAAACCAGGGGCTTACAGTGCCTTGTGGTGAGTTGTCCAGTGCTGTGATTTTTCAGTAAGGCATAGAAAGCTGAAGTGGATCTAGGGAGTTCCTCAGCAGCCTGTGAATCTAGATTGCCTTAAAATTAAAAAAAACCAAAGAAAAACCCCAAAAAACAAAAAGGGGGTTTGGTTGTTTTTCAAATTTTTAATTACAAAGGGGCCATTGGAGAAGAAGAAAATGGGCACCAGCAAAATGTCACAGAGGAAAGCATTTAGTGACAGATAGAAAACCTGGGTTTGTTATTTTAGTTGTGGTTTGGCTTTTTGGTTTCTGGCTTTTTTTAAATAGTCCTTTTCATTCAATCAAAAAACCATTTCCTGGTTAGTAGCCTCCTCTGCTTACCACAGTGGGACAGATTACTTGAGCTTTGAACCCCAAGTTCCTTTGTTCAGGACTGGGATTTTCCCTGTGTAAAATTGAGTACCCTCAATTATGACTCTATTATGGCTGTAAATGCCTCCCTGGTCATAAGGATGAAAATGCAGGAATATTTAAATACCTGGAATGATTAAAGTTCTGTTTTCCTGTAAGAGTGGTTGTTTAGCTGGTGTTATTTCCTCTTCCTTCTGGGAGAAAAAGGGAACCTGTTGCTGTAAACAGGGTCAGTACTGTTTATATAAAAACCTGTGTCCAAACTCTGTGTTTATCAGTGGGCACTTTACGTTCCAGGAAGCCCCTTAAAGTTCCCAAAGCCTAGCCAGGCTTAGTCTTTGTTTAACTCTGTTCTGTGGTTTAGATAAATCTTTGCATTATACTTTTGTTTTTAATCACATTAAGTATTCTGAACATTCCTTAGAGGGCAGTGATTAAGGAGTCAGGTTTACAAAACAAAATTATTCAAAATATCTATTTTGCATATGGCAAATGCTCTCTTGAAAAATCTACCTCCATTTATCAAGGATTAACACAGTTGAGATTAATACTGTCCTTAAGCTAAATACTCGTTTAATACTTGCAAGGATGTTTGCTTATGATGTGGTTGTTTCGGAAGTGTTGGAGCTCAGTAAGCTGTGCCCCTGCTGAGCATTTCTCTCCTGCTCTCACAGCAGATGCACTGGAGCGTTTTTTAGACCCAAACATGACGGAATGGGAGCGGGGCAGGGAGCAGGAGGAGTTTGTCCGTGCAGCCATGTTCTACAGGTCCTCCAGCTCCACACTCTCCTCCAGGTTCACTCGGGCCAAGTACGAGGATGACGTTGACAAAGTCGAAGTTCCTCGAGACCAAGAGGTACCCGCTGTTCTCTTGGATACCTTGGAGCTGCAGTTGCTGCCTCAACCCTCACTTTCTCCTTCTTTAAAACCCTTCTGTGGATTTGTCACTGTTTTGATGCCCTTCTGTTGAAACAGCTTTTCATGTTCAAACGTTCCAACATCAAAAGATGTTGCCCATCTTTTGAAAACACTCTCTGCGTGCGGAAAAGTGATTTGTTGAACAGCACTTTAGTATTATGTTTCTGTCTTGTTTTAAGTCTCGTTAATAGTTCAGTAAGTTGTGACTTACTTAGCAGCTGTGAATGTTTGACTTTTTCAGAATGATATTGATGATAAGGAAACTGCTGTGAAGATGAAGATGTTTGGCAAACTCACAAGAGACAAGTTTGAGTGGCACCCTGACAAGCTGCTGTGTAAAAGATTTAACGTTCGTGATCCTTATCCTGAGTAAGATAATTGATACTTATATTTTTATATTGGAAAATTCTGTGTTTTTCGTTTGCTGGTGGAAAATCTGCCTTGGTGTTTCCTTCTTGTGTCATAATGTGATGCAGAATTGCCAATATTTTTATTTGCATCATGAAACATGGGGACCTCTGACAAAACAGCATGCATTTGAAGGACTGCTGTAGGTCTTTCAGCTTGTTGTAGATAATTTGAGGCCTTTGCTGTGTTGAAAACAATAATCAACAAACGTTTTTATTTCCCTCTAGTTCTTCCATAGTTGGTTTACCAAAAGTGAAAAGAGACAAGTATTCTGTGTTTAATTTCTTAACTGTCCCTGAGCCCACCACGTCTGCAACTCCAACAACAAACAAACCAATCCAAGAGAGTAACAGCCTCAACAGTAAGTTTGTTGTTACTTTATTAATTTACAAGATAATAGTACAGAAAGAGCATTTTTTTTAATTTAGAAAAAAACAAAACTTTTTTTAATTAAAACCCCTGACTAAAGAAAGAAAATTTCAGTGACATAAAAACCGAAGTTAGTGATATAGTGCTAATTTCTTTTACCTAGAAGATCTTTATAGGTCAAATATTCATTAGAAAGATTTAAAAAATGTCAAACTGAAGAAGCAGAGTAATTTAAAATCAAACAGGCTGTGAAATGTAGGATAACTTGGCATGCAACTGATTTGAATGTTTTGGATGTTTTTAGAACCAAAGAAACCTTCAAGGTGGGATGTGTCAGATAAAGAGAAGGAGAAGAAAGATTCTATCAGTGAATTCATTAGCCTTGCTAGATCAAAAGCTGATGTTCAGCAGCAGCCACCAGTGCCAGCACCAGAAAAATGTGCAACTGGGCCAAGTGAAACTCGTCCCACTGAGGTGAGTTTACAAGGTTTGAACCTTGACAACCCAGAAATAAGGTTGGATAATACATGAATTGATTTCCTACAGGTCGCTTTGCTCAAGAGCCAACTCAAGAGCAGAGGCATGAGATTGTACTTGGAAGAATTTTGAGGTTATAACTCTGAGATGTACAATGTTTACAGCTTACAAGGACAGCAGGTTTGACTGTACTTGAAGTAGCAGCTTAAGAGGAGAAAAAAATGTATCTCAGCAGACTGGGAACTAAATTCAGTCACCCTCAGTCTGCTCACAGGCAGGATGGAGGAGGGTGCATATACTGGGGAGAAAGGTGATGTTTTCCTTTTGCTTAAATTTAGTATTATATATTGAAGTTTGAAATAATGAGTTAGATCCCCAAATATTACAAATTCTGTTTTCAACTGTGTAGCACAAAGTTCACTCCCACGTACAGGACACTGGCTTAGTTTCACAGCGCTTCACATCTTTACTATTTTGGTTCCTAAGGTCGTGCATTTCACAGCTATTGTGACATCTGTAAATACCTGTAAACGCCTGCCAGCATGTTTGAAGTTGTTCCTTCCCAGAGAGGGACTGTTAGTTCCTTTAGTGTTTAACTGCAGTGTGTTGTGGTGCTGTTCAGCAGGGAGCTGATGAAGGAAAGGATCAGGAAGAAGAAAGCAAACGACCACCCATGGACTTATTTAAGGCCATCTTTGTGAGTTCCTCAGATGAAAAATCATCTTCCTCTGAAGAAGAGAGTGATGAGGAACAGCAACCAACTACTTCAGTAACAGAGTCAGAAACCACCCAGCAAGTTGATAAACCAGACAGTTCTTCCTCTGGTGTACAAGGTAGTACCTAATGGACGTTCATTTTTATGCAACATAAAATAAATACCTTGTAAAAGGTTGATTTATGACTCACATACTCCAGGACTGCACTCCTGTGCAGATCATGTGGAATTGGTGGGGCTGGGCCTGCAGAAAATACAAATAATGCAGCACAGAATGAGGCCTTGCATGTTATCCTGTTATTTGTGTTGCCATTTGTCTTGTGCAGGTTTTACAAGCAAAGCACTCTATGGAATATGCTTGTTAAACAGTGAGGGGGAGGAAACATCTAGTGCTAGAGCACACTTGAAATGGAAATACTGTGTTCACTTCCTGTCACTGTTGGTTCTATTAACATTTAACTTTTAGCCTTTATTAATTTATGCATCCTGTAGAGTTCTTTATTAGTTCTAAGTAGTGGAAAAATATTTCTGTGTTAAAAAAGAGAAGCAACAAATGCACTGGTATTAATTAATAAATGTGTAGTGTAACAGGCAAATTTTGATTTAAAGGGAAAAAACTCCCACAATATGTTGACATGTTTCAGAATTCCAGAAATCCAATTGGCCAGAGCATCCACAGAGATACAGGATTGCTTTCTTAAAGGTTTTTAGACAGCTCCTTTAACTTTCTTCAGCTCTTCCTGGAAAAAGTGTTGACTTCTGTTCCTTTCAAATACAGAATTCTTTGGCTTTTTTCACAGAGAGTGTGGCTGCTGCAGCTGCTCCTGCTGCTTCTTCATTGTCTACTTCAAAGCAGGAGCTGGATGCAGCAGAGGAATTTGGACCAAAGCTGCCTCCAGCTTTCTCTTCTGGTAGGTTCTGTAAGCTTTCAGATTATAAATTCAGCACATTTAATGACATGATTTAAACACCAAGGCATTTAATTACAACAGGGATGTTGCAGTTAGGATTTTTAGACATTTCATTTCCATTTTAAAGCTTAGGAGTTTTGTTTGTTTGTTTTAACTGTCCTGTTAGGTTAGGAGTAATACAGAATGTAATAATCAAATTACTTTTTTTGTCTTTTTTTTTTTTTTTTTACTGTTTATGCATTTGCTTTGTGCTTTAGGTGCTGCTTGGCAAACAGTGGTGCCAGCAAGCTCTCCTGGGCCCAGTAGGAAAGAAAAGCATAAGAAAACAAGAGAGAAACACAAGGCAAAGAAAGAACATAAACGCAAAAAAGAAAAGGTATTTCATTTAAATAAACTGACCTGCCAGCCCACATTTTTTATTCATTATGCCAGGTTGCAGGAAATACATGTACTGGGACTAGAATTTAAGCACCAGAATTCCTTGGGTGTTTTGGAACCAGGAAGTTGTCCCACTGTGATGCTGCTTGTTCCGTATATACAACATGGCTACAGACACAGCACTGGGGGTGGTTTCATGTTGTGTGCTGAAGGTGTCAGGTACGTTCTGGGAACTGCATTATAGTCATGAAACTTCTGTTTTATAGGGAGTTGAGTGCTTGGATGAAATGCAGGGTCTTGCTTTCTATTTTCTTCAGCTCAGTCTGAGTAGTGGAAAAGAGTCACTGGTCATAGCTCTGTTTCAGTCAAGCTTGGAGACTTCACTGAAATCAACTTTTTTCTGTTGTCGACATCCAGAAAAATCCATCTTTCACAAGGAAATAAGGGGCTATTTCTCTTCTTTTTACAGAAAAAGAAACATAAGAAGCAGAAAAACAAAGGAAAACACAAGAATAAAAAATCAGAAAAAGACAGCAGCTCAGACACTACCGAGAGCAGTGACAGCAGTGATATGGACACCACAGGCTTGTCACCCAAAGAACTTCTAAGAAGGTAAACAGGTCACTTAAACACTTGTGAATTTTGCAGTGAGTAACTAAAACATCAGTTTATGAGTTGTTAAATACTGCTCACTTCAGTGAGGAAAGATTGCAGATGTTAGACATCCTAATCCAGAGGGTAATTCATTTTAGGATAGAAACCTCTTAAGGTAAATGGCACTAAATACAGAGCCCTGTGGGTGGACATTATCATTAAAGATATCTGGTATTTCTGGAAGGTATTTTGAATTGGAATTACAAATTGAACAAGTGCAGGTGGGGATTCATATTTTCATAACTTTATCTACTTCTCTTTACGTGGAAACATCGGAAGCAACTTGTCTGCCAAGAGTCAATTCAAATAGATCCAGCTGACCTAATGGCAAAGTGGTTGGGGTCAAGGTGTGTCCTGGAATGGACATGTGCCAGTGGGAAGACTGGCCTTTGAAGGGACTCTGCCTTCCATTCCTTTACAGCTGAGAGTCAGTTATGTGCTGGTGTTTCTTATTAAAAACCGAACTACTGCTTGGATTTCTGAGTAGCTAAAATACGTTTTTATGCATTTTGCACAATAGAGTTCTTTGTACAAGCAGTTGTCTTGGAAATCTCACATCTGCACATCTCACATCACTGAGAAAGTGTTTTTATCTCGTATAACTCAGATCTGTCTCTTAAACGAAGATTTAAGAAACTGCTCAAGTAGTGAGGTTGTTAATGTTGCTTGTTACTGTTCGGAGTGACCTTTTTCTTTTTCTTTCTCCTTTTTAGATTAAAACAACTTCAGTATTGAAGAAGCCACTTGCTTCCCTCAGTACTGTGTGACTTGATCTCAAATGTTTGATCTCCTCCATGATGGTAGATCAGTGGTGTATAATGTGAAGCACTAGAGATACAGTATTCATATTGAATTTCTTTGAAAGTAAATGTGCATCTGTTTATTTTGTGACGTTTCATGTGTTCAAAATGTATGGATTATAGAGCATTGAAAAGATCCCTTTCTGGGCAGCATAATCTGAAATACCGCAGGCTCTGTTTTAATTCATTAAACAAAGCATTTTAATAAAGTTTAATGTTGTTAAATAAGTTTTGTATGGTAATAATCTTGTATGTCTAGGACCTCTAAAGTGCTGGAGAGTAAGTTTCAGTCTGAGTTAAGTTAAAAACCAATGTAAAATTTGTACTGGGTGCAAGTATTTTTAATGAAGCTAAAGCAGAATTTCAAGTTGCAGTTTTGTAGTCTCTGGCTGTCTTTGGGGTTACTTTTACCTGTCCAAATTGTATATAGCATTTATTATAGCAGCTATAAACCACTGATCTTCATGGAAAAGGCTGAGTTGGAAGGGATTCATCAGGATCATCGAGTCAGACTCCTGGCCCTGTGCAGGACATTTGCATCATTTTAACACAAATTAGTAAGGGTAATGAGCTACAGGATTAATACTGTGATTAAAATCTGCCTTATTTTACGTAGTACAAAGAAAACTATTTATGCCTTTTCAAAATATCTTTGACAAAGTTTGTAACAGTCTTGTCAAGATGTGTGGCCTAAGAGTTTGATGCCTTTAGATGGACCAGAATCAAGGAAAGTGTTTAAAAGACTTAAGAGAGACTTGAGAGGAAGAAGAATTGAGAAAACAAACCAAACCTCCAGAAAAACAAAAATACAGTCCATATCCATCAACATTTTTTTTTCTCAACCAGATTTGGTAAAAAAAAAATTTTGGTAAAATACTCCAAGGTAGTACCAAGGAAAGAATGTGAGCTTTGCTCAGGCAAGTGGAACTTAAGGTATATTCTCTTCTGGTTCCTGCTTTTCTACTCCCCCTCATGGGCTAAACTGTCAAAAATAATCTCAAGGGAAACTATTCCTAAACGTTGCTCTGTTCCTTTCCAGATTGCATTTACAGTTCTGAGAGGACACAGTGGTACTGTGAGCTCCTGCCATTCTTGCTCTGAAGACACAAAAATACTTCCATGCTCTTATGCAGTGAAACTCTGCAAGTGTTACAAACACAACAAATTAAAGAGGAAATCTTAAAGCTGAAATCAAACAAGGAGTGTTACACGGGCTTGAAGATTGACTGAATCATCAGAGAGCCTCCTGAAGATATTTGCTGAAGTTCAAAAATAGCAGCTGTAAATGTTTTTGCAGTCACAGATAAATGGAACTATTTCATGCTTCTGACATGTTCCTTGACATTAAAGAGTGACTCTTGTAAGCATGTGTAGCATACACTGAATCAGAGCTCCAGTTCATTAATATTTTTGATCTGAAGGTTGATACACAAAGCTTGCTCTTTTTCTCCTAGAAGTTCCCATTTCTGACTTGTTTATGTATGGGATTCTTCGTGGAGAAAAATAAATCAGGGATCAGACTGTTGTTACCAGCACAACCGTGGTGTTTTCATACTTGTCACTGCCTTTTTCCTGTTATTTCAATCTCAACTGGACATCTCTCTTCTTGCTCTGCAAAATTTTGTGTAGTTTGCTGGGATTTCCTTAAAATTCCAACCACTCTGGGCAAAGTAATGGGGAGATCTGAACAGGGGAAGTGTCGACATTCCAGGTGATCAAATCTAAATTATTTAAATCTGTAAGAAGGCTTGGAGTGATACAGTTACGTGTTATGCAAGCAAATGACAGTGTATCTGTGCTTGGTAGATTGCAGCTGTTGAGCTGTGAAGTACATTAAGCAGTCATGACTTCATCTAGGAATTGGTAATGAGTCACAGTAGTGCCTTAATGTCATACAAATTCAAATAATTTATAAAGTACCTAAAATATTGGCTTCTTGCTGGGCGCAGATTTTTACCACACCCCAACCTTTTCCAGGCATAATGGAAAAGCCCCAAATGTGCAAGAAGTCCAGACAATGCTCAGGTTATCCAAGAGCTGTGGATTGCCAGCTCAAAGAAACCAGGAAGTCCAGAATGAAAAAAGTCCCAGCTTTTAATAACGAGGTCCAAAGTAAACAGACGTGTGGCAGTCTTAAGCAAATATTATAGATAGGAGATGTAAAAATAACTATCTCAGTGTGTTAGTCATGACATTTACAGTTTAATAACTGTCACTTTGACAGTGCCAAACTTTTTTTGTCTCAAAGGCAGCTGAAGTGATTCTTTGGGATTTCAGTGAATCTTTCAATCCTGTCTCTCCCAGGACCCTTCTGGACAAACTGTCCAGCCCACAGCTGGATAAACACACCCTGTGCTGGGTGAGCAGCTGGCTCAGGGACCGGG
>JAYRBT010000021.1:2782785-2801430 GCA_036023395.1 Myiotriccus ornatus | reverse complement strand
TGGACGGGGCTTGGAGCAACCTGGGCTAGTGGAAGGTGTCCCTGCCCATGGCAGGGGGTGGAATGAGATGGTCTTTACGGTCCCTTCCAACCAATTCTATGAAGGTAATCATGAATTCCTGATGTTGTTTCGGGATCCAGCTTCTAAATAGGAGTGAAAATAGTTTTAGTTTTCAGCTCTTTTTTTTTTTGTTGTTTTGTTTTTTTAATGAAATTGAGCAATGGTCAAGTTGCTCATAAAAGTGCTAAGTTGCAATCAGTATTTACCTCAAGGAATTACAGAAAACTTTTAAAAAGAACTTTCTAAGTATGTTCATTTTTTATTTTAAAATGTGTGGGGAGTTTCAGATTGCTACAGATTGTTTCCAAAGACATGGTGTGTAATTATGAGAGAGTTTTAGCTCCCATACTGGCAGTGCTCATGTGAGATAAGATTCCATCCTTATGGAAATAATGTCAATCCCTCTTTTGGTAATACGCAATATGGCAACTTTTTCTCGGGATTCTACTTCGAGATTGTGGAATATTGAAAAGATGGATCATGTTCCTTCAGTGACAGAAACCAGAAAAGCAAGAGGCTCAAAAATTGTTCACTTCTATCCCTTTGTTGTTTAACCACACGTCATACTTTATGCAGAAAGGGAATTTCAGTGTTAAAGGAAAGCTGGCAGATTTCTAATCTGAAAACACAGATTGGTTGCATTTTTCCCTCTGCAAAAATTCTCAAATACATTTTGGGGAGGGGAATGTAGTAGTAACAGTCCTTCTTAAATAGTGCTTTTGTCAAGGACATCAATTTCCATATACAGGCGCATTTCTGTTTTTAGGAATATTTTATTTTTCTACACCTGATGCTCCTGCAGAGCAATAGGCCACTTCTGCAAGAGCATTACTAAATCAAGGCAGGTAATAGTCATGTGCTCCTGGACATAAATCAGCTTATAAGAATTCTGAGGAGTTTTTTGAAGCTGAGATTATGTATTCTGATTTCTAAAACGTGAATTCTAACGAGGTGTCAGGAAGGAAAGAACATCAAGCTTAATGCTATTGAAGCATGGTTTTTGTTATAGTCCCTCAATTTGTTTGGGTAGGGGATTTGCAAGACCTTTTGTCTGTTTTCCTCCTTGTCAGTAACCATTAAGTGAAACTGCATGAAAAAATTTTTTTCTTATATTTCTCTAATATTTTTTTATCAGACTTTCTTGTTGAATAGCAGGTATTGAAAAGCAGTGAGCAGCTTTTTAAGCTTTTAAATAAGTCTTATAAATGTGTCAGCAGTGAAAATGTGTACGTTCCTAAAAGTATCAATAAATAGAAATTTTGAGAATATTTTTAACATTGGTACAGGAATTGTTTGGGTGCATCTTGGCAATACTTAAAGTATAGTGATTAGAAAAATGTCTATATTTTTTGGTAAATAGTTTCGTGAATAGTTAATTAGGAATCAAATTATGTTGACTGTGATTGAAGTGGTTTAATATTTAATCTAATATTATTGTTATGTATCCATTTTGGTGTAGGGTTTGTTTGCTTGTTTGTCTGGTTGGGTTTTTTGTTTGGTTGGTTTTTTCTATGCATCTGCTTTAGTCAGATAATGGTCTGGTAAAAAAGAGTAAACATGAAAAGCCCCAAACTACCAAGACAGATCAGACAAAACTGGATACCCATCAAGCCACCCAAAAAGTAAAGTCTGATACTCTATTGCCTCAAAAAAAAATAAAATCAGAATTCACATAAAATATGGTTTTATTCAGGAAAAAGACTGAACCGTTTCCCACAGAAATGAATTTAGGGCAGCAGGATCTGTGTCAAGTTTACCACAGCGGACTGAGGGATCTCAAAAATCAGGTGATGTGTGTGAGTGTGTAAAGCTGTGCCTGCTTGAGTGAAATAATGCACAGCTGGTACTTACATGCCATCCTTTGTTACATTTACACCAGAATGTAAGAAACATGTCTTATGGCTGCAATAAAGTGACTCTGAAAGAGTATCCAGTGGTGCCTTCTGTCATCTGCCTTCTCCAGGGAGAAAAAAATTTGCCATTGCCACCTTCTGTTTCTCCTGATTTTTAAAATTAATCTGGTCATCTTGGGACTGCACAGCTGTATATATAATAGACATATAAAGTTAAGACTGAGCCCTAACCTTGCTCTACCCACAGTATTCCGCATGAAGAACAATAAAACACATTGCACTAATCCATTTAACAGCTGCATAGATGTATCAGGTGAAGAATAAAATCCCCAGGAGTAGAAATATGACTTGTGCTGCATGGTGCTAGAGAATAAAACTGCTCACTTGTCCTTTGGGAAACTTTAAACAATTTTAAATGAATACACCATTTCAGTCTTGCCAAAGAAAATACATTTCTATGGAAATTATTGGCAGGTTTCCTTTTGTTCTTTGGATGACCCAATCTTCTCTACAACTACAAACAGGAATCTTTGCTGTCAGTGGACACCAGGAGGAGTTCTTTGAGTAAAACCGTGAATAAGACCATGAACTTTTGTCCAACTTGTTGTCATACCCCTCACAAAAATTTGGAAAAGGAGCTTTCAGGCACTGAGAGTAAGTTCATGTCTGGCACGATGCAGCACAAATGAATTCTGTGTAATAAAGGCTCCCTCCAACAAGGACTGTGGGCAGAAGTCCTTTATTAGGAGCAGCCCTGAGAGGATTATACCTGCTTCAAAATGTTTGGAAGCCTTATTCCTAAAAATAGAGTTTTCAACCTTTTCTGCATTTCTTTCTGAAAGGAACTTAAACTGGAGAAAATATTTGGGACTGGGCATGTGACAGCCTGGAATGCAATTAAGCTGTGGAATACAAAGAAATCTTATTAGGTAGATTTACCCCCCCCCCCCTTGTTTAAATTATGTGAACGTTAAATGAAAATTACTACTAGGGCATGCTATTTTCTGTACAGATTTATGGCTCTGAATAAGTATTAGGTGGTAAATTTTGTTATTTTCCAGCAATCTTTCCCCTCTTTACTCCTTAATTATTTTTTTTTTTTTTTTACAGAGGCTAAAAGAAAATGCTATGTCTATGCTCCTCATGTTTTGGGTTTTTTTTTAAACAGATCACATAAAATATGCATATTTTATAGATGAATTAATTTGGCTTTAATGTTGTAATACAGAAATAGCTTCTGTACTTTAGAAAAGATTAGTCCAAGAATAATTAATCTCATATTAGAATTGAAAGTGTTCTTTCTTTCTTTCTCCTCTCAGCTAGAAAAATCAAAGCTCCAATTTTTCCCACTGAAAGAGGTAAAAAAAAAAAAAAAAGGCAGTAGCTTTTTAGAGGCCTGGTTCATTTTGCATCAGTGATGTGAGTAGGTTGGAAGTTTTCTTTTGAGTGAATACTCTATTTCCCATATCAAGGAAAACAAGGGAAAATTAATTCTTACAATCTGGTTTTAATAAAACCATCAAGTTTTTCTTATTGCCGGTTCCTTCCCGCTGCCATCACCTGTGTGCCGTGTGAGTCCCGCTCATTTCCAGCCCTACTCTGCTCTCACCTGCAGCAGTAGGTTCACGTCTGTGTGCAGGGGAGGTTTGCTGGAGAATGTGGTAATTATGGACAATTCATGAGCAGGAGATTTATCTGCCTATTTTTTCTGGCTTTTGTGCCACTGTAGTTTGAGTAATTTTCCCAGTCCCTATTCTTAGGTACCTGATGAGAAAGCTGTAAGGCTGTTTTGGACTAAGCCAAGGGTGGCTGCTCTCCTCTGGGAATTATTTGGAGAGTAACACCTGTAATTTGGCTGTAAATATGCCTTGGATGCCTGTTAGATTGCCACAGCAATTTCTATGCTTTGCAGGTTCTGATTACACTCCTGCTGAGTAATTATAGAATCACAGAATGGCCTGGGTTGGAAGGCACCTTAAAGACCATTTAATTCCACCACCCTGCCATGGACAGGGATACCTTCCACCAGCCCAGGTTGCTCCAAGCCCCGTCCAACCTGGCCTGGGACACTTCCAGGGATGGGGCAGCCACAGCTTCTCTGGGCAACCTGTGCCAGGGCCTGCCCACCCTCAGAGTAAAGAATTTATTCCTAATATCTAATCTAAACCTACACTCTTTCATTTTGAAGGCTTTCCCCCTTATCCTATCACTCTTGTAAATACTCTCTGTTTTTATTGTGGGCTCCCTTCAGGGACTGGAGGGCCCCAGGTCTGTTCCTGGTGGGATCCTTCCCGATGCCCTTGGGTTATGTGCTGGCTCTGATGTTGGGGCTTAGAAACGTAACAAGAATTGATAGTATTTACAACATAGAAACTACAGATAGCTGAGAGAAGTGATTTAAAGATAAAACAATGAGGAGGGTAATTGAGGCAGTGAACCAGGAAACACCCAGTTACTTTTTAACCAGGTGCATTGTCCTGAAGGGGTTCACAAGGCCTTACTTAGAACTTTGTGGGGGCTTCAGACAGAAAGACCACTGAAGACCTCTGATGAAGACCCTCAGAGACTTTGTCAGGAGGTGCATATACGTTGGGAAATATCATGAATATGTAACAGCAACGCGGGGAACGAAAAATGAATAATCATGTGATGCTGACATACGAGCTGTAGCGAAAATACCTCGGCGTGTGGCTTGGTGGAACGACAGCCAGTGCACCAGGTGCTGATTAAAGAGCGTCTGCTTTCTAAACCTCACAAACTGAGTCTCAGGGGGTTTTTAGCCGCTTTTGGGCGCAGCTCGGGGCCGGTGCCGACCTGGCATCGCCGGCGCTGCCCGGCGTGGGGTGTCCTCCTTCGCCCCGCAGGCACCGGGCTGGCTCCTGGGGGGGGCTCGCCGGGAGCAGCATCGCTTCCGTGGGGTGTGAACCATTCCTACCGCTTTTCCCGGTCATTTAGCTCGTGTGAGCACGCGTGTGTTGCGACCCTTCGGCCGGGTCTCTGTGTGTGTGTGTGCGGGTCGCAGCGCCCGCAGCAGGGCGGTGCGTGTGCGCGCTGCGGTTTCGCTCCCGCCTCCCAAAGGCTGACATTTACGCACCTTTTCCGTGCGGTCTTCGCGTGTTTTGCGCCGCGGCAAAGGCGGTCGGTCGGTCGGTCGGTCGGTCTGTCCGCGGCCGTCCCGTCCCCCCCTCCCCGCCCCACCGAGCGGTGTTGGGGCCGCGGCGCCGCCCCGTTCACCGCCCGGCGCCGTGGCTTAGTTGGTTAAAGCGCCTGTCTAGTAAACAGGAGATCCTGGGTTCGAATCCCAGCGGTGCCTGCGCGGTGGGAGCCGCTCTTTTCCTCCGCCCGGTGCTGTTTTACCCGCGCGGGACGGGGCCGTTCCGCGGGGTCGGAGCGCTGATGAACCGCTGGAGTCGCGTCAGGGCGATGGAACCAAACAAGGGTTTAACTGCCGGAAGCAATTACGTCGTTTAGTCATTGGCCTTTGAAAATTTGTGATAAAGTCAGTGGTATCACTTCTCGAGCAGTAGCTGGGTTCTCTCTGTGGATGTCACACGTAGGTAATTTAACCATGACTTTCACAAACGGTTCCTGAAATGCACCGTGTTTTCTCAATCATTATTCATGTTTCCTTTAGTTTTCTAGCTTGTGCGGGCAAGGAGGAAATACATGAGACATAAATTCCCAAAGAATTCAGGAGGCTCTGGATTGCTCGTGCATAGTCTGCAACCAAATCCCCGTGTCAGTCACACAGTGCAGCCTCAAGCTCAGCAAGAAGAGTTTCAGCTTAGAAAAGCAGAGTTTTTATAATTAAACATGTTGCATTTATGTATTCAGTGGCTGTTTATATGCTACCTACCTCTGACTTGCTCTTGCATGGTCTAAGAACAAAACATGGAAATTACAAGCCAAGAGAACTTGGTCAGGTGGCTCCAGTTCTGCCCAGAACCTGCTTACTGGTTTTTGTGTGATGTTCTCACTTGTTGTGAGTTGAAAGTGAAGTCTTGGCCTGAATTAGTCTAATAAAACACTTTCCATCTGGAATAGAAAAGATTGTGGTGCTGGGCTTTTATGAAAGCCTTAAAAATTAACTTGGGATGAATAAATAAAGTATTTTTTACATACGTAATTGGAAGAGAGATTTGTGTTCTAGCAGCTTTTCATGCTTTATCCTAATAATGGTGAATTTACTGAGGTGAGCAAGAGAAACAAGGAATCTGCTGTATGTTCAAAAATAATAGGTTTCCTCTCGTTGACTAATAGCAGCTGCATCACTGGAAAACATGTTCTAATGAGAATATTCATTTTTTCATTAGGAGACTACACTGTTGAAATAACACTGTTTTATAGAACCCTGATTGAGCCAAGTGACTTTTAAAGTCCAGAAATTAAATTTTGAGAGGTGTCAGCTTAGATTTTAGCTTTGTTCTCAGCTGCTGCTGCTGCTAAAGGTTTTCTCTTTTGGTGTCTAACTGACATGATGTGAACACTTAATAAATGAGTTGCATGTGTAAGGTGGTGGAAAATATGATATATTGCCACACTTTATTTGACTTAATCACAGCAGACACAGTACCTCTGAGGAGCTGTGGGGTAATAAATTTAAGTTGTCCTGATAGGTATATTTTTAATAAGCTTTTACCTTAGACAGTTGCCAAAACTCCAGGATCTGTAGCTGTTATTGATTTATAGCTGAATTAGGAGCACAAAACTAACCTGTTCTTGAGAATCAGCTGCTGAGATTCTGTCAAGGCACTGTGGAAGAATAGCATGGGAAGTAATATCTCAACAGCCTAGCACTAATATAGAAATATGAAGTGGTGAAATAAAAAGCCAGTGTCTGGCATCTTAAAGAATTCTCAGAGTGACACAGCTGCTCCAGAAGATCTTTAACTGCCGTGCTGGTGTGATCAGTAATTTTCTCAGGAGTTTCATTACTGTGAAATTGTATCCAGAGCTTATCCCAATAATGGTTAAATATTACTTAAGGAGTATCTAGAGTCAAAGTGAGTCAGACTGGAGCTGCACCTGGCCCAGTGTGCTCTGTGTAACAGCAGCACAGATCCAGGGCAGAACGTAAGCACGGGGCAACCGTGCAGCGATGCTGTGCCAGAACACCCCATCGGCCCCTGGGGATTTCCAGATGGGGGCTGGAACTCTCACATGCAGACCTGATCAAGTTTAATTTTTCATCTCTCCGTGGCTGTGAAGAGGAAAAAGCGAAGTGACTCCTGCAGGCAGATTGTGCACGTTGGAGGGATCTTTTATCACAAGGGTAGTTGCCTGAAGAGGGGAAGCATTAGAGGCTGTCAAATATTTACTGGCTGTTTATTGTGACAGTGGCTGTAGGCTCAGGGGAAGATGTCTCCAGTTTGCCTGTGAGCTGGCATTGCTGCCTGCATGTCATTCACCAGGATCTGGGTGAAAACATTTGATAAAAATATCAAGTGAAGCCCCATTGCCTGTTAACCCCAGTGTGTAGGGCTGCTCTCCTGTGATGTGTCATGCTTCGACAGGCATGTCCAGCTACATGTGTCATGCCTGTATAATGTGATATATGTGTCATGAAAGGATTTGCCAGAGTGTAGCATGTCAGCTCTGAACTTTGAGGAGTGGGGGAACTGTTTGGGATACTGCAGTCAGCAGTCAGCAAAGGCATTTCCCAGTTATTCCTTTGCTGCTTGCAGAAAATACTGATAGGGATGGTTTAATTTGTAAGCAATTTGCAGAAATTACACCTGCTGCTTGTGGGCTTGTTGGAAGGTTTTCATCATCTGTTCTTACAAAGTAAGCAGTGACATCAGAGTGCTGACTGAGAAGAAAGTGGTAGAGAAGTCCCTTGTACGTTCTGCTGTTGATATTTGCAGCCTGGACTTCTACAGAAGTAAAACTGGCCTGTGAACTTGGAGGCAAATATCCCATAGTGTCACTGAAAAGGCAGAAAACACCACGGAGGGCAGCAGCAGAGGCAGGAAGAGAGAGACACTGAGCAATTTAGATTCTTCTTGCTTAGGGCCTGTGCTGCTCCATTCTCCAGGCAGCCCAGCTCAAAAGCACACCTGAATAGAAAAAAACTTACTCAAAGCTGGGTTGTATTTCAGGTCAGAACGAGACCTCGGTTCCTTCAAGCAGGGAGATGGCTGGTTAGAGAATTGCGACCTCTGTGCCTTCCTGCAGCAAAATGGAGAACTTTTTGCCCAAAAGTGACCAGCAAGAAGGAAACACAGGCTTTCCAGGGTGCTGTGGGTTTTTGGGGGATGCATATGCCAGATTACAGTCAGTTTGTGAGCCCTCTGTGTCACATAACAGATATTTTGGAGGGACAGCCACGGACCAAGGGAATGATACCTGTGCTGTGTGTGTATACACGATATCTGTATACATATACTATGTCTATATATATATAACACTATATATAATTATACATATAAAATACTATATATATAAAACTGTATTAATATATATAAAACTCTCTCTCTTTACATATATACAAAACATACTGTTCTTAAACCACAGCATGAGGCCTCCTACGTGTAGGGTTATCTTTTGGCCAAAGAACCTTTCAATCCTCAAATGAGTTGAAACTCAGTATATTTTGAAGGTATTTGTTAATGGCTGTGGTCTCTCTGCGGTCTCTGTACATCTCTCTCATTGTGACTGGCAGAGGTTTAAATGCACAAGGATATTTTCAATATTAGCGGTGAGGGAATCGGTGACCTCACTGACGTCAAAGCTCCCACTGACTGTGCCGTAGTGAGCTTTTCATTCAACAGAAAGGTAATAAAGACTCTGACTCATAACAAAGGGAGGAAGGGATGAATCAAGCCAAGCTGTGTGGGTAGAGTTTTTCCTGTGTTATTAACAGTGCAGTGCCATCAAAACAACAAGGTCTGTCCTTATCTGCTGGGGTATTTATGGTTATTCGTTTCTTACAAATGACTAAACACAATTAGTCCTTACATTACTCTTGCCACGGTGTGTGTGGAGCTCTTTGTTGTCAGTGGAAACTGTCGAGTGATGACTTTTTCTGAAAATCTCTTGGCAATATTTTAACACAAGAAATATTTTGAAACTGTCTGAATTACAGCTTTTTTTTTTGGATGATGTAAATGTTGACCGGGTATTGCTTCTAGATGATTTTTAAAACAAAGTTTCAGAAATGTTTCTCTCTTTTTCTCCTCTGAGAAAATGTAATAATTAAAGCTATCATAAGTACAAAGAATATGATCATTTATACCTATTATTTAGTTTGATAAATCTCACTGAAGGAACATACTAGAACATCACAGCCCAGAAATAATTCATTACAGTGTCCCTAATTATTATGAATATGGCTTAATATTTGAAAAAATGTCTGACATAAACTATTCTCTTAATTCTGCATGTTTATTTCTGATGAATTATAAGTGGCACTTTTCTGTTAGAATATGTATTTCCTGTCAGTAACAGAAATTGTCAAATAAGATGCTAAGTCAGGTCTCCTTGGCCAGCCCTAAGTGGCTATTATTTTCAGTACTAGACTTTTTTTTTTTTTTTAAATTAACATTTTACTTTGCATATCATTTTCAGGCAAAACAGAACCACTCAGATTTTTTTCCCTGTTATGGGTTATGCTCTTTTATTATTTGTTTCTCGAGGTAATTTGAGTTATCTTTATATAATAAATATGTATTGATGCCGTATCTTAATCGAGCAGGGTACCAATATCCCATTATTTCCCTGCCTTTAAAACAAATCAAACCCAGTCCTTGTACAGTATTATCTGTACTGCCTTGGTTGCCATGGTCAAAACCTGCCCCTGTTTCAGGATGGCAAGAACAGGGTGAGCTTCATGTGCTCCTAAACGTTATTTCCCACAAGGTTAATTGTGATTTCTTCTGGCATTCTCTCTGGCTGTGGTCTGTGGAAACAGAACCTGGAAGATGAGGGGAGAATCGATGATTTAGCAGTTGCCAACACAACTTTGGAATTGTTAGAGCCCAAGGCTGTTATGAGGTACCACATCTCCCTAAAAAAGGTGTTGGTAAGACCCTTAACACCGTCATTTAGATACTGAGGTCCAAATTTAGTGTTACATGACTAGAAATAAGAGAAGCATTCAGTCACTTGTTTTGATCCCATTTTGTTGAATCCCTGACAACAATTTCAGAACAATTTCACATAAACTGATTATGCAGCTGCTGCTGGTTTCTGTATTTCAGCAGTTCTGAACGCAGGGCCCTCGGGAGAGCATGAAAATAGATTTGGGGCTGTCTTGGCACCACTGGCTTCGGGCCTGCCTGGCAGTGGTCACAGGTAATGTGGCCACAGAGCCCTTGGTTGGTACTGTGCAATCTGAAATTCATCCAGATCTTTGCTCTGCATCTGTTCTTCCCAGTGAAGAACTTCAGGAAGAACATTCAGTAATGAGCACTGAAGATTGCCTGTGAGGAAGAAGAGCATACTTCATGCAGCTTGTGATCCCTAAACCCTTGCCTGTGGAAATGGATCAGTGCCATGCTGGTTAATGAAATGGGATTAAATATCTCTTTGAATCATTATCTTTGTTTAAGGTAGTACAAAGCCATTTTTATGGGCATATTTACCACTATTTTTTTTTGCAGTTGGAGCAGAAGAGCATGGCATAGGTAAGATTAAAAAAATAACAGTTGTTGTAATTACTGCCATTTATGAAAGCTGACAAATTGCTATAGTAAAGGAACATTTTAGAATGTATAGATTTTCCTAAGTTACGTGACAATTATATGTGAGCTGCCATAGTTTTAGTACTCAGCAACACAAATGGATACAAATACTTCTGTTCATTTGTACCAAGATGGTCTGTGAATAATTACAGATTCATAAAAGCTAATTACAGTGAACTCCCCAAACAACTGGTTGGGTGAGTTAGTAACTGAAAAATCCATAAATGTCTGAAAAAGTCTATAAGTGATTCTGACACTGTGCATACAAATTTAAGTACAAATAAATACTTGTTCTTTTATTCAAATAGGTTTCAAAACTGGTTTAATCTTTACAGCACCTTCCCTGGCATGGGCAAATAAATAATACGCTGCCATGGGAAAAAAAGTGCTCTAACAAAGGATATTTGAACACTGATTGCTGTAGATGCGTGTGCCAGTGTGGGGGTCCTGGGGATTCCTGTGCCATGCATATTGCATTTCCCCGGACTCCCCTCAATTCTGCACAAGATCAAAGAACTTTTCTGTTAGCTACTTCTAATTTAGAATTTGTGACCCTGCTGGTTCTGTCTACCGGCTTGATTGCTTTCTGTTTAGAAGAATTCATAAACGTGTAATATATAAATATAGATGTGTATAAATTTTTTTTTTTTTTTGTTAATGTTGCAGGATTCTCCCCTAGGCCCTCGGGAATATCTGATCGATCTGAGATTTCCCAGAGTGAGAACTCTGTACAGAAATTATTTATTCAGGAAGGTCGAAGTTACCTTCATGTAATTCTGATTTTAAGCAGGTACCAATTTGTAACACTCCTGCTCATCTGCCTGCTACTCCGGATACTGATGAGATTATCTTAAGTGGTTCTATTGCCGTTTTCTTCCATTTTAATTACGTTAAAATAATACTTTTTCCTTAATTTGGTTGGCTTCTCTTCCTGGCCCCTTCGTCTGCCGCTCAGCTGAGGCACAGATGCTCTGGGAAGGGCTGTCCTCTCGGGGCAGCAGCGCACTCAGCCGATGCCCTGGAGGATAAAGAAACAAGCGCCGTCGATCCCGGGTGAGGGCCTGATGCCTCGGAAAGAGGAGCTCAGACGACTCAACCTTCAAAAAAAGGGGAGGTGCAAGGGCAGAAATTCTCACATTTTCTTTGGCTTCGTCTTTTCAGTTTTTGACAAACCTCTGTCTGCCTCTGTCTGGCACCGTATTTCTGTGGGATTTTGTATCATAACAATGTGCACAGTGAAAGCTTTGTGGAAACCAGTACCAACGTTCTCCTAGAACAGTTTTGATCCTCTAAATCACTGACCATCCTCAGCAAGGAACAGAGATGAAAACATTACACCCTCAGGGCAGGGATAATTTTTTATCCCTAGTTGCCAGCCCACCATCCCTGCTGACATGCTACCAGATTTTAGTTGGGACACTTCTTACACAAAAAATACCCATTATTTTATGAGCCCCAAAATCACTGTACTATGAATTTGTATGGAAAACTTTGAGAAAAAAATTAGGAAGAATTGTAAGCAGCAACGATTTTAGCTGATTTCAAGGATACTCTCATACTGTAAAACCATTAGGACTTTTAAAACTATTTGGGGTATTGCAGTGAATAAGAAGTGCAATGCTTTGTGCAGAATGGGTTTAACAGGCATTTATACTCAAAGACATACCACTGGAACTTTAAAAATCTAACTGTAGTAAACAAATAAGGGAAACAAAGCCATAAATCAGTCTTAGTGACAACCCCCGGGACAGGTGGAATACAAGTTGCATTCTCTGGGACCAAATAAAACCTTTGAGGAAGGTTTTTGGGGGCAATTTTAATGAAGAATGGCCATAGAGGCTGCGTTTTAGGTATTGGTAACACAGTAAGTAGTAGGAAAAGAAAGAAAAAATGTTGAGAGAAGCCTGGTTATTCTTACTCTCTGTTGTGCTTTTCCTGCTGTACTGGTAATTGGATGCAAGTGAAATGCAGTCTATAATAAATATACTGGATAGTGTAGGCTATAACTGTTATTCAGTTTACAGTGGAATTGCTGCAGAGCTCAGAGCCTGGTTCAGAGCTGGACTGAACTGAACTCATTTCAAGGTGTCTGCTCAGTCCTAATCATACCTTTTGCTTTTCCATGCATGTTCAATTTTAGATAAGCTTCATTGTATGCAACACCTCAACTGATTTCTGTTTGTTTCTTTTTGTTGTCGTGGTGGTGACTTCGTTGTTGTTTTTGTTGTTTTGGTTTTTTTTGTTTTGTTTGTTTTTTAACAGAATTGAAGGCTGGAAGCACATTGCTGAGCAACCTCAGGTGGCTATTTTCATCTGCTCTGATAACAGTCTGTGTTCTGAGCAAAGAAAATGTTTGTTCTTTCCCTAGGAGATGGTTTTAATGCGCATTCACTGTGTTCATCCTGTGACTTAGAGGACCTTTCATGGTTCTAATTACAATCTGTTTGATCTCCTACTTAAATTCTAAAATAAGTCTGTAGTAATTCATGCAGCTAGTGTATGTTCACTAGGTATGTATTGATAGCTTGTTCCATTTTCTTCTGTAGAAAAGAAGTAAAGTAATAAAGAACTTCAGGCCTCACTGAGCCTGTTATTTCCCATGATTTCTGTATGTGAAGGGGAATCTGAAAACACATTAATTCACCTGGAATGCAATCCAGCCATATTTTGGCATTGCTCTTCTATCATTCACAAGCACAAGAGACTTATTTCTGAGTTCCTTTAGCCCTTATTTTCCAAAGATCTTGTATGTCAAGGAGAAGAGTAAATCCTTTATGACTCCAGCTACCAGAGCGAGTAAGCCCCTAGTACAGCCAAGGCACGAAAGGATTTACCATAAACTAAATTATGTCATCCAGACTCAGCTCATTAATGGATATGAAGGAATGGGCAGTAGAGAGAAATCAGTTTAGCATTTTGGTAGATCAGAACCAGAGCTGAGGAACGTGCTGCAGGTAACAAGGTGTGTGTGTGGGACCAGAGCCTCCTGACACAGGTGACGTAACTGCTGACATAAAGCAGATTATACTTTGAAAACCAAATCATGCTGGAAATATTTAAAGGCAAAAAGAAAAGAAAAATAAAACAGTGCTGCTATTGGCCTGGCTTTTTCTTTCAGGTGTCTGGAATGACTTGCTGTCCACGGGGGCTTATTGATAAAGTGCAGCTTAACGATTTTGATAAGGAACCCTGATAAACTTCCTCCAATTATTTCTGTGAGGATTTGAAATTAAGACAATTCTAATCCTCTTCTGTAATTATGCTGCATGTTTCAAAACCCCGATCTCAATAACACCATTAAATAAAAACGAGACATAACCTACTTAATGGAGAAGGTTGTGTGGACTTTCAGTTTTGTTAAGAGAGCTAAGTTACAAGTATAAAAAAATTAATATGCATTTAATGCTGCTGTGATAGTAGTTACAAAGACAACCGAACCCTTTCAACAGAGAATGATTTTATTTTATTTTACAAGCGATTACCCTAATGTAATTGCTACTTGTAATCTGGTCTGCCTGATACAAATTCAGGATTTCATTGAACCTTCAAAGTGTCACAGAGGAATATCACAGCTTTGCACTCTCTTTGGAAAGATGCACATATATCAGTGATCTTGTTATAGTATTTCTCCATCAAACAATTTGGATTCACCTTCCTGTAATATCAAATTGCTTATATTTATTCCCATCACATTTCATAAAATGAGTTGAACTAGAAGACATTTTTTTTCAGCTCTACATAGAATTCATGAAAAAAAAAAAAAAAGGAAGGAAAATCACTGTGAAGTTTAGTAATGATCTATAATGGATAGAGGCAGGAATAGTGTTCAAGATGATGCAGCAAAGTACCCTTGAGAATTTTCTTCCCTTTAGGGGAGAGTGTAGTTGTCACTAAATGTAAACCTTATCCAGCAGTGGTGCAATAAAACTAGAGGTAAACAATGGGAGGCTGAGACAAATAATGCATGTTCCCACACTTAATGTTTTCTAACCAGCTTTTCTTTAATCCCAAGTTTCAAAAAAGTACAGTTGTGATTAAAATACATGTGATTGCAGGCCTGGTTATCTGCACAACTCTGAACAGGCACTGAAACCCATTCACAGTGAAAAAGAGAGAAATGCACAGAAAGAACTTGTGCAAATGGTAAAATGACAGTCTTAGTTTAAAGAAATCTCAACCAAATTAATCCTAGAGAGAGATGCTTGCAAAAGAAACATAAGTTTTTCTGAGTTATTTACAAAAACGAGATACAGGGGGAATGGATGTAGAAAACAAAATTACATGTAATCTGACTAAGGTATTACACACATGGACAGGATAAGGTTCCGAGCTATTTTAAAATGTTTAGCTGTATCATTTTATGTCTTCATCTTTTTACTACATATTTTAAAAAATTAAGTTTAATGTCCTTTGATTGCACTCGGTAAAACTTTATCACAACTTTATTTTGGTGGTGTTACGTTGTTATTTTTTGATCCGGTTTTGTCAAAAGCATTAAAGTGAATGAACATGCCTATAGTCCCAGCACATACATAGTTTTTTAATATGCACATATATTTCTGTGAAAAAAATCTCCACGTGTGAATGAAAATCAGGTCTCAGAATTTTAAGTTAGTCCTACATGAAAACCAAAATATAATCATAGATTGAGTGGGTTTTATCTTTCAAACAAGGTAGTGGCATGGGCAGAGTTTGCTAAAAGAATGTGCGTTTTGCTTTCAGTCCTACAGAGTCTGCTGTTTCAGTGAGATGCAAGGGTATTATTTAATGGAAATGAAAGATGCATTTTATTCATAATTATAATAAAAAGGGTTAATGTACAGTGTAGAGGGGCCTTGATACATTTTGTTTTATTACAGTAATAGACTCATTGAGGAAAACCTCTTTTATGACATATTCCATTATTGCTGTTACAGACCCATAATTTGAAGATTACTGTCCAAAACCCCAGATGCAATGATTGTAAAATCACGGGCCCATTAAAGGTTTAAGAATTGTCTGGCTAGATTAGGAAGAACTTAGTTGTGGGAAATGCTGTGTCGTTTATTACGCTGTTATTGCACAGACACGTGGCACGCAGGCTGTGTCTGCAGGACAGTCAGGTCACCACTGTGCTGAGTGTGGGGTCTTCTCACCTGTGGGTGAACTGTGTTTGTATCGACCCACTTATTATTTCTGCATCTTTAGCATGGCAGAAGTATTTATTTTAACATCCAGTTCTCTCATCCCAAGCAGACAAGATGTGATACTATTGATCCTCAGGCCAATCATCCATTAGGCATCCATTAAGATCCAGAGTGATAGGCAAATGAGAATTACAATTATAATAATTCCATCAGAGGGCTGCTGAGATAAGGCACAAGTCTGTAGCTCAGAGAGGGTAAGGACCTTCTGAACCCCTGACGTCCCACTGTAGTCACACTTTATATTGTTGGAATAAAAAGGCCTAAAGCAGTATCTCTGCGAGCTGTGAGATGTCCTTTGATGAACTGTGGTGTTTCCAGGCATTCAGTAAAGCCTTCAGCCCTCTGTTTCATCACTCTGCCAGACATTCCTGCTATCAAGTAAGAATCAGCAAAAGGGAACCTGACTCTGTGCTTTAATGTACCTTCTACATCCAACGTGATCTGCTTCCCGTAGGTGCTCCAGGACACATCTGTCATCACTGCTGCCCTAAAATAGTTTCAGCCTGGCCTGGTATTTTCTTATCAATTTCTGCCTTTTCTTTTTTATCTGGTGTTTCCTTTCCCACATTATAATATGACATTTTTCTCCATTTCCCTGGCCAAATCTGACTCTGAAACTTTCTGCTGATTTCTGCTAATTTTAAACAAGATATGGTGCCACGAGCATAGCTGTGTGGAATGGGTTTATTGTAGACGTGTTTGAAAGTATTTAACTGAGCTGTGTGTTTAGTATTACACTCCTGAGCTTATGGACACAAGAGGATCACAGTTTAATTAGTATTTTTAAATTGCATGCCACCCCAGGCAAATTAAGTATGCTTTGCTCAATACTTTTAACCACACAAACTGATGTTTAGATTTGTGCAGCTGTTTTCCTTGATGGGGCACACAAAACTAACAAATATATGATATCTGGGTGTGCTTCAAATGGACCTTTGGCATGAGAGGCCTGATGATGTGCACAGCTGGGTGAGTTAGCTGTCACGGGCTTGGGAAACCCAGCTCCCCTTACAGCCACTCGCTTCCCTTCCTGCACCCACTTCTGCTATTACACCAGGCTGGGAGCACTCTTGCTCTTGCTTATTTAACCTGGTTTTGGACAGCACCTGATCTAAACCTGACTCTTGGATGACAATCCAAGGTTTGAAACAGCACAAAGCTTTCAATGTAGTGCAGAAACTGTAATTTATGCTGTTGCATCTCTTCAGTGAGGATCTTAACTCATGGGGTGTGTGCTGCTTAAAGGTCAGCAAATGCCTCAGCTTTACCTCAGCATCCCAATTCCTCTTACTGCTGTCTCTTGCTTTTCTTGTTCTTCCCCAGGAATGCTGCCCTTCCAATACGCATCACTCCACTCGGTCCAGCCAGAGCGAAGAGCTGAACCTGGGCCCACTGACGGCACAGTAACTGCTCTCACAACTGAATCACACCTCGCCCTGCAGGCTGTGCCAGGCAGTGCCTGTGAGTCTGTGTGTCACTGGCACAGCCCATTACATACGAATTCTACTTGGGAACTGCATCCCTTTCATGAGCAACTGGGGACAATAACGGGATTTTTTTTCATGATGTTTATTTTACCAATTCATGTTTAATTTGGTGATCCAACAGTTTCTGTTGTAAATACCCACAGACTGCAAGTCTGCGATACAACCACAGAATGTAAAGATGCAACTTTTTTAGAGCATGTAGGGAAGATTTTCTGTGTTCACAGTGAAATGCGTAAGACCTCATCTTTGCCCTGGAGGATTAAACGATGTCCAGTAGCACAGCCCTCATTTGTGTGGTTTAAGAACTGGTGCTGTCACTGAGTTTTCCATCGCTGCTGGTATCCAAATTAGTGCTGATCAGTGGGCTGCAGCACTCCTGCCAGAGCCGTGCAGTGCCATCGGGGCTCTGCTCCGCGAGGGAGAGAAGCTGTGCCAGCCACAGCAGAGCTGGAACTGGTTCCCGGGGGAAGATGTGAGCACCTGCAAACAGCAAAACGAGGAAAAGTTCAGGAAATATGTGAGGCAGAGCTGTTTCACTGTAGCTGTTCATTACCTGAACAGGGGTGCCCGTCACCTCCTGCAGCTTTGTGATTCTGCTCATGAAGTTCCCACTTAACTTTTGCCGTTCTGCTGCTTGTAAACACACGAGGCTTTGTCCATTTTCAGTGGGACAGGATGGGTTTAGGTCGTTTATACTGTTCCAACTTGCGTTGCCCTGCTTGATGACCAGATGACTTGATTCACGCTCGGCCCGGCCCGGCCGGGTCCGGGTCCCCATCCTTAGGCCGGGCGAAGGGCGCGGGGGAGCTCCGGGCACAGCCGGGTCGCTGGGGAGGCTCATCCCCGGTGACAGCCGACGTAACCCCCGTCACCGGCCTCGCTCCCCCGAGCCGCGGCGGGGCCAGCCGCGTCCCGCGGCTCGGGGGGAGCTCTGCGGGAAGGGGCCCCCGGCAGGGGGGGCCGGCGGGCCCGGGCGGTGCTGGGCGCGGCCTCCCGCCGTGGGCCCGCGGCTCCCGCAGCGCCCGGCCCGGCTCGGCCCGCGGGGCTCTGCTGCTGCCGCTGCTGCTGCTGCCGCTGCTCTCGCTGCTGCCCGTCCCGGGCCCTCCCGCCCGGCGCGGGGCCGGGCCCGCCATGGCCGCGGGGCGCCCGGAGCCTCACAGGAAGCCCGGGCAGGGCTCGGCCCTCGCCTTCCTTCCCGCCCCGGGCCGCGCTCCGCCCGCCCGCTGGCGGCGGCCCCGCAGGTCTGCGGTGCGCGGAGCTCCGGAGCGGGGCGGCGCTGCCTCCCCTCGCCGCCTGCCGCGCTCTCCGGCCCGGCCGCCGCAGCCGCTCGGCGGGGCTGTCACGTGGGGAGCGGCGGCGCTGGCGCTGCGCTCCGTGC
>JAYRBT010000021.1:2735762-2782685 GCA_036023395.1 Myiotriccus ornatus | reverse complement strand
GCAGTGGGCACAGCCCCAAGGCTGCCAGAGCTGCAGGAGGGTTGGGATGATCCTCTGGGGCACAGGGGGTGACTCTTCAGGTGTCCTGTGTAGTGCTAAAAGTTGAACTTGATGATCCTTGTGGGTCCCTTCCAGGCCAGCATATTCTGTGATTCTGTGAAATAACCTTGACAAAGCCCTCTGAATGTGAAGGATGGGACAGCACGTTTGCTGGAGGTTGGTTGTTCATTTGTTGGCTTTCCCTCAAAGCTGAATTATTTTATTTAGCTCTCACAGCATTGGGTTGTTCAGTGGAGAGCCATGGGCTTCCCAACCCGCCCCAGCACCTCACCAGGGGATGGTGCTGCACCTCTGGGGCCACCAGCTTCAGTCCTGGGGTCAGAGGCTGCATCAGGGGTTGTGTTTCAGAAGTGACTGAGAAAACCTTGTCTGCATATTTTTGGGTACGTGCTTTGTAAAGATGCTTCCAAGACAAATGTATTATTAAATGCACAGTGACTCATCTGTCCTTCTTGAGTTGGATGAAAGCTCTGAACTGAAACAAGTCTCTTCCCTTGACCCTGCTGAGATCAAACTCTTCTGGTTTATGTACTAAGGTGAATCGAAAACATCCTTTGTCAAGTTTTTGAAAACACTTGAGAGTGGCCAGGCCAGCAGCAGTGCCTCTGCTTCCCACTGGTGCCCACTCAGCACCTATTTCCTGTGGAATTTTATCTTTTCTGTCTTGCAAGGCCTGTAGCACACTGATGACATGATCTGTTGCTGCTTTTCTAAATCCTGTGATAACGCAGATAAGAATAATCCACTCCATCCTTTATTGACTCTTCCTTAGGCTGACTTACAGGTGATGCTTTGCGGGCTATTTTTCTGCATTACAGCCTCCGATATTTTATTGGTATATAAATACAATAGCATATAAAATATAGGCTTATATAGTATTTTGCTGCTATTGAAGCTTTATTTAAACTCTTTTCTTTTGGAAACAACTTGTTTTTCCTTGACAAACATTACAATATTCTCCGCATGCTGGTGCTGTCAGCTATCTCTAGGTTTTTCTTTTGTTCATTGGGCTTTAAAATGCTACCAATTAGGTCTCCTTTGGGGCTAGTTGCTTTGTATTTTGGAAAAATCCCTCTTATATGTGTTGGGCATGGTGCTAAATTTCATTTAGCATATCAGTTTATCTCTCCAATTGCATACATTGATTTCTATGATTAGAAGTTCTACACATTAGGCACTAAACTTTGCAAAGCCTTTAATGTCTGTGATGTTGGGAGCAGAGGTGAAGCTGTTCCTGAAAATGAAACACCTTGGAACACCTTTTGGGGCTTTGGCAAGTAATTTGAAGATGAGCTCTAGGAAGCCATCCTGTTCTAAGTTCAGCCTTTTGATTTAAGGGCAAATGTTTTAAAGCATGGCAGTACAATCAGGGAAAAATCGAGTCAAACCCAGTTAACAACTATGAGGAAATTGGTTCTTTAATTTTGCTTTTGCTTTCCTTAAAGAGCAGCCAAGCAAAGCCTTGGTAGCAGCTGCAGGATTATTATTATTATTATTATTATTAATAATAATAGTATTAATACTGTTGTTGTTGTTACCTTTCTCTTTACCACACAGACTTGTCTCAAGAGCTGCAACGTTTCCATGCTGGCTGATTTCCATACCTTAATTGTTTAAACAAACAAAAATAAACCCACACTGAAACTTAGCAGTTCTGAAAGCAATCATTATTGTTGGCACTGTAATACATTTAATTTTTCTTAAATCTTTGTAAAGCGTGTGGCATTTGACAAATTAAGAGATAATGAGACCCTTATTTTTTGTGCCAGGGCCTGTAACACACAGAAAGATACTTTTAAAATTAAATTCACTTGGCTGTTACCAAGACTACTGAACGTGATGGTTTTTGATTTCAAAAACTGCCAAAGAACAGCAGCTCAGAGCTGTTCTCGCATTTTGCCTTTTCGAGAGATTCTCTGGTGTGAAAGTGGCCATATTGCTGCAGCAGCAAATCTCTATATATTAATTAAAGTGCATGAACAAGATTTTATTTTTTTTCCTAGTGTATGCCACAAATAAAATATGCAAAACACTTTCTTAAGGAGCATCTGATGTGCGAACGGTTGAGGTTTTGTTGCTTGGGGAATTGGTCTCTGCAGCAACGCGACCCATCAGCAGACAGGAGGAACACCAGGCTCCTTTCCCGTGTTTCCCTTGAGCTCCCACTGCTGAGCCTGCTGCAAACCCCTCCACATCTCCTGCTGGCACCTGGGTCGTGCAGAGCTTCGTGCAAGAGTTCCTGGATGGTGCCGTGAGCTCCGTGCCCGCCGGGATGCAGGAACCCCCCCAGCTCCAAGCAACGCTTCAGAACCGAGGCACCCGGGGTTGTATCACCGCTGCTGCAGACCTTTTCCCGTGTCACCACGTGATGCCTGAGCAGTCAAGCCTGCTGTTGGTGGTGTGGCTTTTGCTCCAAGGTCCCCCCGGGCAGGTCCATGCTCAGCACAGTGACCCTGCCCCGGCTGGGACGGCAGCAGGTACGGGAAGGGATGATCCTTTGGACTGTAGTAACTTGGATGCCTCTTGTGTTGTGTGGGGGTTCATCCCACCCAGGGACAGCAGCAGCAACAGGTCTCCTCGCTTCCTCTTGATTTCTCCATTCTGATTTCGTGTTGGGAACTGCCCTACTTTTGAAATGCCTAATTTTGTATGTCTCTGGTGGACCCTCATGGCAACTAAAATCAGTATTCCGGAGCTGTGTCTGTGCTGCTTTCCAAAGCTGAGCAAATATGCTGCCAGCAAGAAAAAACCAACCAAAAAACAACAACCAGCGCCTTATTTTATATTTTATTTCTTTTTTTTTCCTCTTTTTTTTTTTCTTAGGGAAAAACTAAAAGCTACAGGTGCCACAAAGGGTGTAGCTCATTTTAGGGGCTTCGTTATTGGAGCTCTAAAAACATAATTTTTTTTTTTTCTCCAGAAAAACTTTTTTTTTTTTTTTTTCCAAAAATCAGCATGTAAACAAGAAGCCACTTCAGCCTCAGAGGTTGTTATTTCCTCGCTGCTGTTTCGCTCACCGGCCGCCAAGAGTGGGCCGAGGAGGCCTCCTCCTCCTCAGCACCTCCACACTGGGGGTACACCACGAAACACAGCTTCTGCCCCCAGCACGTCATGGACTCTGCAAGGAGCAAAAGGCTGGTGGTTAACGGGGCTGCTTGAGCCCTCCCAAACAAAAGTGTGATGCTGGGGTGATGCTGCAGCCCCACCGCCCCTCCAGCCCTCCCCATCTGCAGCGCAGTGATGGGTGGTTGTGAAGATAAGATGGGCAGATTTAGGGGTACCTTTCCCCAGCCCCTCACAGAGCTGCTGGCGCTGCCCAAGGCAGGCTGGCAGGGTTGGGATGGCAGGGGATGGCTGGCAGCCCCGCTGGCACAGTGCCAGCCCTGCTGCTGCAGCCGCTGCCCCCGGGGAGCTGCTGCGAACCCTCAGGTCGGAGCAGGGGGCTGCACTGTGCCTGTCCGAAAGTCCTCGCCCTGGAGCAAAGCGTCTGCGAGTCAAACACAACCCAAACATAACAGGCTGACGCGCAGTTTTAATTTTACAGGTGAGGCTTCCTTATCGTTTGGGATGTGGTGAGATAGCTCATCACGCTTTGCGGGGTCTGCCCAGAGTGAGGTGCTGGGGGCACAGCAGAGGGAGGCAGGGCAAGGGGCAGGCAAACCTGCACCCCAGTCCCTTTGTGAGGGCTCATTTGGCCTTCGTGTGCTTAAAGTGACAGCCCTGCCCCTCTGCCCTGGGACAGGCTGCTGTGAGCAAGCTGAGGGGGTGGGCACTAATTGCACAGGGGTACGAGGGGAGGCAAATGCACCCAGCACCCCCCAAAGGGACATGCTGCCTGCCCACTCTGTGCCTGTGGCTGACAGGGCTGGCCAGGCTCGGGCTGGCAGTGCCCTGGCTGTTTTAGGTCTGCTGTGCCAGAGGCTGAGCAGACCCCAAGCACAAGCGGTGGCCCTGAGAGGACAGTGAGGCACACAGTGCTGGCTTACCTATTAGCCTATTTACACACTTTGGTTTATTTCTCCAGTAGACTCCGAGGAAAAACACTGGCACTCCGGTTAAAATGATGATGAGCCCAACCCCACAGACGACAGGCTCCGAGTATAAGCTGAAGATCAGCAGAAATGCCCAAAACGCCAGGTAAGTGATGGGGATGAGGAGGTTCACCTACCAGGAGAGAGCAGAGCAGAGCACGACTGTGCAGAGCAACAGCAGTGGCTGACTGGCTGTGGTGGACTTGCAGGCAGTGCTGTGGCTTCAGGACCCCCCATATGTTATGTGGTTCCCTCTACCACTGTTTTCCTCTCTGCCCATCCCAACAAGTTCGCAAGAACTTGTGTATCCCAATTCTGCACTAACGGCACTCTGGGACATGCTTTGGGACCTTAAAAAATTAACATTACTCCCCCAAAAAATAGATTGTTGTTCAAAACAGGACAGTGGAGGGTTTGGTGTTCCCATCCCACCCTTTGCATCACTACTGCCACCAAGAAATTTAGCTTTAACAGTGAGTGTCACCTTGATAGGTCTGAAGATTTTGGGTTTCCTCCAGCGTAGGACGATCAGGCCTATAATTGTCACTCCATAGCAGAGGTAGTTAATAAAGGACACGTAGTTGATTAGTGTGTATGTGTCTCCAACAAGCATGATGATAAGAGTGGCCAAACACTGCAAAGAGAGGAGCATAGCCTTCCTGAGCCATTACTAGAAAGATAGCTTAAAAACAACAAACCCAAGCAAAAATCCCATTAAAGCATTAAAACTCCTTTTGTTCATGGCCCCTGCTGGGCATCTGCTGCCTCCTGTGGCTCGGTGCATTATCCCTGAGCTGTGCCACTGAGGCTGAATGAGGATTTGGGGTTATTTGGGGCATGCTGAAGCCAGAGACCAGAGGGTCTGTTCATAAATACCCTGGGGTGCTGGCAGAGGTGTCTCTGCTGCCCATGGCCAGGCAGGCAGGGCTGGGAGGTCTGGCAGAGCTCTCACCCCACCCATTTCTGTTAGGTGTTTTAAAAGCTGTTGAGCCCTGTGGTGAGGACTCCGGGTGAAAATATGTCTTGCAGACTTGAGGTGTTCTGTTCAGGGGACTGTGTTGTTGCAGGAGGCCTTTGGTTTACAAAGCATTAGAGGTTTGTGTCGCAGCTGATCAGGACCATCAATCTTTTGAGCATTATTTGTGTTTGGCAGCTGGCAGATGGACGGTAGAAATTTCCATATTTACACTTGCCTTTTTAAATTCTATGTCTGCCTACTGCTGTAGAGCCTGGAGAGCTGGCCTGGGGGCCAGGGTGCTGATCCTCGAGTCCCCCACTCAGGGGCTGAGCTGAGCCCTCACCTGCACCACATGCCAGTCCAGTGATTGCTGTCTATTGGGGCCCAGAGCCTGGGGGAAACTAAACATCCAAACCCCTCCAGAGAGCACTCAGGATTTTGTTTGTCTGGTTTACTCCAGGCTCTCTTTTTGCTTATGTCCTTTTTCTTAATTAGCTGTTTCCATAATAAAGTCCTCCCAGGAGGGAAGGCTTCTGCACCAGCAGCACCAGGAATTAAGCACCACCACAGCCAAATGCCCCTTTGGTCCCACTGTTCCCCTGTCCGAACCCCAGCAGGCTTGGCAGGGGGATTTCAACACCTTGAGCGGTCTCACCACAACATGGGTTTAAAATTGGACACAGTGTCACGCTGGTGCCATTAACATGGTCTCTGCTGTCCCCTGACACCGTGTCACGCACGTGTACAACCCTCTGCTGCCACTGAAGGCTTGGCAGAGATGTCACTCAGAGCACAAGGTTCCATGTGTGGGTGACACTGATGTGTCACATCTCGCGGTGTGGGTGTTGTGGCTGCAGAGGGGTGTGCTGCCCTCCCACAGCCTGGCCACAGCCACGTGGGGCCAGCCACTCCCCACTGCCTTGCAGAAAAAACCACCCCACTCTGTTTATTTTACATTTAGCTCGGCCCCTTGGTTTTCAGAAATAAAATAGTAAATAAGTAAAAATGAAGGTCTCACTGGTGATGTTAAAGTAGCTTTTTTCCATGTACAGAGAAACCTTTCTCCGCGCAGGGAGCTAGATGTGTTTCACTGGGAGAGAAAAGGAGCCTGATGTATTAATTAGGTTTGCCTAAAGTTGGGCCCCGTTTGCTCCTGTAGCAAAGGATGAATTGATGTGCTGAGCTCCTTCTGGGATTTGCACTGTGATTCGGGGTGTGGTTGGAGCAGAGCAGGGGGCTGTGCCTGATGGACTGCTCAGCTCACTCTGGTCAGGGCTGTTCTGCAGTGAGTCCTCTGGGACTGTGTATCATTCCAGCCTGTGGATTTTCAAGGACAAAGCAGTTCTGCTTCGTGCAGCACAGCTGCCCATCGGGATCCCAGGGTGCCCTGGGGCAGGACAGGTAGGGGCAGTGTACCCCAAACTCCCAACAAGCAACTGCAAGATGTTTGTGATGGGGCTCTAAACCCGGGAATGCTGTAAAGCCTCAGCAAGATGTGTGTTTTCTATAGAATGGGAATGTCCAGGAGGCTTATTTGGTGAAATTTTGTATGGGTGTATTGTGCCAGAATTGCTGTTAGAGCCAGAAGGCATGTAAACATGAATCTTCTGAGTGCATCTGGGATGGTTTTGATATCAATGGCAAATTTGGAGTTGGCAGCCATTGGTGCAGCCAAGACTGCAAGCGAATGCCCTTTGGGGAATTCCCTGCAGCCAGGGACAACAGCATTGGGAATCATTTTCCTCTTTACCCTCTCCTATGCCCATGGTATAAAACCCATCACATGTTCTAGCTTCACTGCTGGTAAAAGAATATGAAGATCTTTGTTTCAAATAATAACTTCTGTAAGCCGTTAGTACCGTGGAAATTCACACTGTCCAAAGAGTGAGAGAAACCTTCGTCCCACGGGAGCACACCAGCAACTGGACCAGCCCCACGCCCTCTCAAAGGCTGGCCCAGGGCTGTCTGATCTTTGCAGGTGAGCTGATGTCTGCCTGATGTACCACTCAGCAGATGCATTATTCAGGGACACTGTAAAATTTTTTGGCCCGTGGAAAAGAAATACCCATGTCCCTCAGCCTGATTGCCCCTCACAGGATGTCTTGGCTGTTGAGAGTAAGTAATTTTAGGAGCACTTTATCTGCTCCCTGGGATCCACCATGCCTCTGGATTTGGTGGCAGGATCTAAAGCAGCCCTGCCTGAGCGGGGTTAGCAGTGACCATGGGGCTTTCCAAATGCTTATGGAAAGCAGGCAAAATTGCCTAAGGAGCTCATCTTCCCTTAAATGAAGTATCTCTGTTTCAAAAGCCAGTCCCTAGCCCTGCTGCAGGTAGGACAAGAGGTAATGAGCTTACACTGCAGCTCAAGTCAGGTGTGAGGGAAGCCCTGCAGGTGTCAGGGGGGGCTGGGAGAAGGAGGGATCATTCCGAGGGCTGCTTCTCTCCGGGGCAGCTGGAGCTGCCCAGCTGGCACACACCAGCAGCACTTCAGCCCTGCTCGCTTCTCCTCTTCTGGGGTAAAATGGGCTCTCCAGGGGTTTTCCAGCTCTCCTCTCCGCCATTCAGTGTTTCCAAAAGCAGGTTACACAGTGACAGAGCAGGGGTGGCACTTACACAGAGGAGAAGGGCAGGAATGGGCGTGCAGTACTTGACATGGATCATGGCAAGCAAACTCGGCAAATGGCCTTCTCGGGCACCAGAGAAACACAACCTGCGAGTAAGAAGAGTAACAGTGAACCCACTGGGTGTGCAACAGGCTCTCCAGTCCTTAGCCATATAACACCTCATCTCCTCCCATGGAAGGGAGCTGTGGCTGAACTGGGGAGACAACTAGAGACTGCCTGAGTCACCTGGAGAAAGGTGTTCAAACTAGACCCTTCAGTACACAAGGCCTTGAGCAGCTAATGTTACCTGTGAAATGACCTGCTGAAATATCTCTGAAATCTGCCCAGTCCCTGCCTGCTGGCCAGTGTTGCCTCTTTACCCAGGGAGGGATGAGTACTCTGAAGGCTGTGTGGATATTGCCAGTGTCAGAAGGGTTGTGGGTAAGGTGGAACATGCCTAAACATTTTAAGTGCACTTGTTACACGTGCTCTCAGATTTGCTGCATCTCGTTATACTCATGAAAGTGCTGAGATAAATAACTTTCCCAAGGTACTTGAGTTGCTTCCTCAAAAACAGATAATAAAACATTATAACTTTTAAATTACATTAAGAGAGGTCAGTTATTACAAATAGACTTTACTGACTGCAGTCTAACAGACTATATAGATTCTGGCTCCACTACCAGCAGTATGCATGCAAAGCATCTGGCCTCCAAGTTTTTCCAGCATGGGTGTGAAAATGCCTGTAACTGGGAACAGCACCAGGCCCTAAAACTCTTCTTTGAGCTAAGCACAGTTTAGTTGGTAGCTACTGGAACTTTGCTGATGTAAAATTACTTTGATTCCACGCTAAAGCTGTGTTTGGCTCTTACTGTGAATTATTCCACATCTGCAGGCACTTCCAGTAACTCACATAGATTAGTTTGCAAGAGATTTCATGACTCAATATTACATTTGCTGGTTTGAAACAGAGCAATTCATAACTGATTGTATCCAACATGCCCAACAACGACCTTGTGCTCTACAACATCCAAAATTAGCTAGCATTTCTTTAGCAAAGGAAATTAAAACAGCCCCTCCCCAAATCAGATAATGTTCATAAAATTGTACTCCATCTAACCTTGATGAGGTAAAAAGGTATCCATTTATTCCTCCAAATGTAGATAGGGCCACTGAGACTGGCATAACCCAGGAAAAATAGCCCAGTAACTTTTCACCAAATGTCTAAAGCAACAGAAGGCAAAGAAACTGAAATACACTGCAAAGCACAGAACCGAAATCAAAGTGTGTTCGAGACATCCAGGGAATGGTTTACTTACTACCGCCACAGCGTTGGAGGACAAGAGCTCTTGGGGTGACATGGCAGTGAAATAGGCAATGTTGGTGAACGTATACACAAATGTCACCAATGGGATGGATATGAATATGGCACGAGGTAGGTTCCTAATAAAAGAATTGGGAGGGTAGATAAGCAACGACAGTCACGCACAGAGATCACAACAACCGTGTACGGCCCCGGGGGAGCTCCCCCAGCTGAGGCTGGTGAGTTTGGGTTCAGGGGGGGTTTCTCTGGAGGAGTTTCCCTGCTTCCAGGGGCTCTCTGACCCACTGCGTGGTGGAGAAGGCTGAAAGTGCTGCAAAATGCCATGTCTGCAGGGAGAGCCCTGGGACAAACATCCCACGAGTGCCCTTCGGGCTGGGACTGGGACAGCCTGTTACTGAAAAACGAAACTGCCATTTCCCAGAAGGCTTGGGACTTTTGCCTTAAATGCCTTGCTTTGCTTTACCTTCACCTGCTCTGAAAAACAAGGGGGTCCCGTTGTTCAGCTGCTGCCTTGGCCCATCGTGTGCCATAAACCTGGTCTGGTCAATGCAATAATGTGGCAACTTGCAGCAGTACAGCTGTACCTGATCTCCAATCCAGAGACCTCCTCACAGGTGGGCACCTGGACTGCTCTGCATCTAGCAAAATAATGCAATTTTTCTCTGTGTGTCAGATTTGGAAAAAAAGGTTTTAAAAAGCATATTTAACCTTTGTGATTTTGAACAAATTTAGTAAAAGTGGGAAGTGGTTTTGGTTATCCAACTGGTTTTTTATATTTTAGTTTTCTCTCAGAGGCTGCAAAAATAATTTTAAAAAAAAAAGAGGCCACTTGTTCCATTTTCTCTTTATTTCTCAACTAAGGTTGTATTTACCTTGTTCAAGTCATAACTTACTATTATTCAGCTTTGAAACTGTGGCGGTCCATTAAAATGTTGTTTATTAAAAAAACACATTACCACACTTTCTTTGTTTCTGCCAAGATCTCTGGACATGCATTTTGCCACTCACTGGTGTGCAGAGCCACTCTAAGGCTGCAGCTTTAAGTAATTTATGTCCAGGCTGTGTAGTAGCTTAAATTCCTCCTTGTTTAATTGCAGTGTGCTTTGGATGCCCAGAAATAACTAACACTCCAAGAGCTGCTCTTGGCATTTGTCATTCCACTTCATCAGTTCAGAAATGTTGAAACACTTGAGCTTTGCTAAAACTGAATTCCCTTTCCCTCCAGCCATCCCAACCTGCTCGTGATGAATCATTTCCAAGCCCCTTCCCACACCCAGGACCAGCAGTGACCTGGTGCCCTGGCAGGCAGGTGCCCGTGCTGTGCTGGGGCAGGGAGTGCTGCTTTCACTGCACAACTGATCTTCTCTTTCAGATGGCTGTGGGAGACCCCCTTTGGGAGAAAAAGCAAAGCAACTTCCAGGATAATTTGACATTTTTCTAATAAAGGTGATTCTCCCAGTAGATGCTTGTGTGGTGACTCCTCAGTGGTTAATTTTCTGCTGTGGAAGCACTGTACGATTGAGCAGTGCCACAGAGATGCTGCTTTGTCTATAGTCTGCCTGGGTGCCATGTATTTTTAATTCCAGAGTATCTGTAGCTTGCCTGCTATCTGTTCTAAAGAAAAATCTTTCTCCTTCAGAAAGACCAGTCCCACAGACACGGGATGACAGCATCTTATGAAGTGAATAATTCTACCAGATGGCTCCAGTGCCTCGGCACTCCAAGGAAATGTGGATGGCATGGAAATGGATACTTGCCTGCGGGGATCAACCAGTTCCTCTGTCACGTAGTTCAGGAAGTTCCAGCCACTGAAAGCAAAGGACCCTTGCAGAAAAGCTAAAGCTAAATGCCCCACGGATGGAGTCATCCAAAAATTGAATGCGTTGCTTGGTGTCAGCTCTTTGTAGTTTCCTGCACAGAGAGCGCAAGCAAGAGGTTAAGCCACCCCTACCTACCAGAGACACTGGAAAACAGGATAAATTTTGCTTTTAATACTTTATTCCTTATTAGAATGGAGACTTCATGCTCTTCCTGTCACCGTGGGCTGGCACTGCACTGGCAGTGCTTTCTGCAGGATGGTGTTGGGCATCTTGTCACCACTCAGGGGACCCTTTGCAGCCTGCCCTGCCTGAGGGTGGCTCCTTGGCAGTGTAAATTCCTGTCTGCTCTCAGTGCAGTTCTCTTTTACAAGAGTTTGGTGTGGTTTAGTAGGAATATTTGAAAATAAAATATTTGTGGGGCTGGAAGATCTGTCAAGATTGTAGCAGTGTTACCACCAAGAAAACAAGTTTTTTGCTCTCTGTAGATTTCTTCTTCCCTTATATGACTCACCATACACAAATAAAAACCTTGAAAGTCTTTTGTGTTTTCTGCTTTTCATTAAGTGGTAAATCAGTGAGATTTTTCTTTGCCTATATTTAACCTTAGAAGTGACCTTTTGTAGGGAATTAGACTAGTGCTGAAATGAAGCAGGTATCTTCCTGCCCTGGGCAAGGCATTGCTTATTCATTTTACATCCAGAGCGCTTCAAATTCAAGGAATACACAACAGATCAAAAAGATTAAGTAACTATCCTGAAACATCCTCAGCTGCTCTCCCTTATTCTATCAAATCCCATGAGGTGGGCTGGAAAGGGGCTTTTTTAAGCTGATACAGCTGATTTTTCTCTCTGTTTCGACATTCCATCCTTTCCACAGCCCCGAGAGCGTACAGCCCTGCAGCTCAGCTACATCCAGCGCACCTTCAGGTGGGTTTGTAAGGGGGAAACAGTGCAGTAAGTGGGAAGAAATCAAGTCTGTCAACAGTACCATACCCGTGTTACAGCTGTCTCACAGAGTACCTTTAAAGATCTGTATGAAGCCCACAATAATGATAAGGGTCAGGGCTAAGAGTTTTCCTGCTGTAAATATATCCTGAATGCGCGTTGCCCATCGCACGCTGGAGCTGTTCACCCAGGTCAGGAGAACTGGAGAGCAAAAGACTGAATTCAGTGACAGGAAATTTATGTTTATTTAAGAACATACAGCATTGCAAAACACAGACTGATGAGCATGTTCCTGCAGGGAGCTCTAGCGTGGCCAGGCACAAGTGTAAGGAGGAGCATTGCTTTTCCCCAGGAGACTCCCAGCTGTGGGAGCCATCAGCCTTCACTCCTCGAGTTCTGCCAGTCAGGGCTCTCCCCAGCTCCAGTAACTGTGCCTGTCGTGCTCAGCGTGCTGGGATCATCCCCTCCTCACAGGAGCAGTGAACATCCTCAGTCCTGCAGCTCTGGTTTGCTTTTGCAGCTGTGTGAGTTACTAACACAGAGTGCTGCACTGCCTGCACGCTCACATTTGGGAATGTGAAAGAAGACCAGGAAGGGCTCAGAGGTGGTGGGTCAGCTGTGCCATCAGCTGTGCCAGGAGCCCAAGGCTCTGCAGGGAGCACAGCACTGTCCCATCCCACATGCTCACCTGCTGCCATTGCCCTGGGACCCACCGGGATCTGGGTGCCGTTGTGCCTCACTCCAGGCCACCGTGCTTGCTGCAGGCACGTGGAAAGGGGTGTAATATCCCACAGCAGTCACGGTGCCTGTCCTGGGACCTCCCCACTGGCCTCTGGAGCTGTGGCCGTGCCCCCAGCCTGGCTGGAGCAGCCCCTCGAGTGGCCCCCTGTGAAACCCAGTCAAGCTCTGTGTGTGTGTGAGAAGCAAATACTCACGTAAACACACCATGGAGAGGATCCTGGAGGCATTATAGGGGGGGATACAGTTAGGGAAGACGGGCTGCAGGACATAGTTTGAGAAGGTCAGGGCTATGACAGCCAGACTGGTTGGGTACATGATAAGCACCGCGCTCCACAGCAGCAGAAACCTGGAAAGACAAGGAAAGGCACAGGAAAGCGGCGCTGGGGCTGTGCTGCAGGAGGGAACACACGCTCAGCTCTGCAGCACTTCTGCTCCCGAGGCACCTTCACCCTGCTCACACCTAACAGCCCCCTACTTGTGACTCCCCTCCAGCCCCTCTCCCACGTCCTCAGCACCATCTGGATTTTAAACAAACCATTGTAGAGCAAAGCTCGGTTTAGGAGTGTGTGAAAGGCGAGGGTTGTGCCCAGCAGGCATGCTTTGATTTAACGCTGTGCCTCTAAAGGAAAGCAGCTCTGCTGCTCCTGGGCTGGCACGTCCCTGCATCGAAGGCAGCTCGGAGGGGTTTTGGCAGGGCCTCCAGTCACAGGTTGGGGATTTTGTCACGATTCGTGTTGGCTCTGTGACCTGGGCCAGGGCAGATGAGTGTTCTGTGATGGATCACTCAGCTGGGTTGCACTGGCTCCGCTCTCTGCCTCCAGCTGTGGCTTGAGGGGATTGCAAGGTGTCCGTGCAAATATAAAGCGTGACATATTTTGGCTTCTCATCCTGGGAAGATGAGAAGAAAGCCCCAAAGGCAGCAGCGGGTCTGGTTAGTGCTTTAAAACATTTGGAGCATTATTATTTCTGCAGTGAGAAGCAGTCATTGCAAGAAAGTGAAGTCTTTCTTGCCATGAACATGCACACACAGATACGCTCACAGTCATTCACTCATACGTGCACAAATGTAACATACAGGGGTGCCCAGCACAGATGAGGATTTGAAATGATTTTTCCATATAAGACAGGATAATTTCCATATTAAGCAGGTTGCTCTTTAAGAGGCTGCCCCCACCCAGGGTGTTTCCTGCTGCCAGCCCCATAAATGTGGCACAGCTGAGGGAACCCCTCTCCGTGCCATTAACAGGGAGGGATGGAATGCTGCTTATTGGAGTCTCCTCAGCCAGCATGGTGAGTGTCTCTCAGTCCCATCCTTTACTTTGCCTTGTTCTGAGAAGTATGGGGCAATTATTAGCTACCAGAGTTAATTTGGTAAATGGATTGATACAAGATCTGGGTACCTTCCCACCTGGCACTGTTGTTTTTTATGATCAACTAGGTGGGGTTTTCTTTTCTTTCTTCTATTTTGTTGTGTTAATCCTTTTTTCCCCCCAATTTCTGAAATTTTTTTATTGAGGTTCAGAACAGTTTTCTCTCGTGATTGCTTTGTGCTGTCTGGTGGTGTGGATGATGTGCCCAATTTGGGGTGTCTCTGCAGACCCTGCTTGCTGTGTGAGTTAGCTCAGCAGGTCCTCACTGAAGAATAAACAGGACCTAAAGACTGCAATAACAATTTGTTGATGGGGTTTGGATACTGGTGGTGCTGAGCGAGGTCAATTCGGGGTGTGCAGGCAGGGTGAGGAGCCAGAGGCCCAGCCAGCTGGCAATGGCTGTACCCGACTTAAACTGCTTCTGGGGAGATGGCACTTGCTCCAGGCAGGCAGATGTCACCATGGCACACCTGGAATTACTTTGCCTGGCTCTTCAAGTGGAAAGTGGGGGCATTACTGCCCTGAGGGGGTTGGGAGTTGAACAACTGAACCTGTCAGCTGAACCTGACAGCCTTTCACAGTTACCAATAGTTATGATTACAAGAACCTGAGAAATTAAATCTTCTCTTGCTGCTAAGAATTGATCAGATCTTTAGAAACAGGCTTGAGAGAGATGGATGCAGAGAAAAAAGTGCAGCTGCTCTTGTTTGGTTGGTTTTGGAGGTTTGTTTGTTTGTTTGTTTTCCTGAATATTAGAATTTGCATGAGAAATCTGGGCTCCTGCACCTGCTGCTGCTGGTGGTGAGAGAGCTGGTAAATTAACCTCCCTGCCTGTGTTCTGAACAAACCACAGTTGTGAGTAGCAAGCATCAATAGCTGCTGGCTGGCTGGCTTCTGCTGTCGTTGAGTCTGATCCGAAGTTCATTGAAGTTAATGGTTATTCTCCTATCAGTGTGTATATGAGTGAGATAACATCCCTAATTAGAGCCCAGCCCCCGCATTTTAGGAACAGGCTGAATAAGTGACAATTTGTGGTGCAGTGGGCTGATTTTGGGAAGGTGTGGCATTCCCGGGAAGTGCCAGTCATCCAAAACTGAATTTTTTTTCAGACATCTCTGCATACTAATTTCCTCACCTGGGGAAAGAAATAAACATTGTGGTTTGATCTGGGTCTTTAACAGTCTAGGGGACCTGGTGAAATCAATTCTCCAACATGAATTGGGATGTGCCTGTACTCCCATGAGGATCTTGCTTTAGGTATGAAATATTATGGAGTAAAAGCAGCCTAGGAAAACATAAAATTTGAGTGTACTCTACTTGTGCATCATTAGCAAAATAAAACAGTTAGAAACAGATGCTGTGGTACAGCTCACTTTATCACAAGAAAAACAGAACTGCTTTAAGAAAGTTTGAGCCAGTTTGAGTAATGTTAATGCTATTCTATTTGCTGAAAGACTTACTGCCTCTGGAAACTTCAGATTCTTGCAATAACAATAAGAAAACATGGAATTATACTTCAAGCATGTTACACTTGCACTTAGGAGCGACACTTAGCAAAACTCTGGCTGAAAACTGTCTGCTGCCTGATTTTGGGAAGGACATATGTCCAGCCACCTGTCTCTGCTGGTGAAGCAGCTGTGTTAGCTGCAGCCTTACTGCTGAGCTTTCAGAAGGAGCTGTATTGTCAGAAACACACTGGAGGGCTTTTCGTGAAGCTGAGTTTATTCATTGTCTTCTGCAAGAACACATATTGAGCCTTTTATTTACTGTTGTGGGTGATGTTCTTTGCATGACCCGCGAGCCCACGTGTGTGTACAAAGAGCTGTGCTCAGATGGCTCAGCAGCATGGGCTGTGACACATTCCCTGCAGTCAGTGTGTCACACACAAATGCTATTTAAAGAAGATGATTTCTAAATGAAGATGAAAGGGGGGTCTGCTCTCTGGTTCCAGAGCCCAGTGATACAGGGGCCCTCCCTCACCTCTTCCTTCTGCCCCGGCTGGAGGACCCACGGAGTGTCCTTGCTCAGGGTCATCTCCAGCCAAGGTTTGCCATCACCACCACTTCTCAGCACTTTCATGCTGTCTTTGAGCTGGACTCTGAGCTGGGTTGCTGCTCTGCAGCCAGAGCTCCTGCCAGCTCAGGAGATGGCCCTGTCCTGCCTCTCTCTTTAGTACCAATCACCTTCTTCCATCACACCTAAGCAATGTGACCACTGTGTTTTGGTTTGGTTTGTTTGGGTTTTTAATTTATCCAACTAACTATCAATACTGCCAGGCACAGAAGCTGGGGTATGCAGTACTCCAGTGGCTGGTAAAATTAAACAGTATTTCCTTCTGCCTTATATCTATGCAGGAAAACACAATAAATGGGAGGATTTGGGGAGGCAGGGGCAGGACAACAGAAGTGGAGATGTTGAGGTCTGGGTGGGTACAGCAGGTGCTCTTATTACAAACACCTTTGTGTGAATAGACCAAGCCATCCAGACTGGCTATTGGGAAAGTCACTTGGTAGATGGACTAAAGCTTTGTGTGCTGAATTTGATGTCCTCTGCAGCAGGATTAAATCAAAAGAGAGAAGCAGTGTCTTTCCTCAGGGGAGGCACAGTGCAGGCTCCCCAAGGGCCCCTTTAAGCTCAGAGCCCCATCTGCAGCTGGTGAATGGGCACTGCCAAAGTGGGAAGCTGGAGGTGCTTGTGAGAGTTCCCCTCAGCTGCAGGCTTTGAGTGGTGGCTCAGCAAAGTGCAGTCCCAGCCTGGCTCTACTGGAAAATATGACTGAGTCCCCCCTTTTTACACCAAAACCTACCTGAAGGCTTCTTGCCTAATGCAACCCTTTGTCATACTAGTGGCACTGTTGACTTTCTTAGGAGAAAAGGTAAAGTGTCTGCACGGCAAGAATGGGAGCACTGCTCCCCTTCAGGTGACTGGTGGTGCTTTTTTGATATTGCCTGTGCATTACAAACCTGGACACCAGGAGAGCACTGCCCCAGCAGGCATTCCTGCTCTGGGAGGTGACACTGTCCCCAGGCACATGCTGGGCAGTGATTGATCACCTGCTGTGTGGTTTGTTAGAGCAGTTGCACAGCCTGGTGTTTGCTGGTATCAGGTGAATTCTCTGAACGTTGCACAGAGTGAGCTGAGGAGCAACTTAAAGCCAGGTTTAGCTGTACCTGATTCCTAAGTGCTCATTTTCTCCCCTAGAAAGCATAATTCTTTTGGTTTTGTGAAATTCTGGCGGTTTCTGGCCTCCTTCACAGTGATGTTCCAGCACTTGGGACTGTTTGTGAGGTTCTGTGCTCTTTCACTTTCCTGGTCCTTCCTTGCAGACCCTGTTCCTGGGAGCAGGTCATGGGGAAGCTGCTGCCAGCCTGCTGCAGTGTCCTGGGGGAGCAGGGGCTTTGCTGTGCAGCTCCTGCCCCTGTGAGAGAACAAACCTCAGTGGAGATGAGTTGGGATTTAGTTAACCAAGGCAATGCTGTCACCTCAGTCCGTTCTGTGGTGTCAGTGTAATTGTCCATGTCCAGTGGGACAGCGTTCAGAGAGCAATTCCATCAGCTGAAGAAACGCAGATTTCCATGAGAACCAGCACAAGGCAGTGCCTCAAGTCTGCCAAGCATCAGAAATCTGTGTGCTCACCCAGCTGGCTGTGCCCAGTGCCACCAGGGCAGGCACGAGCAGGGGGACAGCCTCCAGTGGGACAGGGTGACAGACTCTCCTGATCTGCCTTGCTCAGCAGCCAGCTCTATGGTTAGGAGCTTGTTTTCCATCTCAGATGAGAAAGAATACTCTCTTCTTTTTTTTTTCTTTTTTTTTTTTCCCCTTCATCTTTCTCTAGTTTTCAGTTATGCTGCTTATTTTTCATAACTAAACCACCAGCACGTGGTGTGGCCACGGGTCAGAGCATTTTGGTGCTTCTCTAGAGTTGTGAGTACAGGCTGACAGCTTAATTTATCTCTTTGAATACATGAAAAAGTGTACACTCAAATATAAAAGATGACCTCTTCTCACTTGTCCCTTCCTCCCTCAGCCGTGCTATTCCACTGGTGGTGATTACAAAGAGAAATCATTCCCTGGATTAGCATTCCCCCCCTCTCTGTATTTACAGCTCCTGGTTATTTTGTACAGCTGCAGTAAGGGAAGCAGCTTTGCTCTATTCATGGCAAGTCGCTCCAGCCTGGCCTCCCTGATGGGTGAAGCTCCTCAATACAAGGCACTGATCACTCCCAAATGGAATGTCACTTGGACTCAGCATGGCTCTTTTCTGTCGCACGGACTTTGAGCCAGCGAGGGAAGTAAAAGCGTCCCTCACCTTCCCTTGGGAAGCACCGCTGGGATGTCCCTGAAGGGGCAATTTGGTGTTTCTAATGAGAACAGAAAGATTGATTTTGCAAAAGCATTTTTATTGACAGATGTTTTCTCCTCCACGTCAAACGGCTTTTCCACAACAAATACACAGCATAAACCTGTTCTCAAATTAGTTCATGGAGACGGGGTACTTACCCAGCTAACCCACCAAAAATCTCGGTGACGTAGGAGTAATCCCCTCCCGATTTGGGGATGGTGACTCCCAGTTCGGCATAACAAAGCGAGCCCAGGGCAGCCACAGCTCCGCCAAGCACCCAAACAACGAGCGCGAGTCCCACCGAGCCGGCGTGCTCCAGAACCCCCTTGGGGGAGATGAAGATCCCGGAGCCAATGATGTTACCTGGAAAAGGACAACAGGTTTGCAGTGAAGGAAAAGAAACGAAGTTTTAATTATTATTATTATTTATTTTAAAAAAGGCAAACAAGCCCACAGCCCCCACTCGGTTTCAGGTTTTGCGTGATCGCGCTTTATCTGATTACACCGCGGCAAAAGTGTTGCCGTTTATCAGCAATCAGGGATGGCAAGGGTGTGCTCAGCTCTGCTGAAGCACGGTAAGATCCAGGGGAGGATCCCTGAGTTTTGTGGCGTGAACTTCCTCAGCTGTCTGCTCTCACCTGACATGCCCAAGTGTTTTATCAAAAGGAGTTAGAACTGACTTTGTAGCGAAGATTTTTCATCCCCTTCCAAAGGGAATTTGAGCAAGTTAATTCCCATTTTCAGGGAGGTTGGGAGGTCAAAAAAAAAAAGAAAAAGTAGCTTTGTCTGTCATGAGGGGGCCAAAAGGTGCACTTGCCACCAGGGCAGATTTAAGATTGTGCTTGGAAAAAGTCATCTCAAGGTCTGAAATACCAAAAATCCGTTAACATTTTGTACCTGCAATAGCTGTGCTGCTTAGTCCTCAGCCATAGATTTTAGAAGGGTAATGTGGGGTGAGCGAAACACTGGACAGTATGACCACCTGAGACAGTGCTGGGTGTAGGAAAGGAGTGTTGGATACTACAGCTGCTCTTTGTTCATGTGGGGCCAGAGCAGAGGGCACTTGGTTTGTTCAGTCTGGAGGAGACTGTCAGATCTCCATTGAAGGAGATGGTTTTTTGTCAGGTTTGGGATATTTTTTTGAGCAATATCTAAAGAGCATTGTTCCCAAAGGATGTGAAGACCCTGTTGCTGTAGGACTGTGACAGGCTTTCCTCTTTTATAAGTTGGTATTAAAATCCTCACTTACAAACTTGACTTTAAAAGCATTTCTTATCAGTGCAGTACACAAATAAAATACTGTATAGTTGTTAATGAGGTATTGTCATCTAAACCAGCCTCTCTGCAGCTTTTGAACCCGTGTGTCATCAGATTTATGCTTTCTTCCTCCCCTTTGCCTTATAAATCCTTTTCATCTCCCAGTGAAAGCTCCCTAAAGACATCCACTTATCCCAAATTTTGCTGTGTTTGGCTTCAATTTTGCCCTCGTGTTTCTTGAAAGCAGGTGCTGGAAGTGCAGCTGACGCAGCTGGTGTGCCCTGGCTGTGCGTGTGCATAGCTGTGTGTTTGCAGCACGTGCACTGGAGCAGATACTCTGGTGTGGAATGGAATAAGACAGAAAACAAACAGCTCTGATGGCATAGGTGGCTGCTTCCTGGCCTCTGGAGAGGAGCTGAACCAAAGACAATAAGTCTGCAAATACACAGACAATATTTGTAAGGAATTCCTTTTTTGTGTGCACAGGCTGCCTTTTGTTTAATGTCCAAGATGCACAGGTAAGGGGAAGCCAGAAATTAATGGCTCAAAGGAGATCCAAGGGCTGAACTCAGGAAAACCTTGTCAGTGTTGGGAGCTTTAGCTGTGGAGGGAGTGAGTTCCTGGGAAAGACAGAGACCCTCCTGGTGCAGCAGGGATAGGCAGCCACCAGGCACAGAAGCACTTTCTATACATTAAAAAAAAAAAAAATCAGATGAGGGATGCAGATTTATCAAAACTAGATCATACTAGAGTAACAGTAATATTAAATGTAGTTATTCCTCAGCTGAGCTAGCACAGGGAGCCCTAAGCACTGCTACAGCATTAATCCCAGCAGCTTGTGCTGAAGGAATGGGTTTTGATGCAGATGAGTTGCACAGTATTTTTCATAGCACTAATAGATTTGTTCTGGGTCTTCTCTACTGGGAAACTCCACGGCTGGAATGGAGTGGTGAAATATCTCAAGGAGATAGATGATTGCTAAAGCATATTTAATACTTTGTTATACTTTCTATTTAATAGAATTTATGGGGCTTTTTGGTCATGGTTTCTGCTGCTGGCTGAAGCATTGCACTATATTTAAACAAACAAGTTTTTCTGGAAGACTGCTTATGCCCTGTTCAAGAACTGTAACAAATCTTGAGTTTAAGCTGAAAAGGAATACCTGCCTTGGGAGTTTAAAAACGGTCTTGACAGTCTTTGGTACTGCTGTGTGCTGTGGTTGTTACAGTTGTACTCATGCCTATGGAGAAAGGGCCTAAGTTATAAAAGACCCTTAAAAATGGTCTGCTACCTGCCAGCATTACATACCTGTGTGCCTCTGTCTTTCAAAACCAGTGTACATGGGAACACTGCACTTTGGGCAGGAGCCAGTGGTGTTTTGGAGAGCGTGCTGAAGTTCACACATAGTGCTTTTTACCAAAACAGATCTGCAGGTTTCCACTGCCTGTTTGCGATGGGACAATATTCCCTTCTGGCAGCCCCAGTACTGAACAAACAGGAATTGCCCAAAGGAAGAATAACCCCTAAATGAGTCCCCTGGCTCCTCTCGTGCCATGTCCTCCTGCTCAGTTCTTTCCTTCACCTTAGTTCAACTTTAGTGCTGCTTTTGGCAGTGGAGGGCAGATGCCACTGCCCATCCTTCAGCAGGCTCTTGGGGAGAGCTTCCACCCCCAAGCTCTGGGTCACCTTTTCCTTGTGTCAGGACGTGCAGGAAGGATATAATCCAAACACAGCACAGCGTCCCTCAAATTGATAATGGACAGGAAATCCCAGGGGGTGTCTCTGTGCTGTTGGCGCTGGCAGGGGTACCCCTGGCCTCCACTGTGGGGTGAGATGACAGCTTTCTGTGACAGGCAGACCTGCCCTGGGCTGGGAAGGGTGGGGAAATGGGGAGAGAAGCATCAGCAGCTCAACGGGAAGCAGTTTGATCAGGCTGTGCTGTGACGGACCCAGGGCAGAGAGAGGGAGTCCTGGTGAGATGAGGTGGCAGCAGTCACCTGGCACAGGGTGCCACAGTGCAGTCTAAATGCACAGGCAGTTGGTTGCTGGTGTGTTTTTTAAATGCTTGCACTTGGCATTGTCAAAGGTCTGAATACCTCTGTGCTTCCAGTTTCTGCCCCTAAGGAGGGGCATGGCTCATCCCTGCCCAGCTGGGTGCTGGGCAGTGAGGGCCATCAGCACTGGGGCTCTTACCCAACCAAACTGCTCAGAGTGATGGCCTCCTCTTATGGCAAGGCTGCCAAAGCAGTCATCCTCATCTGTAAGTCTGTCTGAGCTGGAAACAGCAGAATTTGTTTAAGGAGAATATTCCTGGTTACATCTAGCTGAAGGAGCAGGACAAGGGCCAGACAGCCTTCTAGATCGTTCTCTCCTACAAACATTCATAGGATTTTTGTTGTAAATTAAGTAACTAGTCATATTTAAAACAATCTAATGTCCTCCATGAATGAGTAAGTGATAAGGCAAAGTTATCTTCCAAATTCACTGTTGATTTCCTATGACTTTGCTCTTGCAACACGTGCAGAAACCGTACCAGCAGGAGTGGAAGTGCTACACCCCTTCCGACAACAAAATGTTCTCATGGAAACCTGCCATGAATGTGATAAAAGTGCCTAAAAAAGTACCTTCCCTCCACTTGGCGTAGGGCATGTTTAAAAATAGATACGGTGGAGATGCTGAAACGCTCCAGAAAACGAGATGGCCCGAGCTGCCTGATGAGAAGCAGTTCTCAGGAGGTCTCCCGTTCCCGAGCCAGCATCCTCAGCCCAGAACACTTAGCAGTGAGGCAGATGCTTCACATGCACGTAGGTATTTCAAAGCCAGTCTTGGTCAGCAGGAACTGGAGGGAATTTGGGGGGCAGCTCTGGGGTGAGAAAGGAATTTGCTGTGCAGTTCAAGGAAACTGTCATTGCTGTGCTGGCTCAGGGATGATTCTTTCAGCTTTACTAGTGCTGGTACTCCTGATACTCACTGCATACATTTTTTAATTTCTAAGAAGCGAAGACAGGGAAAAAATTAATTACTTCTTGTAAAACAGCCACTTTCTCTGCTCCTTCGTGGCTTCTACTAGAGTTTCCTGCTGCAAAACTACCTCTTTGAACCCACAAGAAAGTAATGCTTGAATTTCATGTGTCCGTGTCATGGGCATATCTTAGAAATATAATAAAGAACAGGCTGCCTAGAACTATATAGCCAAAAATGAAACGTGGGGAGAGATGGAGCCACATGAAACAGGGCAGGTGAAATGTGCAAAGGTGGGGAGAGCATTTGTCTTTGCTGGCCCAAGCCTCCTCCCTTGGCATGTGAAAATGTTTCTACCACTACTAATACTAACAAAACCAATCACTTTCTGAGCCCTGTCATATCCCTAGCCTTGAAAAAAAAAAAAATCAGTTTTTTGCAGGGCAGAAGCTGTCCACAACAGTCTTGTACAGCACCAGTGAGCCTTGAAAAGACATCCTGCAAAAATACTGACCACTGGAACAAAACCCTCTTTCTGCTCTAATCAGCTGAGAGTTTTCAAGAGATTATTTAAGAGCCTTGAACTTGACAAATTAAATTATTTGGGGTCTGCTTTTTTTTTTTTAAATTTTAGTTTTTATTTTCTTATTCACAATGAGAATGGTTTGTGCTGGGGGCGAGGAGAAAGGTAAACCTTGCAGCTATGCCTGCTTGATGTTAGAGAAAGGCATTTTTGTTCTTAACTTAGAGAAACTGGCCCATAAAATTTCTCACTTATCACTGGTGTGATAAGTGACCCTGGCAGGACTGACAGAGCCAGCAAGACCTTGGGTGATCTGCTGGTTGCACACATTCACTAAGACCCCAGAGTGCTCTTGCTCAGCTGCTCATCACTGCTGGATGTGTTACTTGACTGCAGAGTGAAAACACTGACATTTCTTCCTTTTGGTGTTTTTTGTGGGTTTTGTTTTTTTTTTTTTTTTTTAATTACCCCCTTCCCCCTTTCCTATTTTTCTAGGATGTGAAAAGAGCTCTCAACATTGTTCAAAAAAACCCCAAAACAACCCAAACCAAAACATGACACTGGATAAGATCTCAGAAGTGATATACTGCGGGCTATTTTACTTGCCTTCTGTGTTTTGTAAATTTAGACTTCAGATTTAGACAATTTTCTAAAATGACTCATAAGGGTTAGGAACCCAAATTTTAAACAAAAGCTGGAGTTCTCAGGGTATTGTTATACCACTTAGTCTGTGCTATTGTGAAAAGGAGGAAAAAAGGCAACAAACACCTACAAACAAGAGATGACAGATACTGTGCTTTGTATGGGACAGAGTGCACATGGCAGCAACAGCATGGATAACACAGGAAAAATCCTATCATATAGGAATTTATGCTTTCAAATTGCTTTTAATAGTGGGCCAACCTTTACCCAGCTGCACTTTGTATGTGGCTGTGACCCCATGAGCCCGTAGGTGCCCTGGAGGTCGGACAGACCCAAAGCAGCTGCTGGGACAGGGCACTGAGCTCGGTGTGACGTGGGCTCAGTCTCTCCTGTGAGCCATGCTCCGTCTCTGCCTCAGTGGAAGTGGGTCCCACACCTGATTTTGGCTTAAGGGAATGCCAAATCCCTGTCCTTTCAAACCTCCAGCCCATTATCTAATTGTGTTTAGGATCTCCTGTGACCTGGGCTGGGTTCCCCACACACGCAGCATGCAGATTTGCTCCGAGGTCAGCAGCTCATGTAGAGCTAAAACACTGGGGAACTGTGGCACTGACCTGAATGTTGGGACATGGGGCTTACTGAAAACCCAGTGCCTTCAGTTTGGCCCCGGCTTTTGAACTGTGAGAGTGCGTTTGGGGTCAGGTTTTGATGTTTCTCAATGTAACTGTGAGAATTGAAACTTGTCTTTTAAACTAAAGCTGAATTCTCATCAAAACACTTCGAGAACTGCATTTTGAAGGAAAACAGTAAATATCACTGTGCTTGTGAGAAAATAAAGGGACCTGGTAATATTGGTATTCAGCTGGTATTCACTTAGCATGCAAAGTCCTTAGGGCATCTTTTATTGACCTCCAGCATACAATCAACACAGACTGTAAAAGTAAAGGATCTTACAGCCTGTTGAATGTATCCATCACTTCTTTAAGAATGGCCTTACTGATTGTATGTATGGATAAAACCAAGCAATTTCCTGCGTGGTTAGCAAGGAAAAGTATCACTCGTGCCCTTTGTTGTGTGTGCATTTCTTTAAAGATCTGTTGTACATCTGAAATTCTGGATGGGGTTGTAACACAGACTAGAAATTTACCCACGTAGCTCTTTCCCCCACAAAGTGAAATATTAACCACAAAGAAATTCTGTGCTATTTTTGGCTGCAGTCAGGTAAGTCACTTTGTGCTTAGCTGTTCAGTGAAGGCTTAGAGCAGGAAACATTCCTGAAAAAACTGTGTGTGGTTCATGAACACGAATCCTGCCAGACTACTGCTTTCATGGAGTGCTGTCTGCTGTCCTCAGGAGGTGGCACTGCTCAGCTCGAGGTGGGGAGATGTGATGTCCAAAGGCAGGCAGAGGGCATGTCCTGGTTCCTGCAGCATCGCTGGGGAGGTGCCTCCCGCGTTTATTGAGTGAGAGTAGGAATCAGTAAGACAGCAATCAATCACAGTGCCGTCCAGGATCATATCCCCAGCTGTACAAGTGGGTGTTTCGTTGCCACAGTTGTAACAGATGGTCTGAGAATGTGTTTGACTCTCAGGTCCAGCATCCTTCCTCAGTGCCAACGTGGGCAATGTGAGGCATTACTTGTCACTTTTTTATGAAGCTGTAGAAAATGAGATTTTTTAAAATTTTCCTTTTAAATTAAATGTTTGACACCAACCTGGTTTCAGGTACCTCTCCCTTTTGATACATTGGTGCATCGTATCCTCAACAGCAGATACTGAATTTTCACTGATAGCTGTGAATGGAATAATAATCAAAAGTCTACCCATTCTCTCAGGACTCCCACATCGAGTTAGAGTCATTTTTCAGGCCAACAGGATGACAGTCTGTGTCACTGCTTAAAACAGCTCTCTTATAAACAAATGCTGAAGCTTTGTATCCTCCCTGGGAATTATAAATAAATAAATCTTATTTGAGTAGGAAGTACTGTAAAGAATTGAGAATCCTGTTTGGCAACAACAACAAAAAAATCTTAGCCAAAAGGAATCATGCTTTGCAAACTGTTTAAATCCAAATTAAATATGAGGTGGATTATGTCAATAATAGCAACGATGTAACTCATCGTGGATATATTTATTTATACATCTATTGAGCAGAAAACTGCTAAATTAGGCAGCCTCCAGTACAGCTAATTGCCCTGGGAGCTAATTGGAGTTAAGCACTCCCAAGTGAGGACATTAGTGGCCGGTTTTGACTGTCACTGCCTGTTTGTGAACCCCGGGCATGGCACAGCCACAAAACCAGTCAAGGAGTAAAATGTGCAGCTCATAATTTCGGTGCTGACCGGAAACGCTGTGGCAGCACAGCCAGTCCCAGTGGCTCTGTTTATTCACAGGGGATGAAGTGGCTGCTCCCTGCCCTGGCTGACCTCGAGCTCGGGCATTCCCACGTGCCGGCAGTGCCAGACGGGCACAAGGTGCTGCTCGGGCTCCTCTCCAGCTTATTAACACCTAATACAAGAGATTACAAGTGCCTCTCCCCAGCTAAAACACAAAGAGTAAATGAAATTCTGAATCAACAAAGCAGTCAGGCCTAAGAAATTACCTGTGGGGACTCTGCGGGATTAAACCTGGCAAACACTCCAAGTGCGTTTTCCTAACCTCTAGTCGAGCACGAATTGAGGTTATGTGGCAGTGTTTAAGTTATTTCATGCAACTTCTTGGATTTCTTTGCTTTTAAATAGCATTCAGAAAACTCTTAATAAAGAATCTATAAAGGATCTATAAAACTTGGCATTAAAATAATAGCCATTTAACTTCATGTGTTACTATTGTGCCAGCAGAAAATGAATTATGGCTGTTCTGCTAATACAGTTGCAGAAAAAAACCCCAACCAATCCTCAAAAATGGCTATAAAAAATAACAGTGATAATTAATGTCTGCAGAGCTTAGTATTTAACAAAATTAAATTATCTTAAAACCTGACTTCACTTCAAATATTTATGGTAAAATTCCTAGCAAGTAAGAACATGACCAGCCATTGTAAACTGCTGTTCCAGCATTCCAGCTGGATTTTACTGGGTTAAGAATTTATAATCTGATTACACTACACCCAACGTTAAAGACTTTAAAAATCAGGCTGCTTAAAATACTGAAAAAAAGCATTTTCTTTTTGCGGTAGGTGTACAATGAAGATATTTGCATTTTGAGCTCTAAAATACAGGCGTAACCCATGAGGACGTGAGGAACCAAGGTTTTCTAGCAATGAGGGTGAAGAACAGAAACAAGGAAGAATGGAAAACTGAGTAAAGGAAAGTAAATATTTCAGGTGTGGCTTTACTAATCATACCTGACGTGGTGTTACAGGGGGTGCAACAGCATGTGTGTCGGTACTAAGGGTTAGGTATTGCTATCACATAAGGTACTGAGGAGCTTTGTAAATAATTTAAATTTTGTATATATATAAAAATACATCTCTATCAGTGAGCCGCAGCACTCTCAGCAGGGCCCCCTGCCGGGTGCACTCCGGGCCACCAGCCGGGAAAGGGGCTGAAAGTGCCTGAAGTTACCTGGAGCTGCAGGGGGAGGGTGGAATGTCATCCTCACCCTGAATTTTAGGGAATGTTACTGTGGCCAACACGTTTTTGGTTTGCTGTTCTCCCCCAGTCCGCAGGGTGATGTTGTGTATCCTCCCCCAGAGAGGGAATAACCTCTGCCTGCTCGTCTTTGTTATTTTAAGGAAACATAAGATTGATTAAATGGCAAAGAGTAGTTCTGTTCTGATGAACAGAACTAGCAAGTGGATACAGCTGGGACATGCCAGCTGCCTTGTCATGACTTTGGGTGGGGTGTTAGGCAGCTGTGCTGCAACTAGACAAAAAATTCACAACCTAGAGAAGAGCATTCAAGGCAGACTTGTGTTAACCTCAGTCTTCCCAGGACCTTTAATGTACCTGGGGCCATTTGAAAAGCTGTTTAAAAGCAGTAAGCTGCACGTTTGGCTCTGCCTTAAGGTGTATAAACTGCTTAATGATGATGGTTAGTTTGGAATCCCTTTCCACCAGCAGCCTCAGAGGAAAGCAGTACTCAAATCCTGCAAGATGCTTTTATGGGACTGCAGTGCTTTGCTGCCCAGCTGAAGCCTGCTGCTTGCCACAGGAGGCTGACCATGCTCAGCCCTTTAGTAGCCCAACCTCTGTCAAGGTACCCGACAGCTTCAAACCACCAAAACATGGTGCTTTACAATTTCTGCTTTTCTAAAAGCTGTCTTCTATTTGTAAAATGAGTGACAATTTGTCAGTTGCTTTTCTTCTGCAGAAGAAGGTTAACTGAGAGAAACTTCATCAAAAAAGCTTTTAAGCTTCTGTCTTGGTAACGTGGTGCTCACAAAATAATCTGCTGCTTCAGCAGCATTCAGAGGATTGGCATGTGTTGACTGTAACTGTAGGAAGGGCACATTTGTAATGTAAAGAAATGCAAAAGACATGATGTGGGAATATTCTCACTATAGCAGTGAAGAGTCAAATGCAAACGTTCTCTTAACCAAAACCAGCACTGGAAAGTCTGATCCCGTTCTCTGGCTTACAAGCATCGTGCTGTCCTGAGTATACATGTGGGCATTAATTGGGTAGGACAGATTAATTCACAAATCTGTGTGCCCAAAATTGCAGGGCCTAATTGAGCACTTGGAAGGAGACACTGTTGTCCCCATCAGTCAGTGCTGGTCCCCACCTGCTGGATACTGAATATTTGGATGATGTGTGCAGAGGACAGATCTGCACTAAGGCAGATAAATGGCCAGGAGGTGCCAGGACCAGGCCTCTCAGGAGCATGAGAAATAATAAAGAAGACGACAGACGTCTGCTAGTGAGTGGTTTTATTTGGTTTTATTTGAGTAACACTGTTACAATGTGTTTATATCAAAGGAGAAGTTAAAGCCTGTATGATAGGATTTTTGTTGTTGTTCTAAATTGAGAACTCCCTTTCATTCTGCTAATCCTTTCACAGGCTGCAGGCTCTGTCTGCTCTTTTCAGGCACACAGTCCACTGCTTTATTTCCTGCTCCTCTGTTCTGACTCTTGTACTCGGTCTGATTTCTCTACTTCCTTAACTTCTGACTTGTTCTCCTCTTCTCTTGCCAGTGTTGGGATATGTGGGCTGCATTTCATTACCACGCAGAGCAAACCTCAGCCTGCTGTGCCTTTCCTCTGTGCGCTGCAACGATAAGGCAGAAATGTCGGACAAAGCTGCTCCTGGGGACTGGGTGACATTTCCCTTGGGAGCTCCCAGTGAGCTCCCACAGTGCTGCACTGAAAGCGGCCTGGGCAGCAGCAGGGCTGTGTCCAGGAGGGGATTACAACCACCTACTTTTACTGAGCTTCAATTGCACCTTCCTCTCCTGCCTTATTCCCCGACATCAGGGACCTGGATCAGGGTTTATGGCAGGGCAGTGCTCCCTGTAAACAGTGCAGCTTTATCCTGTATTCGCCCCTGTTACCTGTCCAACATCTGGTTTCTGTGCTCTCCAGATCTCAGTATCCTGACTTGGAAATTACCTGCAAATGGCAGAAATGTGTCCTTAAATCCCCTGAGGTCGAAATGGGCAGTTTGTAAAGCTGTGCCCTGCAGGCACGCTGGGGGACATGGGGGTCTCCTCTAGGACCCTGTGTGGGTGATTACTAACAGATAAGTCCTAATTTTAAGGAAAGCAATTGATAGTGGAGATAGGTCCTTGTGTAGTGGCCTAAGGGACAGATGCCATCCCATTCAGCTGATTTAATGCTTGTCTCTTGGCTGAGGAATCCCACAGGTGGCAGCTGCATCTCTGGGAGGGCTCTCACGGTGCCCTCTACACCTGCAATGATTTTCAGTATCTACCAAGAAGAAAAGCGGTTACAAAATGCTGCTGTAAAGCTCACCAGCTCAGCTTTAAAACCAGCCAAAGAGTTCAGCTGTGCTGGGGAGTGCTGTGGGTCAGACAAGGACAGTATGACAAACACAGCTATTTGGCAGCCCAGACTCTTCAGCCCTGCTCATGCCAAAGGTAGAGACCCTGGCACCACCTTTGAAGCATAATTTGTTTCATGGAAAACACTGTGGGGAATTTCCCTTTTTTCCTCCCCTTAACTCTATTCTTCTTGTTCGTTGTGACTGTGAACAGATTACTCAGTCTGGAAAATTTATCAGCCCCTGCTGCCCAGTGGGAAAGCCACTTCCTGTCCATTCCTGAAAGCTGTCAGAAGTATCATTTGCCTAATTAGAAAGATTAAACAAAATGGTGGTATGCAGTGGCAAGAGTTACACAGCACAAGAACACAAGCACACAGAAGGATTTTTTGGCTAGACAATTCCAGGGTCTAGCAGAAGAAACCAGCCTGGAAGCTGGCACCGTCTCTGCGACCCCACACCGCTCCACAGCCGCTGTGACACCTCCCTGCTCACCTCACACAGCAGCTCTGCAGCTTTTTGCTGTGAAAAATGTTCCTCCTTGTGAATGAAAAACTTTGCAAGTATTGATGCTCTTGCAGCCCTCAGTTCTGGCTACCAGGAACCCACACATGCTCAGCCAAGGGACAGTGGGGGGACTCCTGGGGCAGCATCGCAGGAAAGAGCAGGTCTGGAGAAAAGGCACAGTCTGAACTTATTTAACTGCAAATACGGCAGAACTTAACTCACACTCTTGCCTCTGATTTTCTCTCAAATTACTCAGTTTTATGCTTTCTGCTCTGACCTGCAAAGATGAGCCCTGCAAAAGTGTGCTCAGACTCAGGCCAGTTGGTGGATTTTGGACTGTGCTTATGTAGCTTCTGCAACCTCGGGATCCATCAGGAAGAGCATCTCTAAACTAGGCATTGCTTGATCCTTAACTTCTGAAGTGGTTTAATGGGAACTTAAGTATATTAAACTCTCAAGGTAAAGCTCTTCAATACTACCCTGTACAGCAAAGTGCTCTCCTGAACTAAAATCTCAGGCAATATGTATTTAAAACAAAGCAATGTGAAAATGGCAGTAACAAGTCATCCATAAACACCAACTATTGTGCTTTAGCTCAGGTTACCTTACTGAGAAGAAAGATTGATTCAGAATCTCTCCTATAAGCTCTAATGCCATTGCCTGGGATCTCACACAGCCTCGTTTTGGATGCAGATGTAAACAAGACATGAGCTCCTCAGCACCAAGTTTGCTGTTCCTGTAGGTTTCCCTTGATCAGAAACAACTCAAACTCCCAAATTCACGTTCTTCTGGTTGTAAACCTGTGTTAGCAAATTCTTTGTAGTTAGTTTTACCTCTGTCAGCATGGTCTCATTGCATCTCTAAGTGGCTTTATCTCCGTTTCAGCAAAGGATACAAAGATGGGCTTATGTTTCACTATGCTCAGTGAACTGAGGTGGAATTTAAAAGCAGAAAAAATGGTATTTATGCTTTCTAGGGTGTGTACAACTATTGCACAATGATCTCTGATTTCAAGCTTGCACTTAATTTCAGGTGCACTTTGGTAACTCACATATTTAGAAACCGGTGCTGACTTCTATATTGACTTCTTTTTTAACTATTTAATTTCTTTTTAAAGAATAAGTTTTGACAATTTTACTGATGAGAACTAGAAACTTCTGGACTTCCAAAAGAAACAGCAGCTTTTCTTGAAGTTCTTAAATATCTAGGAACTGGGAATCTGAGGGCTTATTGTAATATGATGTCAAGAGGTAGCAATCTTTGTATATTCTTTTGTGTGTATGAATCCTGTGTTTGCAAATATCACAACTGTCTTCTGAAATTATCTTCAGAATTAGTAGGTTTCATGTTGCCCACTGCTGTCTTTCTAGATCAGGTTTACCTCAGCAGTTGACCAGCTGTATAAAAAATTCGTCAAAAGAATGTCGCTCCTTCCCCGTGGATGGAAAAGCTTGTTTATAGAATGGTTTGAGTACACAGAAACATGAAAATTAGCTAATCCTGCAAAATACATGTTAACACAGACCTGAACACCCCTGGACCCTGGTTACAATACACTTTCTGTTCTAGTTTTGCAACACATTGGAGATGTTTGATTTGTCTCGTTTTTATTCTTTCCCAGTCTCCTAAAGCAACAGACCTCTGTTTCAAGCAGGCTTTTATAAATGTCATTAGTTTGTTTTTTTTTCAGTTCTGGTGCTTCTGAGCAGCTAAATCTCAGCCAAGAGGTTCTCAGACTATCTCAGAATCACAGATCCAACCAGGTTTGAAAGACCTCTGAGACCATCAGAGTCCAACCTGTGACCCAACCCCACCCTGTCACCCAGCCCATGGCACTGATGCCGCGTCCAGTCTGTCCTTAAACACCTCCAGGGATGGTGACTGCAGCCCCTTCCAGTGTCTGATCAGTGTTTGAAGACCTCAAAGAAGAACACAGGCATTTCAGTAGACGCTGTATTCCAACAGATGGTGTATTCACAGACCTGTCTTCAGGGAGGTCCTGAGAGTTGATGGCTAGAAGTGAATTTGCTCCTTTTGCCATTTGTGTGCCATTTTCCCTGTCTGAAATACAGGAGGATGGTCCCTTCCTGCTGCAGAGGGAGACCAGGATACTGCTCCTGTCTCCTGCTTGTGTTTGGTTGACCACAAGTGTGTTGATTTTAGACTTGTGGTAAAACAAGTGTACAGGACTGGCCCCCTACAAGTTTAATTAATGAGAACAGATTACAATCGTTGCCACTGCTCTCTGCTGTGCAACCTGAACAGAGTAAGGCTCATTCACACCCAGCTTCACTGCAGTGTGACTGCCAGCCTTGCTCGGGTATGTGGGCAATAAACAATTAATGTGCTTTGTACCTCACTGCTTTAATTTAATGTAAGGCCTGATCCTACGAGGCACTGAAGTCCTCTGCTCTCGTTGCCTTCAGTAGGATTTGAGGGACTTGAGACCTGTGAAGAAGAGGGTCTTTCATTTTTCATGCTAAGGGGAGCTCTTCCTTCTGCACACACTCATAGTATGTACAGGATTTGGGTACCTTTTGTAATAGTCTGCTTAAATCTTACTGAGTTGCCAGGGAACTGGCTGTGCCCAGAACCAAAAAAACATGTAGACATCGTGTCCTACTAGTTTCTGACAGAGTTTACCATAAGAAATGGCTTTATTGCAACAAGATCTACTAGCAGGAGTACAAAACAAGTAGTTTGTCAGCTTTTTTTTTAATTACAAATTTTTTAATTCTATCACAGAAATGAAAATCCCTTCCAAGTATGTGAGGACACCACCAGAGTGAAATACTTCTTTTCCTTATTCTTTAAAATATTGATTCAGCTATTTTTTAATTAACTAACTTGAGTCAAAGTGCAGTGTTTGGAAGCTGAACAAGCTTGGATAATCTCTGCTCTTTTGTACTAACTAATGCTATTACTATTTTCAAGACACTTGTAAAAAGAGTTGATTATGTATATTTCCAAAATGCATGGCTTTGCAAGTTTTCTGACGGCATTTAAGAGTATCAGAACAGATGAAACTTTTGTGCTTATGGAGTCCTAGAATGACACTTCTGATATGGCTTCATACACCTTTCACGGGCATCAGAACTGTCTGCATTGGTTTAAATTAGTGACAAAACAAGGCCTGAGACCCCAGCTAACAAAGAATAAGTCTGCTACTGAAACAGGATAAAATCTGGACAGACAATAAATAAGTCATGGGGAAATGGAAATGAAATTAGTCTGAGGTGACCTCCCTTAAAACAAGCAAATCCTGTTCTCTTCAGTTCTCAGGAGAGCTGCTAAAGGATTTTGAAATAATCCAGAGAGGGAACTCAACCCCTCATTTTTATTCTTTTTGGTCCATTCCTTGCAACTCCCTAAGAAAAAACGATCCCTTGGGTGTTTTGTACAAAAGAATGAATTTTTGTGATATAAAGGCAAACGGGTTAAAGCTGTAAGTCCTCATTCCTTGGCAGTCATTATCTCCACCTTTATGGAGAAGCACATACTGATCCTTTCCAAGGCATGGGTGGGCAGGGAGGCAAGGAACACTCTCCTAGATTCATCAGCCTGCCTCGTGGGGCCTGAGCAGGAGTGATCTCACAGCACAACACTATTAAAAACCCATCATATATGACATGTGTTAATAGTTTCTTCTTCTCTCAGGGTGGTTGCAAAAAGATGGAAGACACTTAGGAATTACAGGAGTCCAGCCAGCTAAGGATGCTTTATCTTGTCAGACCTGCAGCTTACAGCATCGTGCACATGCATCCGAGTGCAACAGCCTTTTCACAAAACTGCTTGTGTTGCAGAGAAGGCTTTTCAGTATTCAGACCTCAGCTTCTGTCTGGACACATCTCTGTAATTAGAGAGCAACTTTTTCTAGCCTGACTGCTCACCCTGTGTGATTATCTAACCCAGAGTTCATGTGGCATTGAGCTGAGCAGTGTCACAGGTGAATTGGAGGGCTGGTGATGGGCAGCCTTGTGACAGTCACTGTCACAGATCACATCATACTGTGGATTTTAGCTCTCTGACCCAGCGTACTGGAGAGAATGAGACTCTTCCCTAACCTGATTTTTCCTGGCTTTCGTGATTGCAGGTAAGGTCCTTGCATTGGTCACACATAATTCTTCGTGCTATACTATATTAAGATGCTTGGCCTGATCTGGATTAAGCAGCTTCATGTAACTGATGAAAGAGCTATTGTTTCTCACAGCAGAAAAACTGCCACTCATCCAGACCACTGACCTATTTCTTGGAGTTAGAAGTAACCGAAGTTTTCTGATTCCTGGAGTTTTACTGATTTTTTAATGCAATGTTTTACAGTGTTGATCTTCTAGCCCCACATTTCACGTGTGATTACACCAGTATTTCAGGATGAGATAAAAAATTTCAACTTAACTTTTGGATGCAGAAAGACTTTAGTTTTCTGTAAGTTTTGGTGCTATTCTAATGGAAGTGTTAAATGAATCAGAGCAATTCATCTGTGGGGGTTATTCCATTACTCAATGATACAGAAATTCCTCAGGCTTAAACTTTCTTGCTCGGAGATCCAGTGGAATTTGTCTCTGTTGCCTGAAAGGGATGATGAACCATGTCCCTGTCCAGGAGCAAGAATTTAAACAGCTCACCCTAACACCAGATTGGTTCATTCATTACCCTGCAATCAGAAGAACACAATCTACAGGTTCCTGAAGAACCTACAAGTTCCTGAAGATGGGAACAATTTGTAGACAACCACTCTTTAAATCTTGCTTTTCAGCCCTGAACTGCAAAGTTTAGTGCCAGAAGAACACATCAGGAGAACAAACTAATACTGCATAAAGAGATCTTGTGGAGGTTGGCACATGAATACATATATTTACCACCATATATGGCTTTTCTCAGCAGAACAGGGCTTGGATATTCTCTATGCTCTCTCATTCAAGAGAGGGACAGAAGCACTGAAAAAGGAATTAGGATGCTGAGATGCTCAGCCCATGCTGGATTGCTGGCTCCCTGCTCTTCACCAAGGAGCATCTGCTAAAGAACTCTTTGGGAGACTTTTGGGTTTTTCAGGACCAGCAGAAAAAAAAAACCAACAACACTGTTAGGATGGTTTATATTTGGGGCACTTCAGTAGTGACAAATGCCATCTCATTTTATCATGCTGCAATCAAGATGACAAAACAAGGGTGGCAGGGACTAGAAACTCCCCCCCGCAGCCCAACAAAAAAACGGGGGCTCAAAAGGAAAAGTTTGGCACACAGAAAGCTCCAAACACAAAAAAGTTAAACCTCTAGCAAACCATTTCTGCTTGTTGTGAGCCTGCCAAAGCAGGACAGACTTTCTCAACAGAAAAGGCTACATTATGCTAGAAGGAAATGAGCTGCAGGGCACAGGAAAAGGGAACACGAGTGGAGATTTATGGCACTGCTGAAAGCAGGCACTGTACTGCCAGATCAGGAGTGAGGCACTCACCAAAGGATGCTACCTTTGTTTTTCCATCTGTCGAGGAAGAAGGAGTTTCTGTTGTGGGGTATCTAAACTACCAACATCCACTGCAGAAAGCTCATTGCTTCAGCCTTGTGATCAGAGTCACAGTGTCCCAACCAGAAATTTCTACTTTTTTAGAAGGTAAGAAGGTAACCGCCCCCACCCCTCAAAACTAGCAAAAGTCACCCAAACTGAACCCACCCAAACCAAAACCATCAGTCAATGAATACCTGATAGTTAATGACCTGGAAACAGAATTGATACAATAAAGTACATATTTGGTCATTGTTTCCCCCCCCCCCCCCAAAATATTTTTCATCAGGCCCTACTGCTGTTCCTGAAGATGATAAGAGAAGGATTCTTTCATTTTGACATTTTTTTACTTTGTCTTTTTGCTGCTGTTTTGGCTCTTGTTTTTCGTATTGTACATCTGGGACTTCACACGCTGAATTCTCCTGGCCACAGACTGCAGCACTAAGACACATCTGTGGACAAACAAAACCCTTCACTTTGTCCAGAAATACTCAGTTAAAAAAAAAAATTGTCTTTTTGCCTTTTTTCTTTGTTTGTTTTTTTTTTTTTTTTTTTTTTTGTGTGTGTTTTGTTTTATTTTGGTTTTTGTGGGGGGTGGTGGTGTTTGTTTATTTGTTTCGTTTTGTTTCTGCCAGGAACTTCTAATTAAAGCTCCTTTTTGCCTTCCTCAGCAGGAGTTAATATCTACCCATTTCCACTTCAGTTCTTCTATGCTATGAAAAAGAACTATGAATGTTATTCCCACTTCCATGTATTCTCCTTCCCCAGTGCTTAGCCAGCAAGAAAGGTGGAGAGCAAAATGCTGGTGATGTTTAAGCCTGAGGAATTTCTGTATTATTGAGTAATGGAATAATACCCACAGATGAATTGCTCTGATTCATTTAACACTTCCTTTAGAATAGTCCCAAAACTTACAGAGAACTAAACCTGTATTAGGATTCTGTCTAAACGACTGTGGGATTCAGGGCATGTTAGAATGGCAGGGGACACAGTGGTAATGAGAGAGCAAACTGACACACAAGAAGGCTGGTAAATAGTTTTCTGCTAATGAGGAGGAAAAATCCCATTGAAGTGCTGTTCTTGGAAGTGATATTTCTGCAAATGCTAATTCCCCTGCTCATGCAGATGCCATTGTTTTATGTAAGTACAGTGCTGGCAGATCCAGTGACAATCACGGAAACTGCCTCTGTTGTTCCCTTGATGTATTATCATGGTGTGGGCAGCAGTTTCCACTGCATACTAGGACGACTCTGACATAAGAAAGCATCTGTGATGTAAGGAGGCTTTTCAGCTTGTGTGCACTTTGTTGAGACCACCCAAAGGGTGGCTGACTGAAGGGGATTCACAGCCACCTGCTGCTGCTTCCCCAGACACATTCCTGGGGTGTTCCCCATCCTCAGGAGGGGTCAAAGCTCTGATGCCCTTGGAACAGAGCCAACACAGGGAATGATTCCTTTCTGTCCCCTGTGGAGGAGCATCACACCTTGTGCTGAACAAGCACAAGGACAACTGACAATTACAGTTCTATAGTAATAAACTTATAGTCTAGTTTCTCACTGGTCTGTCTCAGATCACATATTTTCAGGTGTCTAAACCCTGAATTAACAGACAAAAGATAAAACCAGTCAGCTATGGAAGAAAGTAAGTGTGTGCCGTTTTCTGGGTGATATGGATAGATAATTCCAAAAAGTTACTTTCAGGACTAGCAGTAAATGAACATATTGCTCACGGGTCAGCTGAACACAGTTTTGATGCTATCACTGGACTTGAATCAGGAACCATTTTATAAGGGATCTTACACCAAACTTCTGTGTGAGTAGAATGAGCACTTCAAGCATTTTTTAAGCAATGCCAAGTCAGCTGAAGCAGGTAAACTCGACTGCCTGTGCTCAGCAAAAGAAGGATATGTATTTAATTTTAGCTGACATTTTTTATTGTGGCTCAATTTGCAGGTCTTCTAATAGGCCTTATATAGCGTGACAAAATAATTCATGGGTATTCAACAGACTCCATCATAATGACCCTGTGGCTACATTCATGCAGTTTTACAAGCCACATAAACAAAAGTTTTAAGAGATGTTGCACTGTTTTATATAAAGTTACTTGATGTGCATTAAACAGTCGCTTGTTACACGTGTTATACACACAATTTGTGTACACAGTTAAATGTACATTTCTAATGTAAGAATGCTGAACTTTGTTATTGGGACCAAAAGAACCAGGCTGGTATCAGACACTAATCAGGCTGCTGTTTATAATTGCTGTAGTTTTCTAAAGAACTATGGAATGCAGTAGAAACTCCACATAGACAAGTCATGGGGCTTCTTACTTAGCTTTTCATGTACACAGGCAAATCTCTCAGGAAGGCACTGAATCAGAGGCTCTTGGTATAGTCCATATGCCTGTGCTCATAGAAAAGACACAAGCAATAATCTTAATATATAGCTCTAGCAGTGATATGGAAAGCCAGCTATGTGTATGTGCATAAAATAACTGCTGACTTAAATACAGCATTGATTTCTGTGTCTGCTAAACAAAATCTAGTTTGGGTTTCAAGCAGTAATTTAGTTATTATCTAGTGGATAATAAAACATGTACGTCACTACTTTATAAGCTGTATCGCTTCATCTGGGTATTGGCAAGCTTGATTTGTGGTGTCACTGAGTACTTTAGAAGATTATTAATGTCTGGAGCCCATGAGAGATTTGCTTTCACTGTACATAACCATGTTTGAGACAGAGCAGTTTGGGTTCTTCTACAGCAGTTCTCAGGCACTTTCCAAAATTCTGTGGCAGAGATGTGGCCAGAAAGGTTTGTTACTTCTACTAAACGTTGTTCAGTTTTGCAGTCATTAAGTATCAGTCTCTTTCTAGAGTTAAAACAAAAAGGTTTTGTATTTAGTACCTGCATTTACATAAGAATACTCTAAAGATGTGTCTTCTGCCTCAGTGTGAAAGAAAGTTTGGAAACAACTTTCTTCTCCAATCAGGCTTGTTTGTATGCAAGTTAAAAAATATAAATAACGAAGTAGTGAAGGACAGACATGCTGTGAGAAGGCCAGGCTGCTGGAAGAACTCAGGAGACTGTTCCACGGGGTGGATATAGGACAGGCATATTATATTCCTAATTTGATGTTCTTTGTTATGCTGATTTTTCTGACTGTCTTCTGTTAGATGAACTGCTATTTCTAATGCCAAAGCCTTTCAAACCTCTATAAAAAGAGGATAAAACTTTGAAAGGATGATTTTTGTGAGCATGTTTAGACAGCATAGTAAGAAAATTGTCCTAAAACTCAAAACATGGCAAGAAGATTGGAAAGGAACACCTGTTTTGTGGGGAATTAGCAGAGGGTAGGGGAGCTGCAGGGCAGCTGGCAGGATGAGGGCTGCCTCTGCCCTCCCTGTTTCCCAAACATGCCCCATGTTCCCAGGGCAGGCTGAGCACCTCCTTAGCCTGTCATGTTCAGCCTGGAAGAAGTGATGTACCTGCACCTAGAGGCTGGTTTTATTTCCTTGGTTGCAACTGTGATGGGGTACTTTTGGACTATGAAATACCCAGAGACGCTGACATTACTGGAATACTCTCAAATGTGCCAGATAATGGTGGTCCCACCTCCAATCCCTCTCTTTCACTTAATTTCATTGTTTTCTGAGTGCTCCCCAGCACTCCCCACCTCCAACTGCAAATCATATAATGCTTTATTTTAAACAAGCAGAATTAGTGTATAGAGGGCAACCAGCAGCTTTTTAATAACATAACATAAATAACAAAGTAACATAAGCTCATATTTAAAGTATTTTCCAAATACTCCCTAGTGTTTCCTCTTATTTCCTAATTACTAGAAGATTATAATTCTCTCCATCCATCCTGCTGATGATTAGAATTGCAGAACAGTGCTAAACCTGAGCATTTGGTGTAATGCTGGCAGATCACAGCATCAAGCTTCTGTTTGATAATGCAAAAATACGCTCTTACATTTTCTATATCTGCAGCACTTTCATACACTGTTAGAATAAAGATAACCTGCAAGAACATTTAAAGAAAAATAAGAAAGCACAATCTTCTTTGAACTCCATGCAGAGCAAAAAGAGGGGTTTTTTTCAAAGGCAATTTCTGGTTTTCTTGGGGTTCTCAGACAACATGACTTTGCTGTGGGATGTGTCAGAATTTGATGTCTAAACCCGTGAAATGGGTTTCCCTCCCCCACTCCGGAAATTCAACATGTTGGCTGGCATAAAAGTCCTGGTCTGTCATCAGTTCCAAAGGCTGTGACACACCAATTGCATCCATTTTCCCCCCCAACACTCAATCATTTGGAAATAAGTCTTCCCTGTGTTGAACTATATCATACAGAAAATTTTTGAGTTGACTGGTTGCCTAATATACCAATTTGGATCCATTAGTTTATTTTTTTTGCTGAAGGAGTCTTAAATAAGATGTCACTTATTTAACTCCAGTAATGGCTTGCAGTGTCCTCTGACTCGAGGTTGTCGTGTTTGATGCAGTGACACCTACAAAGCTGTGCTGTACTCTTACTATGTATCACTTTGTTACTGAAGACTTTGTGACTCCTGATGCAATTCACACATCTGCACACGGACAAATCAAGCTCAAAAATAGGATTCTAGGGCTGTGTTTCAAATGTCTTATATAAAAATATGGGGGATCTTGCAGAAGACTTTTTAGGCTTCATGTGGCACAGCAAATAACCTTCTCTAATACCTAAACCACTTGAGAGTACTAGACTTTATCATAAATGTCAATACTTTTTCCTGCTCAGGTGTCCTTGATTAAATGAGGGGTTGTTTCACAAGATTTAATTTGGACAACTGTTACATAGATGTATTCTGCTTGCAAGATGTTGCAAATAAGTCAGGTTGATGAAAGGCTGACAGGGAAGGGATCTGGCAGAGCAGGGTATCAGTCTCGAGATACCATCATCTAATACCTAATAAATGACATAGATGCCATAAATTTTCCCTACAGCCAGCAGCAATACCTAACCCTGGAAGTGCCTTACTTACAGCACTGTGCTGCACTGAATACCCACCAGTGCTCCACTCTTACACAAGGTCACCTGTGCTCCACTGAGATCCAGAAACCAGATTTCTCCCCTTAAATATGCCGTGGTTTTCAAAGTAAAGCTATGTCTGTATACCTAGAACACATCTTCCCACAAACTGCAGGTACAGATTTTAATATTTCGCTGTGGGAACCATATGAAATATTTTCCTTTCATATAACAGCCTTGCCCACAATGCAAGGGATCCTGTTCAGTGGAATTGAAATTTTTCTTTTTTTTGGGGGGGGGGTTTTTTTGGTTTTTTTTTGCAAGACCCCATCCACCTAAATGGGACATAAAGGGACACAAGAGCAAAAAACTGCAGTAGGACAGCGTGATCATCTACAGGAAGGCTGCAGTAAAGTCCTCTTCCTCAGGCTTGGTGACATCAATCACAGAGACACAAAGGGGTGGCCGAGCCAACTCTGCCACTGAACAGCGTATTCCCACAGATGCAGCGGCTTCTGCTGTGCCCACTGCTGCTGCCACGGGCCCCGCTGTCACTGCGAGTCTCTCCATCACTCTCGGTGAAGGTGAACGCTGGCTCTTCCCACGGCGTTTCGCGCTCACGGGGTGCCGGCACTCACCTGGGAAAGCGCTCCTTCCCCAGGCTTGTCCCACTCTCCAGCCCAAGCAGGGATGGAGCGGGCAGGGCTGAGCCCAGCCTGCCGCGGTGTCCCGCTGCTGGCTCAGTGACGGAGCGGCGGCTCCGACCCGCACACCGGGCTTGCGGGGGAAGGCACCGAGCGGGGCGGCCCCGCTGCCAACCCGCGCCACGCACGCTGCGGGCCCCGGGACACCTGCGAGCGCCTCCCGAGAAACACCTCGCGGAGCCCCGACCCCACACCCCGACCCACCCGCTCCAGCCCCGGGAGCGAGCGCCGCTCAGCAGCTCGCGTGGCACCAGCCAAAGCCCCCCGAACAGCCCCGGGCCGGAGGGGGCTGTCGCTCCTGCTCTGCTGGCACCGCCGGGCGGCCCGCGTGTGGCAGCGACACCCGCCCGTCCCGCAGCTCCCCCGCCACCTGCCCCGGCGCCGCACCGCGCCCCGCCACGGCACGGCTCGGCACGCCGCCCCCCGCGCCGGCCGAGCGGAGCGGGCCCTTACCGATGATGATGGCACAGGCGCTCACCAGCCCGATCTCCTTCTTGAGCGCCACCCGCCCCGCGCCGGGCGCGCCGCGCCGCTGCCCGCCGGCCATCGCTGCCCGCGCTGCTCTGCCCCGCGCCGCGCATGCGCCGCCCCGCGGGCCGCGCCGAGCGGGCGGGGGGTCCCTGAGGGGACCGGGGGGTCCCTGAGGGGACCGGGGGCTCCTCCGCGCCCGGGGCCGCGGGGCGGGCGATCCGCCGAGGAGCCGCGGGCACCGCCGGGCCGGGCCGGCCGCTCCGTGTGCCGGGCGCTCCGTGTGCCGGGCACTGCCACCAGCCCGCCCGGCGCCGCGCCGGGCTCCCCCCTCACAGCGCCGGCTCCGCGCCGGCCGCCTCCTGGTGCGCTTTTTATTCGCTGGGGCGGCGCGATAATGATGCGAAGAACAAACGTTTTGCTGCTTGTCGTCGGCACAAGCAAGCGCGGTTCCAACCAAGCGCCAGAGCTTGGTGGGTTTCTGTACTTTCCACGTTAATTTCTCTCCGCTCCTCCCTCCCGCTCCCGGGGCGAGCCCAGCCCAGCCCGTGCCTGCACCGGCTCCTTCGCACCCGAGGAGTCCCACACGGCACCGGGGCTGGTTATCTGCGGGGCAGCTCAAGGAAATAATCAGTGTTTCCTCTCCTCACACAGGGGACGGGGCACAGACGCGTCTGTGATCTGTGTCTGCTCGCAAATCTTTTGCTCTGTGAACAAACTGCTTTAACAGGAATGTCAGGGAATGAGTGTCTCATCTGCTCTCAGATGAAATCAGAAAGGTAAATCGTAGTTTGAGGACCTGGGCTCTTCCCCCGGGCTGTAACAGCCAAGGGTTTTACTGATGGAAATCCCTGGTTTGTTGCTTGTTTGTGAGATGAACACCTTCCTGAGAGCGGCTCTGTGCCCAGAGAGGAGCCCCGCGTGGGTGGCCCATTCTGAAAATGCATGGGTTAGAAAATTTTCCTAAGAAGATTAAGCGGTAACTGGCAGAGTGTGGGGCAAACAACGAGGCAATGGAAATGGGTTGTGGTGGGGTGGTGTCAATGGGAGAAGGAATGCCTCAGGGAAGGAAGGTGGGAAGTTTCACGTCGGACATCAGTCTGATTTTCTTTGACTTTAGAATGAAAAGTATTACCTGAAAACTGGGGAGTCATTTGAGAAAATCCGTGGACTATTCTTAGAAAGCTGATAATTGTAAGCGATTTCACCTTATAAAGCTGCTTTATAGTGCTGCTGTTATAGAAAGGCTAATTGATTTTCAGAGATTGAGGCGTGTTTCCTAAATTGATCTATAGCTCTTTTTCTAAACGAACTGTCTCACTAACCACTTTTAAAAGTCCTTTTATTCACTTACTCTGTTCTTTTTATATATTCTACAAGAAGAGTTACTTTCTCAACTATGTAAACGTTACTACTGCTCTCCTTTCAAACACAGGGAAACAAATGCAAAGACTGGAAACAAAGTTTCAGGTGTTCAAAAGCAACCTGATGGATTAGGTATTACTTCCACGTGGTTTAATTGATTGCTTCAGAGCTATGTTTTCTACTGGTAGCAAGCCAAGTAAGTTCTGATAACTCTGAAAGTCTCTATGTGTTAGCCTTATATGGACTTCATAAGCTATTTAGTGAAAATTGTCTAAAAAAATAGATTGAACTTCATTTAAAAAATACTAAAGCCAAGAAATATATGAATGAATGGTGTTGCTGACTGTGTTTCTAGCTGTATTGCTGAGTTCCAAGACCTAGTAAATTTAGGATCAATTAACCTTTACAGAACCACCAACAGTCTGTTAAATGAATGACCACTTAGGAGGATAACACTGGACTTGCTTTCTGGGCTGTGATAGAAATGTTGGTTTGCTCTGAAATATGTGTATAGTCTTTGTGGTATTGTGAGGAAGACAAAAATCCCAGTCCAACCCTCTTTTGCTGATTAGTGAGAAACAGAGCACACTGGCTATGGGATGATGAATACCAGAATTCAATTAACTTTAATAATCTCCTTTAAATCAACTGATCACTAGCTGAAGGATTTTTGGTTTGGTTTGGTTTTTTAGTTTTTGTTTGTTTGTTGGTTGGTTTTTGTTTTGGTTTGGTTTTTTAGTTTTTGGTGGGGTTTTTTGTTTGTTTGTTTTAACATTCTGGCCAGTCTAGAGGGCTTTTCCAGGGAAAATGCCAGGAATTCTTAGAGTGTGTACTCTGTCAGCTGATATAAATATTTTGTTCTGTGTTTGTTCCTCCTTACTGAAAGCAAGAAGGAGCAACTGAGTGACTCTATTGATATGTTTTCTTGTATTTTTCTTTTAATAAGAAAGGAAGAACCTAACAGAAAAGCACCAGAAACTTCTCCTTAGGAGAGGTAGTCAGCAAAATATTAAAGCTGTGAAAAGCAGAGGGACCTCAGGAGCATTGTCTTCCTATCCAGTTTCACATCAGGTGCATTTTGAACAAGGCACCAGAGAACCACGGGCTGAAATCTCAGCTTGGTCCCAAAGAAACCTTTCGCAGCAGAAACATTAATGAAGTGTCACCTGTCACTGGGGCTTGGCAAGGCCACGATGTGCTGTATTACACCTCCCAGTTTCAGCACCAGACCCCGTTTGTGACTTTCTTCCTGAAGGGCAGCATCCCTGCCCTTACCTTTGTGTGGGGCTATTCCCAGAAGGAGTAGCAGCCTTTGTGGTTGGGAAGGGTGTGCTTCCATGGGACACAACAGAGCCCTGTGACAGGGCAGACCCAAACACTCAGCTGCCCACTCGAGCAAGGATCTTCCAAATGTCCATTTGAAGGGACCTGTAGCCTTGCCCTGGGAGTAGAAAATAAAGGTACATGTTTGCCTTTTTCTCAAGATGCTCGGCATTATTTTGGTGGGTGCTTCTTTGTGGTATCTCTGCCAGAATGTATTTCTTGCTGCAGGCCATAAGGCTGCGAGTATTTTAGCCTGGTCCTTGGGGGGCAAAGGGTGTGTTGGTGGTGGAGGAGGATGGTGGCTTGGCAGCAGCAGCAACAGCACAGCCCCTTCCTGCCACACGAGACTGAGCTCATGTTGAAGGAATTGAAGTTTATGGGCAAAGGGGTGCAGCCAAGAAATCTGTGCTACAACTTAATTTAGGATTTTAATCCTGGACTCCTGTGAAGTACTCAATTTTTCTCATTTATCCTTGGAAAGAGGATACATTCTTTACCTAAATCCATATAAAGACCACTGATTTACTGATTTTTTTCCCAGTGTGTGCATGATAAATTATTGTCCTTTTCAAAGGTTTAAGTGTTTTACTATTGCAGAACGATTAAGCAGGTGGCTGTTTACAACACAGGCTTTCAAAATGCCCACAATATCCATAGCAGAACACAGGAGTGTAAAACAGCAGTGGGCCAGAAACCTGTTGGAAAAGACAGCAGTGAAAAAGGTTGCCCACATTAACTGCCAAAAAATGCTCTTTCTTCTTTTTTTTCAGGCTGGGTGCCTGTCTGCTTCGCTGTGTTTTTTGCATGAGAGTGAAGAGAGGACTTTTCTCCATTTGTGGTAGCATTGGCTGCTTATTTAGGTTGTGTATTCTGCCCCACTGTGAATATAGTTTCAAAATGAGCAAGTCAGAGGGCATGTACATTCTAATTAGTAGTTATCTGAGGCAGCTCTTGGAGCAAAGAATTCATTTAAATCGGTTTGGATCTGAACATACTGTATCTACTTGAATGACGAAATGTTAGTAAGCAAAAAAGCCAAAGTTCTTTTTAGGAAGGCAATTGCTGCATAGCAACTGCACAGAGAGGATGCAATGAAGCTTGCATGTGTTCTCTTTTGTTGCCATTTTTGTCCTCATTTTCTCCATGTTCTGAAATGTACAGAAATTATTGAAGCTGTTGGAACGAGTTATTCCACTCGTTGCTACTTACGCTCTAAAAAAAAGAGAAGCAAACGATGCAGTTTGAGTTTTGTATTTTGGGAAGACATAATGAAGGAAATTTAATATGCCATTTTTAAAGGGGTGATATAACTGAATGGTCTTCGATGTATGGGAAGGGGGAAAGGTTAAAGAAACATAAAGATTCTCCATGATAGCAGATGCTCTTTCCAGTCTCACTCTGGAACTTACAACAGTAATTAAAGCATAATTCAGCTTCGATTTTAATGGGGTCACCATAAACAGCAGATGGGAAATAGTTACTTGGAAGGGTGATCTATCTTGTCGTGAATCTTTAAATAGAGCAGAGGGCTGACTGGTTTAGCAAAAGGAAATATGGGGAGTAATGGGATTGTAAAGTGTTTGTGAATTGCTAACAGACTTGAGAATAAGGTTTTTATGTTGGATAATGTCTGTGGGAAGCCTGTCACGCCAGTACAAAATACAAGTTACTTATTAAAAGCATCCATCACCTTGCTCTCTTGTGTTCAGTCTCTAAAATAAAGGTAGGAAATGGTGTTCTTTGTATTTCTAATATAATTTTCCATTGTGCCTCTGTGTTTTCAGAAAGCCACAGTAGAGGAAGACCCATTAGTACGTGACTCCTGTGTGACTCCCCAGTACCTACACGTGAAAATAGGGGATGTACAATTGAAAAGAGAAAGCAGAATCTTTTCCTCTAATTCAGTAAAGGAGAAAAATGCCCAGAGTGGCTTTTCTTCTGGGTAGCTACTCTGCTCTGCAATAATGGCAACAGCAAAAAGGTTCCCCCAAGTGTGGAACTGTTCTGAAATAAGATAAAGGGGCTATTTCATAGAATCATAGAATATCTTGAGTTGGAAGGGACTCACAAGGATCAAGTCCAACTCCTGGTCCTGCACACCTACAAGAATCACACCATGTGCCTGACAGCACTGTCCAAATGCTTCTTGAACCCTGACAGTCAGTGAATTATATCTTCTGAATTCTGTAATTTGTTGCATTTGTTGGGCACTGGGAAGAGCCATAGCTAAGGCTGACTGTTTGGGCTGACTGATGCCATTCTTTCATGGTCCTCTGCAGGAACTTTAACCCCATAATTTAGGAAGCTCAGGATATTCTTCAGAAGGTGTCATTGTGTTTCTCAGAATCACAGAATACACAGAGTTGGAAGGGACCTACAAGGATCATCAAGTTCAACTTTTAGCACTACACAGGACACCTGAAGAGTCACCCCCTGTGCCCCAGAGCATTGTCCAAAGCCTCCTGGAGCTCTGGCAGCCTTGGGGCTGTGCCCACTGCCCTGGGGAGCCTGTTCAGTGCCAACCA
>JAYRBT010000021.1:2621692-2735687 GCA_036023395.1 Myiotriccus ornatus | reverse complement strand
TTGTGTCCCCCCAAACTGCCCCAGTGTTGAGGTGAGGCCGCCCCAGGGCAGAGCAGAGCGGGACAATCCCCTCCCTGGCCCTGTGGAACCCCCTTAGTGACAGGTGACAGTCTGATGTCACCCCAGTCTCTGTCACCCTTTGTGCCCGATCCCTGAGCCAGCTGCTCACCCAGCACAGGGTGTGTTTATCCAGCTGTGGGCTGGAGAGTTTGTCCAGAAGGGTCCTGGGAGAGACAGGATTGAAAACTTCACTGAAATCCAAAGACATCCCATTAACTGGCTTCCCTTGGCCAGTCAGGTGGGTTGAGTCTTGTACACAGCAGAGGCCTGCTAGTGTTGACAACTCCCTCCATGGCCTCCATAAAGGACAGTATTTTGATAATGCGCAGAACATTCAGGGCCAGCTGCTTCATTCCCTTTGAACAACAGGTTTTTATCTGTAGGTCCTGGTGGCTGGAATGTTTGCTGTCTTTTAGATTAGTAATTCATCAGGTATGAACTGTTAGACACATAGATACCTGTGGAAAAACTCTAAATTTCCATCTATGTAAAGTGGGCCACTGTATGCTCAAAACCCCTTCAGAGACATTTCATGACAACTCATAAGTAGATGAGTGAAAGTAGATTATGTAAAGAGCTGATTGTAGGTTGTTGATGAATGAGATTCTGGAGCCAGAGTTATTGAAAGAACCCAGTTTGAGTTAAGCATTGCTACAATTGGTGTGTTATCAGAGCACACTGAAATGCAGTGCTGAAAAGGGGATCAGTGTCAGAATGAGCATTTGTTTTATGTGGTTTTTTTAAAGGTCTCTGACAACACTGTAGTATTTCATCATTTCACCACTGTAACAACAAGAAAGTTTTTCTTAAATCACCAATCTAATTCGTGCCTGTTGACTTAGGTATCTAGCTTGAGGTTCATTGTAACCTTTCATATCCTTTACAGAAGGAAGAGAAGCCCTAGGTCCTTTTCCTCTGCATTGCTACCTGCCCCATCCTTCCCTGTTCTGCATATGTATGCTAGATGCTTTCTTTCTTCTTGTACTTTTTCAGCTAAATAGCAGCATCCTGACTTTACACCAGTCAGCTGAGATCATCCTGAATTTTATTCCTCACTTCTGCACTTGGTGAACCCATGAGGTTTCAGTCTGTTTGGTCACTCAAAATGAATTATATTGGTTCTTGAATAGATTTCAGGGGACCCACCCAGAAATTTCTTTCTGATTTGTCAGTGCATTGTGAATAATTACCTCAAGAGGGATAGGGATGTTTTATTATTATTTTTTTAAACCAGTTACACAAGTTACATGACCACTGTCACTTGGCTCTTATTTCATATCATCTTGATTATGACTACAACATGTTGGGCAAAGTTAAAAGCTCTAGTTTAAAGAAAATTAGTTAATGTCTACCACTTCCCCTTTATCTTTTGAAAGAAGTTCCCTATTGGACACAAAAGCCACGACTCACATCATCTCTTCTTTCCACTACTTGTCAGAGAAGTGCACTAGATGGCACTCTGGGTCTGTAACTCGACATTTTTACGGTAAATGTGATCTCAGCTGTCTCCTCTGATGATTATTTTAAGTGCTTATTTTTCTAAGTTTGGCATCTAAGTTTAAGATTGAAATCACTGTAGTCGTAACAGTTTTGTTTACATGGGTTTGGGCTCATGCTGTCATTGAAAAAAAAAATCAAATAAGCCTTCAGCCTGTATTGCAAAGCACAGTTTAACGTAGTGTGCCATGGAGGGAGTGAGGGCAGCTGGGACAGTCTGGTGCTGGCTGTGCAGAGCACTTGTGTGTCCATGTCGGATGCACGGAGAAGCAAAACAGGAAGAGAGACGATGGGGAACATTCTGCCATGTGTTCTGACAGTCCAAGTATGGCACAGCTGTAATTCAGGTGAAGGCACGAAGGCACAAAAGTTGATCAGGCCAACCATTATCACCATGGTCCATAGGTCACAGAAAAGGTATAGTCTGTGTTAAAGACTTCAAGAAACATTAGTTCTGCTAATGGCATTAGCTCTGGAATTGTGTTTCTGATCCTGTTTAAGTTGCCTGAAACCATACCTAGTGCTTCATTTTGATAGCATGGTGTGACCACAGTTGGGATCTGCTGGCTCTGCCCTTGCTGAGTGCTCTGTAGACTCCTGCAGCGGTTTGGGAAGTGAGGATTGCACCTTGCTTTCTCTGGGGGCCCAGGGAATGTCTGTGTGGCTGTGCTGGTGTGCTCTGGGCCTGCACTCAAGGTGCTGGAGCAGAGCAGCTTTCTGCATGTAGGGGGCAGGTCAGCTGCCAGAGAAAATCTCTGGACTGCTGGTTCAGTGATTTCCACTGAGACACTATGGAGCACACTGCTGCCTCCTGCCTTTTTGGATGCTGTCTTCCTGATAATTCGTGGTGTCAAGGCAAAGTCATGGTGTTTAGCTTAACCTGTCTTGGCTTTGCCTTCAAAGGGCAATGCTGAGGATGCCAGTTAACTTCATTCATCCAGGATTTTAGAGCTCCCTCTCAACTCTTCCTGACCTGTGAAGACTCCTGAGTCTTCCAGGACAAAATAAAACAAGTTAGCTGAGCCACCTGGCAGTGGTTTGAACGAACTTGTTTGGCTTTGCCCTAGAACTGACGAGAAGTGCTTACACAGCCAGTTACTGGGACTCGGCTGTAAGGTGTTAACAGCAGAGACACAGACAGGAGCAACCTTTTAAAAGGCCTGTGAACTGTATGCCCCGGGTGAGAGCCTTTACATGAGCCTGTTGGCTTTCCCTGGAGGAGACAAGGTGTGCTTCCGTGGCCTGTTCCATGGAGGGCTTCTACAAGAAGCTGTCATTCTCAGCTGCTGGCTACTGCGATTCCTGCGAAGGTGTGTTCTTACCTGTGCAGCACACATGGGATTGCTGTGCCTGAAGGTGTCCAGTGGAGCCACACAATGTGCTTTGCAGGGTTGCTGGAGGTGGAGACTCTTCTGTAGAACCTTGTTTCGTTGTGTTCTTCAGAGAATGGGGAAGGCAGTTTGGCACACTAGGTTTTCTAACAGTGTCTGAAATACAAAAACGCACTTTTTTCACATTTCTGTTAGTAAGCTCGTGCATCTATTGTACCATGGAATAGTAAGGAAATTGTAACACTTCTTACCCCTGCAACATTATCACTTTTGAGAAGAATAACAAAGTTAGAACCTGTATTCTGCTCTTCACTTAGTGTATAGGTGAATATTTGCACAGAGAACCACAAATAAAACAGATTTTCCCGTTGCAAATCTGTCTGCAAGATGAAGAGTTGTCTTACAGACAGAAATTTATATTTGGTTTAAGTGCATTGTGCTTGGAGTTCATACACATCCCCTCCAGTACCTACTTATTAAAAGAGTTCACAGAAACTACACCGTAAACCTGCTGGAATAATTTTTATTAAATCATTTTCTCAGGTAAACAGGGAAAACAGAGCTGCAAGGAAGTTAAAATCTGGGCTTGGCTTCCCCACTAATGACAAACTCAGGCCCCAGAATTTGCTGAGACAGAGATGACAGGCTCTCGCAAGTACATTGGGTCATGCACCCACCCCTCCTTTCTGGTTGCTGCAGGGTGCAGGTGCACTCAGACAGAAAGGACTGTGTTGCTTTTGAGCTTTGCTCACACCCAAAGCAGAGCAGGAGGGAGGTGTGGGTGAGATGTGGGTGTGCAGTGCTGTACACCTGTCCCACCCGAGTGCACCAGCCCAGCCCCACCAAACCTTTCTTTCCTCGCACCATATTCCAAGAATATGGACTGCAAGAGTACTGCAGCACTGCTGCATTCCTGTCAGGGCTGGGTGGCCTTTTTTAAACTGTCAGCCTTGAACGGTTCCCAGGAAAACTAGCGTGTGTTTAAGGAAAAGCCACATGCGAGCGGGGATGCTGTGGGTGTGTAGGATTGCCAGTAAGCCCATTCCCTCACATCTGCAACATGCCCCAGCCCAGCAAACAGTGAATGATGCTCAGGCACTGGTGCATAATCTGATCTAGGACAAATTTCTTCCCTCTCTGACTTGGTTGCCTGCCTCTCAACCAGATGTTTCCTTCCTATTGCAATCTGCCTGGAGACTTGCAGTATGTATTGTATTATCCTCTGCTATTACCAGTGGTGGACTTTTTCAAGTGGAGAAGGCACAGGATGCCTTCTCTTTGTGTTAGGCTTTGACAGTGTCATTACAGGGGTGGGGGATTTGCTCTGCAGTGCATCATCTCAAACATTTTTGATGATAGCATCAGATTTTTCTCTTGCTTGCCCTTTTCCCTAGAAAGGGGTTAGGCTCTTTGGGTGTTGCCTGACAAAATTCAGGAGGTGGGTGGGTGCAATGAGATTTTCTGGCTGCACCTCTCTGTAGGGTTACTGAGAGGGCAGAGGGCCCTCAATCCAAACAGGGGGCAGCCTGCACAAGTGCAAATAGAACCAGAAGATTCTCCAAGGCAGAATGTTTTTTCTTTCTGGAGCAACTTGCCAATAGAGAAGAAGATTATGTTGGAAGCAGCTGGGCTGTTCTCTGAGCATGTGCATTTGGCTAATTATCCTTTGTGTGGACACATCAGCTTCTCAGAAGGATGCAGTGTCAACTGGGTGTTGGTATTCACATGCTATGCACATCACAGGAAGGAAGGGGAATGGGGATCTGTAAACTCTGAAAGGTTGTGTCCCTAACAGAAAGGAGGATCAGAATCCAGAGCTTTAGTTGTAATCTCACTGATCTGTCTTCCAGGAGTATTCTGTAAGTTCAAACAAAAAAACTTGCTGCAGGATGGCTCTGTGCTGCTACACTAATTTCAGTGGCTTCTTTCTGCCTCCCTTCAGTACTCTGCCTTTAGTACTCCTTTCCTGACACCTGCATATGTGCTTACACACCCCCTGACCATCTTCATCCTCCTTTCAAACTTGGAATATGTGGACAGACAGACATACCCATAACATGACTGCCAATTCTCATTTTCTTGGGAAATCTTGCTCAAAAGTATCCAAGTGAAGCCAGTCCTAAAGCACTGGGGTGCAGAAATCCAGCACTACAGGGTGCACAGTGTTGAAAATATTGATAATTTAGACCTTGTATCACCTGTGGAACTATAGGTCAATAGACTGTTCAGTGAGTGCTCTTAATGAAATGTGCTAAAGTGCTTTGTTGAACTGGAATATTGGTCAGCCTGGAATACTGAACTGGAATATTGTGGCACATGGAATCTTTTCAGCTGGAAAGTCTCAGATTGTTGAGTCAAGTCCTGTAGTGTTTCAGGAATAGCTCAGGGAGCTGCTGACAGCTCAGACAAATTGGTGCTTTTCTACCTGAGTTGTTGGCCATTCAGGCTGAGCTCAGAGCAAATCTTTGGGGCTTTGGGGAAGCCAGTGACAAATCAAAGGATCTTGTTTAACTTGGCTGTGGCTGAATGCTGCACTTCCTTGTGAGGCTTAGTGTATTCCTTTGATTCACAAGCAACATCTGCTTCTTTTCACTGACAGTTCCCGAGATGGCCTCTTGAAGGAAGGGGAGCAAACATAATTTTCTGAAATGGTGGTGATTCCCAGTGGAGCAATGGCAGGTGTGTGCAGAAGGCCACAGACAAGTGTGCTGGATGAGCACCTGCATGCTCCCATGGCCAAATACATCTGCCTCACCTGACTGCTCCTTGCTTACACAGCAGTGATTGCTGGTGGCACCATGTGGTGCATGCATTGCTCCAAAATCTGAATGGTCTGGTTAAATACTCTGCAAGGTCTAAGACCCAACACATACCTAGGTGTTCCTTCTGGCACCTTAACTTAAGTGCTACCAGTACTTGACAACATCTAAAGTGCTTTCACTTCTGCTGGTCTCTAGTCACACTATTTTCTATCTTCATATGTCTCCTGTGTGTTCCTTCCAGTGTACCCACCATGCCTTATGCACATTTTATCTTATGTGGACAAAGCATACGTGGACCTGGGTAGTAGTTTTGTTTGACTAGAGGCTTCCTGTAACTGGCAACCAGAGGGCCTAGCCCACCCCTGTGGCACAAGCTTTTAAAGTCCCATTATTGCTCTGAATCACACCTTCATCTCCACACCCTGAGTCATATATTAAAATAAAACTGTGGGAAATAATAAAACCCAGTTATATGAATGCGTTTTTTATTATAAGAGTTCTTAAATTTTTTTTTTTTTATTACTGCTTTGAGGCCAACTCATCATCTTTTGTTATGTTCATTACAGAAGGCTTTGCTCCAGTCCTTGCTAACTTGAAGGGAAAGGAATACAGTGCACAGACAGAAGAGCAGTTCCTTGCTGGCATCCACTCCCTGTCCTCAGTATGCCTCACAGTCTTTGCCACAGCTGCTCTGCAAGAGCCCTCTGGGGCAGGTTTGTGTTACAGGGCAGATTGACCAGGCAAGTTTGCAGAAGACAACTCAAAACAGGGGTCAGATTGAGTTCTCTTTGTCTCATACCCTGCTCATGGCCTCTGTTCCAGGTGCTGCTGATATGAGCTGATGTCCTTTGACAAGCAAATGTGAACAGTTTTCAGCTTTGCCAATGCCATGGCTGCTTTATCGCCAGCAGAGTGGGAGAGAGAATTTTTCCCCAGTCTCAAAGAGGTAGAAGATTAGACTGGAGATGGGAAAAGAAAAAGAAAGTAGGAGGCAGAACACTTATTTATATTTGATAATTAGAATAGTAGATTGTTCCCATTTAAAAAGGAATACTCTACAAGACCATGTTTTTGTTAAGTATTTGGGCTCTGTAGGCAGGGGAATGGGCTTCCTCAAGCTTTGTAAATTAAAGTGTTTGTCTGTTGACTGAAGCTTGAGAAATTCCTTTTCATCTTCAGTTTTGGATCATACTTGTTGATCACACCAATACCAGGACTCCTTGCTCAAAATACAGCACATAATCCATGCCATTTTCTCTCACCCTAAAAAGTAGCTGAATGTACAGAAACGAGTCCTGAATCAATGCTCCACTGGAGCCTGACTTCACCCCCAAAGGATTCCTCTGCATACCTCTGGCTCCAGCTTCCAACATCCCCACCCCGCCTTTTATTTTTTTTCTTTTCGTGTGTCTGCTTTCTCAGGTAATAGCACAACCCTTACCCTGTGCTCTAACAATAATGTGATATTCAAGATCTTCCTCTGTTTCGGGAGGTGCTACTTTCTGCCACCCCTGTCACATACTTATCTAGGTCATCTGGATTTCTTTTGGCTTTTCAAAGAGCAGGTGCTTGAGACTACAGCCCGAAGCTCTGATGGAGCAGGTGAGTCAGAAGCTGCCTTCCTGCTTACTCTGTGGGGAGGTGCTAAAGTCTTCAGGACAGATTTGCTGTAGCTTTTTTTCTGAATTTTCTCATAGAGGCACGACCCAAAAAATGTTTTTGTGACGTGGGCTTCTGTTAATCTACAGTTCTGCTGCCACCAAACTTGCAGTTCGTAGGGCACCCAACAACTGGCTGGTGTTGAGGACCTGTGGTGGTGGATGCCTTCCCAGTAGCCTTTTCATATATCTGCTTCTGTCTGCTTCTGCACATGTATTAAATAATGCTCCATCGTCAGAAATGCATTAAATGTTCCCTGACTGACCATCCACAAATCATTTAAATACCGTTCTTCTGGTTTATTGAATGTCTTTTGAGACGTGTTATTCTCTGCTTAGTAAACCATGCAGGGTCTTAAATTGTGGCAAATCTTCTCGATCTCCAAGGATGGCACGCATTTTAAAATTATTTTCACCCATAGACTCATTAAATCATGAGAGATTTTCTGCTTCACTGCTAGGAAATAAATAGAAGTTCGTGTCGTGTAATAAAAAACCCAACAGGCCAAGAAGGGGGCTCTTGAAAGACACAATAGATCAACAGGATACCTCTGTGTGGACAGAATGCCTGGAAACTGGGAGTCATCTGAAAAAAATGTACGTGATGGTTTAAATCTCTGGGCACAGCTGTGAAATCCCTGAAGGTATTTTGTTCCCTGTTTCTCAGTAATTTTCAGGTGACTTTTGTAAGGTTAATGCTGGGAGGGCTCCCATGGAAACAAAAACTAAAGACAGGTAGAAATAGAGCTGGGGAGAAGCGTGTTACAAAGGCTTCAGAAAAACTCCTAATCCATGAGATCCAGCATATACTATTAAGGATATTGTATAGTGGATTTGCTCACTATACAAATATAAAGCTTGTGACAGGCCCCTTTCACTAACTGATGTTCCAAAACTGCACCCAGGCTCCAGTGTCCACCCTTTTCGGTACTGAGTTGTTGCAGTAGGATATATTATGAAACTGAAGTACTGGCTGCTTCACTCTTTCTGTTTCTGTGGTTTGTCAGAGCTTCTGCATTTCTGAAAAGAAGTGTATTTTTAAGGGAAGAAAACCATAGCTTTGAAGCTGGGTGTTTACCCACAGGGTCCTTTTGTTTATGTGAGTAATCAGTGTGGTCCTGGGCACTCAGTATCTAACGTTTTGCATATAGTGAGTGGGTGAAGGACTTACATCCATGACAGTGCTGCCTGCGGGAAGATAGAACAACTGGGAAATTCAGTTCTTATAAATCTATAAAAATAGCTAAGAGGTGTAATGTACTGTAAAGCTGCCCCATTAACACACACTGGGCTGTCTTGACATTGTTTTGATATGCAGCAACAGCTTTATGGCTGTTTCAGAAGGTGTTGTAAAGCTTTGTTTCAACATGGGTAATATTCCAAATCCAAATTTTGTTTCATTTTTATGTGGTTTCAGAAAACTAAAATTAACTAGAGTGCATTTGCATTTACCCTGCTTGTCACAATTACAAGGCAGGTGCAGAAATAATGAGAGTTGGTTTCATTTAATAGCAAAGATTCAGCAATATTTGTCCTATCCAACTGTTTTGTTTTGTTTTTTTTTTCCCCTGTATGTGAATTGAGAACCAGAGCTTGTGATGTACCACCACTCTCTTCAGTTGCCTGTTCTGTCTTTGCCTCTCTTTCCCCATGTCTCCACAGGGTCTCCCAGGAGAGCTGGTGTTAGTCAACCAACACTGAGGAGCACACGTGACAAGGGAGTCAATGCCCAAAGCAAATGGAAGCAAGGTGGCCAGGTGGGTGTTGTAAGGTGACAAACACCAGTGCTGTTTCACTCTGGAGACAGCACCTCAAGAGCAGTTTAAAGGTCAGTGGTGTCTGACCCTTTAGTTTGCCCTTCTTTCCCTGCAAACCAGCTCTGGACTGCTCCTTCCATGCCCAGGCTGCCCTTCCTCCTCCTCCACTCCTTTCAGTCGAAAAGGCTCTCTTGTTATCTTTGTGCCTTACATTCATTGTTCTTTTCTTCATAGTTTCCATCCTCTTCTTGACAAGGAGAGGAGGAGGAGGAGGTGGAAAAATCCTGAGGGGACAAAAGCCATGATAAAGCAGGTTCCATGTGAAGACATGCACAGCGTTTCCCCTCTTAAAGACAACAGTCAGATAACTGTCAGGGCCTCTCTTGTGTTACTCCACCATCCTCTTGTAGAGCAACAAGCACTGTTTCACAACAGCTCCCAGGGAAGAGGTAGCTCAGAAGCCACTGGAGAAGCCCTGTGGTGTGATAGGCTCTTACTTGGACCTGTCTGCCTCATGCCTCAACTAGGGGGAAAAGCAGTCCTAACAGGGGGCCAAGAGCAGAATACTGTCCACTCTAATAATGGCTTATTTTACTTTGAGTGATAAACTTGTCCCATTTTGTTTCCCTGAGAAAGCACCATGACCTCTCCTCCTGGGTGTTTTTTGGTGGCGTGTGTCTTCTGCTGTGGTCACAAGAGTGAATTCCTGTTCTGTGACCCAGCAGGCTTGACTAGAGCAGCAGTGCCTATCTGGCAGCTTTCATGCTCTTGTGCTGGTTGCATGTGAAGTTGTTCAGCTCAGGATGATGCCTTGCTTATCTCCATGCTGGCACCTGTCTGCCACCCTCAGTGTGTCACAAGTGATATCACTTAAAGGGCTGGGAATTCCAGGGTGGGGCTTCAGTCCTTTCCTGATTTTTCAGTTGCTTGGTTCACATCAGCAGAGAGGAGGTCTGGTTTATTTTAGTCTGTATACCTGAGAACTGGTGAGAAGATACACCTCATGCTCTTTATGAAGCAGTCAAAGGAGGACAGTGAGAAGAAATATTTCCACTTAAAATTACTGCTGTGCATTCTGGAATTATCATATACACATCTTTCCTTAGTGCTTTAGTCTTGTGCCTCTGTCCAGCTGACACTGGCTGATCTATCCTGGGGTTCAGACCTGCACAGCAATGCATGGCCAGGTTATAGTGGACAACTCAAACTCCTTAACACAGAGTTTAAGAAAATAAAGGTTTCAACAGACAGTTGACTTAACATTGTGCATATATTTTCTCTCTTCAGGTAACCTGTTCAGTGCCAAACATATTTTTGGTGTTTAAAATAATATTAAGTTTTCCTTTCAGGTGAGGAACGCCTACTGAGGTTGAAGTTTTCTTATGACTGAGGTTGTGTGAGAACCAAATAAATTTGATGTCCAAAGCAAATCATGGTCAGAGTTCTAGTTCCAAAGATGGCAGACATTTACATGCATTTAACCTGTACACTTCACCTTGTTAGAAAAATTAAATTGAGGAACTCTGGATCTACATTTGGCTGTTAAAGGGAATTGTTTCAGTCATAGTAATGGAGTTCAGGAAGTTTGCCCAGTTTCCATTTGTTCTCTTTCTCATCACTGGAAGTCTGCTCAGGTCTCTTTGTCAGCGTTGAAATGGGGATCACGTGTCCTTGTTTTCTTGTGGAGAATATGACAACTGTGTCAAGGTGATTCTGGAAAGACAGGTGAAAATGAGCAAGCCACCTTGGAAATTACAGCCTGCAGGTTGTGAGGCTGCTGTGATGTCAGTGATGGCTACTTTGTGTGTCTGTACAGAAAGAGCTCGTTACATTAGAAATACCAAAATACTTCCGAGATTGACAGAGAAGACAATACAATCTCGTATCTTTTAACTGACTCTGCTTTATGTTGCTACAGTGTATATTTAGCTGATAATTTTTCTTTTATGTTATACCAGCAGACAGCAACTCTAGCTGAGAAATGTCATCAAAACAGTATTGATGGGCAGAAAAGGTATGAATTCTGAACAGAGATTTTAAGTGATGGGCATTAGAAATTAGTCTTAAATTTTTTACAGTATAGGTAGTCGTAATTAATATGTATTTTATTTTTAGTGGTAATAACAAATAGATCACCCTGATTATTTTGCATAAGAATGCACAAATAGGCGTATTTTGGCAGAACTCTGCAGTTGTGATGACAGGAACCATCAAAGACGGAGTGAATTTTAGTCTGTGTGCTGGATTCTGGTCCTCACAATGTTTCTGTGGATCTCCTCCTGTGCTGGCGAGAGAAGGGCTGGCCTATTCCTCCCTTCTGACAAGAGACACATTGCACACATTCTTTTCCCTGTGCTCAGAAGTGAGCTAGGGTCAGTGCTTTGCTATGTGAGACAGCTTGCATTCTTTTCCTGCACTCTTCCATGGATGTCTTTGAAACAAACCAACCAACCAACCAACCTGAAACAAAAATCCAACCCTTCCCTCAGCAAAACCTAAAGTAGGCCTATTTCTGTTTTGTTTCTATATGAAACAGTGATTTCACTGTTGATGATGCACTTAAATAAAGTCTACCTGCTTTCCAGTAGGGTAATAAAGTATTTATTCCTTCCTGGTAACCCAGAGTTCTAGTGGAATTTTGTCTGCTCTTGCACCACTCTTCACCAGAATCAACTCTTTCCTGTATTTTCCTTGGAGAGGGGTTGATATGGGGAAAGGACATTCGAGGTTAGCATTTCCTGTCCTTTTTTTTCCTCCAAACATTGTTTTTAATATGATTCTTATACAGGAGCACACAGTAGTCAGAAAATCTGCTTTGCTTAAAGGTAAATGCAAATAAAGTTTGCTTATAGGAGAGACCTTTTAACTTTTCTAGTTCTGACCCTATTGTGCCTTAATTTTTCAAGGTTTTAGTGCTGTTAGAGTTGTAAAAGTTTTCACCTCAGTTTGTCTGAATTTTCTTTCACTTTTCAGATTCCTCAGTTACTGTGAATCACATGTACTGATGAAGATTTTGAGGTTTGTCCTTTCCTTGTCAGCAGCACCTCTGAAGGAAGGTTAGAAGAAATTCCAACGAAGAATTGAAAGGGGAATGTAGACGTGAATAGAAGAGTTACTGTCAAGAATTTTGAAGTATAACCCCCCCCCATGTGATTAACTTGAAACTGTTTTGAAACCAATGAATGCCACTGAAGGATCTAATTCAGTAAATGGTGCTTGATGCCATAAGATGCTGGCAAAACAAGTGTTAAACTCAGTAAGATGCATTTGGAGGTTTAGGCCCCAAATGTGTTTCTCTGGTTTCATCTTGAGCTGTGGGTGAGTAGGTGTATGCTGTATGACAGCAAGGTTGCTGTAGTAATTATTCATTAGCTTTAAATAACAGGGTAATTATGAAGTTAAAATTCATATACCCCAACACACCCTTTTTTTGCTAGCTTTTCAATTTCTGAAGAATGCCTACAGCTGTCTGCTTTTTGTTGTAAAACAGGGCACTGCCCCTAGTTGTACATGGTTGTTTCTTTGATTTTTGCATGCTCCTTGCAAGAATGTTAACTGGGGTGAAAAGGTAACATGAATCAGGGAGGCAGACACTAGAACAGAATAAAAGCTCGATTTCTCCTATGCCTCCAAGGGTAAAGAAGATCATTCTGGTGTCCATACACACATGTATGCTGCACACAGGGCTAGTTTCTCCCTGAAAATTCTCAAATTATCTGTTAGGGGTTTTTTTACAATTTCTGTTCACTTCTATTCTAGATCAAGAACAACTAGCAGAACAGAGATGAAGAAGACAAGTGGCAGTGTTTTGGAATGAGAGGACCCACTCTGGTAATCTATATCATGGATATTTAGCCATCAGCTGCTTTTGGGTAGCAAGGCCTGACTCATGTTACACAGGCAGAACAGGCAGAGTTGGAATACTTCTGAATAAAAGTTCAGCTCCAGGAATCAGTTTATCTGACATGGATTGAACGTAATTCACTGTATCCAGAACCACGGGCTGAGATCCACAGAAATGACTCTGTCCTTCTGTGTGTACCTGGGGGCTGTTGCCCATGAGATGCTGTGGCCCTGCCCTGCAGGTTCTGTGTGGCAGCTCTGATTTCCTGCAATTGGGAAGGGCTGCTGCAGTGCATGGGATATGAACTGGACAGCACTGCCACTTGTAAGGTCCTCTGCATCCCTGGGGTGCTGTGCAGAACCACAGACCAGCACAGCCTCACCTGCACCCCCAGAACCCTGCCCTGCACACCGGGACCTTCACCCAGGAAATGGGGTGGGTGATTCAGCCAGGGCAAGACACTCACCAGTGCTCTCTGAGCCAGCTTGTCAAGGAAAGGTGGCACTGCCAGATTCTTTAGGTTTCTGAAGCTGTTCAGTTTTGCTGCCCTTGGCAGCTGAGTGCTACAACCACTGGCCAAGGATTTGTCCTCTTTGCTGCTTCGTGAGCATCATACTGTGAATCCCACTGGAACGTAATGGACCTCGTGCCTGGAAAGGTGTGCATAGTTCAATCTCTGGTACATGTGCCAGATGTCTTACATTGCAGATAAATTTTCAGTGCACTGGACTGGTGGGATAGAAGGGTCACCAACGCTACTGTGTCTGTCTTCAGATGTACCTTCAAGCTCCAGTGTGGTAGGTCTGCTCCAGGATCTGAGAATGAGCTTTCTGAATGAGATCAAGAAGGTTCTGAGTTTGTGATCAGATTTATCTTAAGTGTGAGACTAAGCCCTAATGCCTAGTGCTCTTGCAAATTCTTTGTCCTGGCTGTGTCTCCTCCCAGCCTCCCATGCACCCCCGGCTTCCTCTCCAGCATGGCAGTAGGTGAGGCAGAAAAGGCCTTGGCTCTGTGCAAGCCCTGCTCAGCAATAACCAAAGCACATATATTATTAACCTTGTGTTCAGCACAGATCTGACATAGCCCCATATCAGCCACTGTGAAGAAAATTAACTCTACCCCAGCCAAACCCACCACAAAGATCAAAGCCACACACCCTCTTTTCTTGCACGATATTGTGAGCTGCACGAGTGTGATATATATATATAAAAATATATACCTTGCTCTCTTGTGTGTATTCCTTGGCCCTCACACTGTATTGTTTCATAAATAGAATCTGTAAGTTCCCAGTGTAGTAAGCATTTGCTTATTTTGATTTCAAAAGACTTTCATGGGTTTTTTTCAACACTATTCATCTGAAAGCACCTGGGAGCCAAACAGGTCTTTATGGGAAATGTGTTCACCTGTATTAATGGATTAATTAGCCAATGGCCTCTGATCCCATCACAGCTTTTGCATCCTAGTTGAGAGGCATGTAAACATGTAGAACACAACTTCTGAGTCCTAGAGACTGAGGGCTTTACATTAGTGAAGTAAAGCTTGAAAATTTGGGTGCCTAGCATTGGATGATGATGACCATAGTGGACAACCAGGAACACAGTCCTCTTCACAGGAACTATTAGTGCTCTGAAAGACTGAAAGGTAAGATGCCTTGGGCAGGATACCATGGACTAGCACTTCTGTGGATCACTCATCAAATTTAGCCCTGATTCCTACAGACTGTTGGTGTATCAGGCACGAACAGGAACTTTTCTCATTGCTTTTCAGTGCTCTGTGTTAACCATAGAGTCATTCTTCTTCTTGTACTGCTCTAATGAAATGGTTGACATGCCAATCCATTACTTCAGAGGTTAATGGCTACATGGAAAGTAATATAGCAGGTCCCTGTGGCAAAACAGAAACCCTATCACACTATTTCCTTTCTGGTCCTCTCAGTTTTGACAACTGTCATTGCAAAGAAGCCAAAGAAAAAAACTTTTTATGTCTTGATTTCTCTCAGTGACATTGGTCAGTGAAACTAGGATTTTTCCAGTGGAATGAACCCAATTTTAGTGCTCCTTTTCCCTTGTCTCTACATTAAAAAAAAAAAAAAAAAGAAAAAAAAAAAAAGAACCAGTGTATGGAAGTTTCAATTATTTTGTAGATGGAAGTGAATAAAAATTGGATTACAGACTCTGAGAAACTGAGGATTGTAAAAGCAGAACTCTCATAAAATGAGTGTGTGCTTATTAAACAGGATTAGCTCTGTCATGCAACTGTTCAGGTGTAGCAAGCACAAGCAGAAAACAAACAATTTTCTGACCTTTGGAGAATGGTATCCTATCCTAATCCTTTTGGTGTCATGTACCAGCATAACATTACAGTTTCAGGTAAAAACTTAAAAATAAAAAGATACCCCTCCCCCCTTAATGAAAAGACTGAACAAAATTGAACAAAAAAAAAAAAAAAAGGAAGGTTTTATTGCTAAATTAGGAAGTCGAAGTTCATATGAAAGACGTTTTCCTCAGGAAAAGATTGGCAAATGTTAGGCAAGGTGATCTGCTGTTGCAATATAGCAGCTTTCATCTCTCACCTCCTCCCCAACCCCCTGTCCCAATACAGAGTCCTTCCAGGATCATGGTTTTTCTGTATATCTTATACACCTAGAACCCAAAGAATAACAGCAAGAAGTGAAGTTCTGTGTGATGGTCTGGGTGGTAAGTGAGGGTTCTGCAGCAGCAATGTCTTTGCCATTAGTGACAGCTGATTGCTACAGTAGTTTTTCATCTGGGTTTTTTTTGTGTGTATTGTTTACTTGTTCATTCTGGAATGCATGCTAAGGTTTCTCTGTTGATGATTCCAGCTACTTGGTTTAATTAATTGCAGTTTGCTCATAAGCCACATGAAATAGCTGGTCTTCAACTCAAAAAAACTTAGGAAGAAAGAAAAAACCAAACATCCTTACGCTTGTGGGTTATATGGGCAAGATCCAGGAGTTCAGATACCCAGTGCTAGGCATTTCTTTGTGAAAAAGGAGGCTCAGCAAGGAGCTGTTTCATACTTTTCCGTTCTATTGTTTTTCATCAGGGTGCTGGTCCAGCACTGGAACAGGCTGCCCAAAGAGGCTGTGGTCACTGCTCTTGGGATGCTCCAAAGCTGAGCCGTGACCAGCCTGCTGTAGTTGGCTCCGTGCTGAGCGTGGGGGTTGGACTTGGGGCCTCCAAAGGTCCCTTCCAGTCTCAGCTGTTCTGTCATCTCTATCTGGTTCTGCTTATCTCAGTTCCACTGATGACTCGTTATAGACCAGATTTTTCAATACAGTGAAACAAAATTACTAGGATAAGTAATTTTTCTATGAAAAAATGGGTGAATTCAGCATACACAGTTTTAAATAGACTTAACCCTGTGTTATATATTTTAATTGTTTTAAGCACAATGGCTTGTCCTGTCTATTGTTGTTCCCTTGACCTTGTCGTTTTATGGATGGCTCCAATCAAACATGTAATTTTCTATCCTGGTTTCCTTCATGTAGAAAGGACCAACAGTGTTAAGCTGCATGTCAGCTGTCACCTTCAGCACTTGGCCAGTAGGAATTGTATGGGGTGTGGGATGGGGAAACTTCAATTTTCTTTGTGAATTAGTAATAGCTTTCTCCCCATTTCCCAAATGTCCACGTTATGTATCACATTTTTTTAGTGAAAATCAATTACACTTTGAATGACATTGTTGAAACTGAGGCATCAGCATTCGGAACGGTTGGTTCTTTTACATGATGTCTGGTGGCCTGCACATAAGTGCTGTGATTATGAAGTTTGCCTATATTTTTCAAATAACAGATCTGAGGGACATTTAACAAGTTTCACTGGTTGAAAAAGACTTTTCTTCTGCGTTATAGTTTAAATAACTATAAGGCAAGAAAACAGACTGAAAGAAAATCTGGTCTTTTGCAGATGTTACATCTCTTGTAAAGTGAAACTTTAGGAAGTGTTTATCTTTAGTCTAAACAATTATCTGATCAGCACCTTCTTTCTTTTTGAGCCCCCACTATCTTTTTTCTTGTCTGGATTCTTCATTTTCCCTTTTTTATTTTTTTCCCTGAGAACTGAATAATAATTAAAAGAAAAAGTCTCATTAAAATACAGTTAGTTAAATATGTATGTTTTAACAATTATTTCTAATAGAAAACACTGCTTGTGATGGCTGCTGCTATTATATGTATTTTGAAATCATTCTAGATTTGGAAAATGCATCTTGTGTGGACAGACAAAACCTTTCCCTTCCAGAGGTAATTTCCATCCTCATGGTGCTTGATTCAACATGCATAGACTACATATGAGATGAAAAACTGGGGAATGGAGAAGCATATGTAGAGCCTGAAGAAAATAGTCAGTTATTAAAACAATTTAGCTCGTCATTAAATCTCACAATTTTTGAATATAAATAGGTTGCTCTTCCCTTTGCCTCATCTGTCATTTTATTATAGCAGAAAACCTGGTGCTGACCAGAGAAAGCAGGGTGGCCTAGCAGTTAAAACAGACCTGGAAGCCAGGATCTTGATTTTTGCTCTGACTGCACCAATGACAAGCTGTATCGTCCTGTGCAACCTCCCAAACCTCTGAGTCTCGCTTACCGCTCGGTAGATGTCATGTAACTACATAGGATGCTGAGAGGTTTAATTAGAATTAATTTCAGGCTTTCAAGTACCTTGTGTTTCTCAGATGAAACGTGCTGTGCAAGTGCGAAGCATAATTATTATGTTGCGTCTGTGTTTTTCTGATACATTATTACTATTCTTTTATTAACCGTGTTTTGAAAAAAAAAAAATACACAAACCAAAACCCACGGTACTTACTGCTTTTCAGTTTTGTTTGTATGGTTTAAAGTTAGTCCCTAAGAGCACAGTAAGTAATTAAACTAATATTGGCATGGAGATGTGAGGTTTTTTATTTGTGAATGTTAATGGTTATTAGCAGATTGTCACAAAATGTGTGGCTGTTTTGATACTTTGGGCACCTTGAATCATTCACTTGGGTGTAAGATGGTCATATTGCCTCTAAATGTAGTGAAATAGCCCGGCAATAACAGCCTCCAAAGTCTCTGCTGATGGTTTCCTTGCAGCTGGTCAGCCTTGACCCAGACAGCATTATGGAGCAATCGTTCAGAAAATTGTCCCAGCAATCAGTGCCTGGTGCCTCCTTAACTGCTGGCCAGTCTTGTGGGGAGCTGAGGTACCTTGTGCAACTGGCCACTCCCTGTTGCTCCGTTTGTTTTCAGCTGAAGTCCAGGGAAAGCCGAGATACCAGGGATGACACGTAGCACATGGAAGCTCGCTGTCCTGGATGGGAGATAACTGTGCTGTGTCCAGATGGAATCACAGCTACACGAGAAATAAAAAGAACTGACTGTAGCAGTAACTCCGTATCCCAAGGACATCATAATTCAGAAAGTGCTGAGTTATAAACCGTGCTTGTACTTTAACATGGATTTGAGCATGTGATTGGGCTTTTCTTGTAGCTGAGCTTTCAGGAGCCTGAAATAGAAAGGCAGTATTAACAAATAAGACCAGATCATTTTGGGATAATTAACTTCTTTCAATAAGGTTATTGTTTTATAGGCAGGTCACACTCTTGCTGTCCTCACTTGCCATGTACTGTAAAGTGTGACTGCACAATTGCTCTCACACACAGGACTTCTGTGCTCATTGCAGTGAGAGAAACGTGTCTGGAGAGATGGTCTCTTCCAGTCAAGGCCACAGATGTAATGAAACCAACTTACCTTGCTGTTGGACATACCTTTTGGGAAACTGCTTGGGCTGCTGTGGTGCCATCCTATTCTAAAATGGTACAGCATGCAGGTGCATACCACAGTGCTACCCAAGCAAAACACAGTCCCAGCTCATGCACTGGAGCTGCATTTTTGTCCTGCTCTAGTGAAACCACTGTTGAGCAAAGCCCTTCAGAGTGGTGTCATTGTCCCCACTGTCTCTGTCCTAAGTATAAAGTACCATTTGATAATCCTGACAGATGTAGGATAGAGTTGGCCAAAGTGAGCTTTGTCAGCTTTATGCAATAGAGTTCTTTGTCAGCATAGACCAGATAGTAACTTCAGGATTCCAAACTTACACAAAAAAGTGTTTCTTAAATGCCAACCCAGCCCTCATGGAGGTCTGTCAACATGGGAACTCCAGGCTGAGAGCTAAGTGCCACATCTAGCTGGCTGTTCTTTTGCAAGTAGGTATTTTGTCTTTGGTTTATTTGTGTTTGTAGGACAGGATACCAAATGAAGAGGCATATGCATCTTGTAAGACTCGTTAGATAAAAAATGTTACTTGATGCACTTTGCTGTTATCGGGAGTGGTATGGTGCTGGAACATTCTCAGAGCAGGGATTAGGCACAGAATATGTGATGACTCCAGCAGTTCCTGTGCGTGTCACCCTGTGGTGCCCATGTTAACACACAGGGTTTGAGATCTGAGGTCATGTCACAGCCTAAACACCCACTGTGCTGTAATGCCCAATGACCATTTGGGTGCCTGGGGTCTGAGGGGTCTGGCACCATCCTGGGCACACAGCAGTGTGCTGTATGGCACATCTCTCCTGTCCTTTGAGCAATAACTGATCCTGGACGTGAATTTAGTTGAGACACTATCAGCTCTGCGAAGAGACTGACAGGCTGAAAGGAAATGCAGAGGGGTGCTACACATTTGCAAGTGTTTATTATTTAAAGTCTGTTACTAGGAAATATATGGAATGAGAGGGTCAGAGTAAGACACTGTGGCTTGTTGGCTTTGCCTTTTAGATCATAGGATCAAAAAGAAAAAAGGAGGAATATGTCACATTGCAGGTAATTAAGGATTCATCAGGAAATAAGGAACACTTGGTCCCTCTCATAGCTTTGAGGACAAAAGGTGAAGGGTATCTGGTATAATATCTTCCATATGTGGCATGCTAATTGGAGGAATAGAAATGAGGTATTTGGAAAGCTGAATCTAAGATCTTATAAATGGAAATTGCTTTTGCCTAATGAGTTTGCTGTTGGGCTCAGTGCTTTACACTTAGAGAGTAAGAAAAGATTTTTGATTATGTTTGTAAATTAGGATTAGCCTACTTACTGAGTTAGTCCTAAAGATTTAATAACCTATAAGTGGAGAATTATGGTTTTTATTCCTCTATAAATATTTGGGATTTGATGATGATTCTTAAGCATTGCAGTATCTCCTTCTTACCAATGCCTAAGAGTTGCTGTAAATTTAGTCAAGGCTTTTGACATTTCAGTTTAAGTCTTTCCAGAGTTTTGGAAGCCTCACACTGGGAGTGGCATAGAGGAATAGTTTGTTTCTCAGACCCTAGAATAGTGTGAGGCTTACTCTGATTAGGTATAGCTTTGTCTTTGAGGATAAAAGGACAGCACCAGCTCTTCGTTTTGATAGACATTCCCTGGGCCAGAAAAAAATGAGTCACTCTCCGGTTGAGTCGAGACATTAAAAACACCTTCTGGGTAGTTACGTCCTGCAAATATACAAGTTCTTCTGGGATGGAGAGGACAGGACTTCTCTGTGAAGGGCTGTAACGTGAGAAAGGCCGAGAGACGGGAGTAGCATGTTATCCCCGCTAGATGGCAACTAAAACCCATCGGATAAACCGGCCGGGAACGCTCGCCGTGCTTTCGACTCTTGTAGCTTACTTCAAAGTGTTAAAAGCTGGACTTTGGAGTAAGATTTTGGGATATCTGTATTTTCCTTGGAGTAGAGCGTGCAATAATTTCCATATGACAAAGGAAATATTGTTAAAGCTGAACCGAATTTTGGATAGCACATTTGGATTCATACATGTTTTGGCAGTTTAGTAAAGGCTGTATTTGGTTTCTGTGCTGTAGACCCCCCACCTCCTTGGGGAGGGGGAGTAGTAGAGTCAGCAACAAGTAGGAGAGCTCTTGGCAAGGTGGCCACTTGGAAATTCACTGGCAGGAAGGCAGAAGAGCCCTAATTAGGCAGGCAAGTAGAGCCTGATCCAAAGCCTGCTGAAGTTAATGGGAGTATCTTGGATTAGTGCATTTATTCCTATTTCCAGGTAAATCTACCAAATGAGGCTGTCCTCTTCAGCAGCCTGCTTTATGTGCATTACATCATCTCCTGCAATTGCTAGTATAGGAGGAATAAATGCATGTCTGTATTATTTGTAACGAAGATACAGCATTCACGTGCTCTGTGTGAGTAACTTACAGGAATACATGTGAGGTAATTGAATTGTTTTTCTATTTTTTTCCTAATTAGAATTTGCAACAATATAATTTTCTCCCATGTGTGCTGGAGAGCGTAATTTCTTTTGAATGAAGGGAATGGGCACCTTTTATCCTGACCATTGTCTCAATATATTTCAGCTAAAGTTCTAATTAAATGAAGAACGTCAGAAGTTGGGCTGCCCTAGCATACACCCAGGGACCCTAATAACAGTTGGTTCTGGACTTATAAAATGTCATAGCTAGCAGAATTCAGGCAAGAGCTACTATGGAGTTAGTCCTGCTTCTCTGTTTAAAGTTGCTCCAGTACTGGCAATACTCATCTCAGAGATAACTAATATAAAAATACTGGAAATGACTGTGCTCTATAATCAGGAAAAAATTCCCCGTAGGTTGAGTGGGAATTCTGCCTGGGTAAACCCACAGGTATTGTGTGCACTGTGAGATTGCATGCAAAGAAAGATCATCCCTATAAACTAACTTTATGGCCTGATTAAGAAAAAAATCTAAATAAAGATTAATGGAAACAGCTTCTCTGATTACACCACTGCTTTATGCTTATTTGAGCAACTTTAGATAGATAAGGAAATATGAGTTTCAATCTGTGCCTGGTGCCCCAGAGTAATTGAAACTCCCCTTTGTTGCAGAAGTGCTGGCTATAACCACTGTAAAGCAGTAAAACGTCTGTCAGATATTCTTGCAGAATTCTGGGTTTGTCTGTCAAAGTTTATTCTCCTTATTCACACAGTGTAACTGTGATTTTTATACTTATTTTAAAAGGTACACTCAATCTTTTCATTACAGAAGCACAGCATAAGAAAAAGATGAAGGATAGCTCTGTCAGGTTTTCATATTGGTAAGCTACAGTTGGGTTCAGGTAGCTTTGCAGTAGGTTTTGAACAGAGCTGAGACATTTTCCAGAGTAGAGACTAGATTCCTAATGCTACACTTCGAACACAAAGAAAGGTTTTCATGTTTGCAGTTTAACTGAGTTGATGTTGCATCCCTGAAAGGCTCAGTCTCAGTCTACAAGACGTTGCACTGCAACTCTGAGGAAGTAGAAAAGTTCTCTGTTTGTATGGATTAGTTGTTGTGGTTGTGTTTGACCTCAAAGGCAGATAAATTTGCCTGTCCCCATCTCCTCTCAGCCAACTCTTGATAAGCTCCAGTTAGACAGTTTCTTACTCCAGGCTCAGAGTCCCTCCTTATCCTTTCAGCCCTTCCATCCTCTCCCTGCAATTGTGCCATGACTCCCCTTCCAGCACAGCGGGCAGGATCGAGGAATCGATCAGTTTGCAAAGGATCATAGCTGCATCAATTTGGAGGGGAAATGCAAGATTTGGTGTTCATGTGGGTACTTAGTGAGATGGGAGAAACTTCTGATTGGAGTCCTTTGTGTGGAGCTTTCAGACTTGGAGGGTAGATCCAGGTAGGAATGCAGTTCTTAGGCAGTGGTGGCTTAATGCCCTTTGTGGAGCAGCACAGGGCTGGGCAGTGGTACCAAGGCGACTGCTGCACAGGCTGGTTTGGATATGGGAAACAGTATGACTGTGTTGGTGCACTGCTCCTGTGGGGCAGCCTGCCATTCTTCTGATCAGGATAAACCAGCCTGTGCAAAGCGTGAAGTTAACACACCTCTATCCCGTCTGGTACCTAAAATCAGGCACGGAGAGCTCGTTGCTGCCCCTCCAAAAGGCTTTGCACTGTGCCTTGTGGGGCTGTCCTGTCCTCCAGCATGAGACCCACAGACACAGTGGGGGCACTGGGTCTTCAGCAGGGATACGTAGGCAAGTGGTTCAGTGGACCTGTATAGAGCAGGAGATGTGGATTCATAGCTCAAGCCACCTTCCCAAGGATAGACGTTGACTCCCATTCTTTCAAAGAAAAAGGTGATTTTTTAGCCACTTTTGTATATAGTAATCCAGCAGGTTAATGAGGAAGCTGATATTCAGAGTCTGCTCAGGTAGGAGAATCTTCAGCCTGCACCTTTCTCCTCCCAGGAGAGCTGTGTCAGCTGCCTCTAAGAGGGAATACAGGATAGTATGAGAGAGACTGAGTGCAAGGAAGGGAATGAATCTGTCAGTGACTAAAGAATTCACCAGAAATCAGGGTCCAGTCCCAATTCAAAGCAGTTCCCAGGTGAGGTCTCTGAGCATCTGCCTAGGAAGGGAAGTTTCTGTTGGCTTCTCTCTCTTTCTTCTCCAGTCGAGTGAATTCGGAATTCTTTCTTGCACATGGGCACTTCGACAGAGTGTGTTGCTGTCTGACTGCAAGCTGACAGAGTGGGGTCTTCTGGTTGCTGTCAGAGACCATCAGTTAAGGGTCTTTGAGCAGACTGAATTCTTGCATCCTCATCCAAGTTAGTGGTTGTAGAGGTTCTGAGCAGAACTCGAGGAACGAGACAATAAGGTAAAAATTCAGGGTTCATCTGAAATTAGGGCATACCCAGCTGAGGTATCAGGTTTTTGTATCACAGTTTTGTATTAAGGTACCCACCTTCCTCCTAAATGATATTGCAAAATGCCTGCATTGTTCATGAGAGTTCATCCTGAGACCCCTACGTATTTCTGTGAAGTGACATATTACTCAGAGTGCTTGTATCTAGTCCTTTAGTTGACTTCAGTTGCACTAGACTATGCACAGGACACAAAATACCTCATACTTTCAGGTTAGTTATTGCAAATCCTTCGGTGCCAGGCTCTTGGTAGTGTTGTGCTGTGTCAAAAAGGAAGTGTGAAGAAATCCAAGACGATGACAGTACAATCCCTGAACACTGGCTGTCAGAAACTCGGAGAAGCGTGTGTTCAATTAGTGTACATTACAGCACATTAGCATTGTTCCACTGGTGCTTAAGGATAAATTTTATAGGATTTCTTGTAGTGTCTGAAGTGATTTGAGACTCCACAGAACTGAAATATGCAGAATAAGTTAGTGAGAGAATTCTTTACCCTGAATGAGGTGCTATGACAGATCCTACAAATAAAACCCTGAAGGTTTCATTTTGCTGGCAATGGGAGGTCTGAGCAGAGCAAAGGCCTTACAGAATAGTGTGATAACCATTGGAGAATCCTCGGTCAGAGAGGACCAATGTGCTGATTCATGCTCTGGCACTCGGAGTGATTGTGCTGCTCGTTGGGAATCACTTCATTGTATCAGTGGAACTGAGGTGGGAAAAGCCTTGGAATTCATTCTGGCTCTTCATTAGACTTCATGACTCCTGGCTGTATTTTGCATTTCAGTATCTTTCTGCTGCCAGAGAAGGTTTGAAAGAACCATGTGGCAATGTTCCCTGCCAGGAGTGAGCCTGATATTAGATTGCTGGTGGGCTTCTAGCCCATCTCCTCAAAAACACAGATGACCTTCAGTTCCCCTTTCTTTAGTAATTCCAGGCAAGTTAATGGTTGCTACTGGAGGTTAATGAAAAGGTGGAAAGATGCCCAGAGAATGGAAGGAATGCAATCCCAGTGAGTAAGTCATGGAACAGGAAATGTGAGAGGACCTGGGTTTCAGTACCAGCTCTTCTGCAGAGTTGGTTCCTGTTTGCTGTCTTTTCCCTTGGCTGTGAAATAAACCTAAAAGTTCTGCCCCTGCTCTGGAGTATTTGACGTTTTTGGATGAAAAGGTCTATGTAACTGCTAAGCAAATCTCATGAATTGCTGTTTATATGGTGGGACCATCTCATTTCAGATAGAAGCTCTGAAAAAGCACCAAAAAAATCGTCCCTGTTCAGGTGAATTTATTTCAGGTGCAATGAAATTATAACGATATTTCAGTGCTGTAGTATTTCAGTTTCTCAATCATGGTGTGAAGAGAGGACTTAATTTTGAAAATTGCCAGAGGTTGCCAGACAGCAGAAACAAATGAAAACATTATTACAAATAATGGAGGTAACATTATTAAAAGTAATGGGCAATTCGATTGTACAACTAGTACTTATGTATTTATCCTAAGTTGTGTTGCTTTTTTTGCTGAGGGGTGGTAAGGGAAGGTGGCTCAGCAGCTGGTTAGGCAGGTGCTTTTCTGAGAATTTTGTCTGATAGTGGAAGGAAAAAACACATATACCATTCAGTGTGTGAGAGAATGAGTTCCAAGCTGGTCTGCTGTACTGCTGTGTTCCAGCAGAGGTTTCAGTGGCTATCTGCTATAGTGCTGATAAGAAAGGGTTCCAACTCTGTTCAAATTACATATATAGCATGGAGATATATTTTAGTAAGCTCATCTGTTTATTTAACCACAAAGGTATGGGTTGCCTGTGTTTGACACTCAGCTGTTGGCTATCTTTGCTGACATGGGTTACCCCATCTGAGATGTTTGGGTCTCTTCGTGGCTCAGTTTGTCGGCTTTACAACCTTTTATTCTCCAGTTACCTCGAGGAAGCTTTGGGATAGCAAGTGAATAAATCCCAAATTATATGAATTCTGTCATGCATCCTCCAAATCCCGGGTGGGAATGTGTCAGGAGGAAAGAGAGCAGCCATGAGCATTCAGACATAGAAACTCCTGTCTCCTTCCTGTCGACTGCTTTGCCTTTCACTTACAGGTTTCCTGGTTGGTATTCTGGAGCAGATCTAGGGCTAAGTATGGCAAGGAGAGAAGGCAATTCTTTCTCAGCAGCTTGGAGCTGCTGTGTCACATCAGTCCTGTGACTGCTGGTGCCAGGGAGGTTCTTGAGCTTTGGTGTAAGCATGTCTCATACCATCTGAGTGCAGTGTCATCTTCCTCTGTCCGGGATGGTTTTCCATCACTTGCAACAGGGCACAGGCCTGTTGAAGTTCCAGTGGAGAACCAATGGAAACAAGTGAAGTTCCAGTGGAGAACCAATGGAGACAAGTGTCCTTTGAAAACCATGCTGCTGGACCCCTGTTGATCTCAGCCTGTGCTGCTGATTTTAATTTGCTGCACTGAAAAGAATCCACACCAAGTCATTTCTGACTAGTCTTGAACTAAGTTTCCTAGGGCAGCTGCAATTGAGTACTACTTTTTGGCATCCTTCAACTTGAAAAGTGTCTCAGTGTTTAGATTTGGGGGTTTTATTGTTGTTTTAAGCTTTTGATACTTGCCTAGATTGAACAACGATAATAACTAAGTGCTGTTAAGGCAATTTCTGTGGCCTTAAATACTCATTTTCCTCGCAACAAATCCCTGGAAGTTCAGTTTCACATTAGAGTGAAGTAACACTTTAAAAATTCAGTAGTTTAATGACAGATGCGATAAATAAATAAATAAAAGATACACCTCTGAATTTCTTGTGCAAACATTGTGTGACAGAGTACGAATTGGATGCTGTGTCTATTCTTATTAAGCTTGTCTATACAAGTACCTTAATGGTACCTGTCCCTGCAAGTAATCTTATCCATATGCAGTATTTGCATATGCCAGTTCTTTCTGTGCACAGAAAGCATTCTTCACTGTCTGGAAATTTTGCCCACATTGTGCTCTCACTCTTAATGTTTTCATTGTAGGCTGTAGAAAAGTGAAAGGTAAAGAATTGCTCCAGGAATTCATATTTAGAAAATGCATTAAGATACAGACAAATCCTGAATTTCTGTGGATGTGTTAGGAGAAAAGAAAATCTCAGCAGGGAAAGTCTGAAGGCAAGAAGCGTGTGTGTTCAGGAGGATAATGCTGGTCTGTTGTGGAAGATGCACATCTAGCCAGCTGGAGAATGAAACTGTAGCCAGTGCCAATAGTGTGAGGACAGGGGACAGATCTCAGCTAGCAGAGCTGTGCTGTTCCAACATGTTCAGCGTGTCTGCAGCTCCTCCAGTAACACAGCACTTGCCTTTGCTGGCTTCCCTCTCGGTTTGTACGATACCCTCCAGGCCAGGCCCTGACAGACGTGCAGCCAGACTGGACTGGACTGTCAGCTGCAAAAAGCATCAGCAAAAGGGATCTGATTCTGCAGAGCAGACAACAGCAGTTGTTATGTTGCAGAAGGTGACTCAAATGTGTTTCGTGCCTTCTGTGCTCATGAGATCTATCTGCCCTAGTGATAAAATCCCAGAGGGAGGATGACAGAAATCGGATGGCTGGTGTCCTTGCAGAGGTGATGTATGGCCTGATCTACTTGTATAGGACATGTGTTGCTTACAGCAGCACGATGACTGATTTCAGTGGTACAGGCAAGAAGGGCTAATGTCACCCTTTGACGATGGTGTGATTCTAAAATCCCACATAAGGCCCATTTAGAGAGTTTCAGTGAGGCTTTAGCAGTGTGTGAGACCTGCCAAGAGTTTTTGTGCTGGAGGAGTACGGGTTGGCAGGATCAGCCCTAACATGTTAAGTGCTGTTTATGATATTATTATTGCTTTGTGAATTCATTTCCCATAGAGACAGACTGGAGATGCAATGTTCAGATTCAGACTTCTCTGCTCTGGGGTGTCAGCTCCATGGTTTAGATCTCGGCCAATGTCAAACTTCTAGTTATTAACAGCAGTATTCAGTCTTGTGATTATAGGCTATAAACTGTATGAAGAATGCAAACAACTGATTTTCATGAAAAGGCTAGGAAGGCATTATTTTCAAGAATAAAAGGAACATAATCACCCTTCATAGGTAAGATATGTTATTTACACTATGTGGATTCATGTCAGTACATTTTAAGTGAGTTGCTTGGCTGAACTTGTTATCCAGCTGCCAAGAACGGAAGTGAGAGAGAAGAGCCAGTGAGAATTATTGGACTCCTCGCTCCTAACTTACATCATGTAAACATTTATAACATGACTTTTATTTTCAGCGTTGGCCATTCCAGTGGGGGCCTCTCTGTTGCTTTATTGCTGGCAGTCTGCTTTTGATGGCACTTTTAGGCTAATTTGTGGGGATGCAGCGAGCCAACAGACCTGGAACTACACGACATTTGCAATATGTACAGTGAAAACTTCCAGTCGTCCCTTTCTCCAGGTTCCCAGGCACAGCCAGCTGCTTGGCTTTAAGCATTTCCTTATGCCCCTGCTGCTAAGGCTCCCTTGCAGTGACCAATGGTCCCACCCTGCTTTCTCAGCATATAGTGGTGAAATCAATAATCATGCATGAGAGAGAGAGAGAGGCTGACTTTTCCACTTCAAAAAAAAAAAAAAAAAAAGGATATCAATTTGAAATATGTTATTTTCCACTGGAGAATATCAACAGATAACAGTTTGCAGTGCACCTGGTGACAACAGCCTTTCGTTGCAGTCCAGCCTTCCTGCTAGTGTCAGTAGTGCTTTTTTCTGTCATGGTATCAAAGTATGTTCTTCCCAAATCACTTTGGTTCCTGTTAAGAATGAAATGCACAATTCAAGCACAGTACTCGTGTGTTTGAGATGCATCTTGTCTGTGAAACCACGCGGAGCAGAACAGTGGGGAAGAGGAGAATAATTCAGGTTTTTCCCTTCGTGCAGATTTCAGATTTCTGATGATGCTACAAGTATCTGACCCAGTGCAATCATGTGAGTGAACTCCATAAGTTTTTCTTCGCATTTGTTGCAGTTCATCAGTTTGTACCATTTAGCTGTAAGCACAGCTCAGTTTATACATGAGTTTTGTTTGTTGTTGTTGTTTTCAGAGCCCCTTAATGCTCCTCACTGACCCTTTTATGAGCTATAACTTTTGCTCACACTCCATAAGTCAGGGAGTCTTTAGTAAAAGAGCCTATCAAGAAAAAAATCTGGGATGCTTTCCAGGGAAACGCATGGATAATAGAGAATTCTGGCAGTTTTTCATCTGGCACTAATTTATTATTTCAAGCTGGCTTGCTCTTTAGACTATAATAAACAGTATTTTACATCTAACAAATCACTTTTAATATCCCTGACCTTGACAATGGGTATCTAGTATGGGTTTAAAAGAAAAAATTCTAACCAGAAATGCAGTGTGTCATAAACTGATGTAATCGTGGTTCTTCGTTAACTTTCAGGGTTTCTGGTGAACTGAAAGATGTATGGAAGAATAGGTTGTTTTAATAGAGACATCTACTATTTCCAACTAAGTCATAAATGCTAAGTTTTGGACAGTACAGTCTTTATGTTTAGTCTAAAAGGATTTAAATGATGTAATCATGGAAGAAAATATTGGATTCAATGAAGTAAAGGCAGCGTTTTGCTGAAGTCAGGAGGCTGCCCTTTGTGTGCTCTTAAAAATTCAAATTCTGTATCAACACACTGAAATGTGTTTAAATGGAAGTTGCATTCATTCATAAGTTCTTTTTATCTCAGAGAGAAAAGGATTGCTCTTACTTTTATTAAAAATCACATGTGATCTCCCAAACAAGAACAGTATCAAAAGGCTCTCTGCCCCACTGGGACATACTGTCTTTCTCTTTTAAGACAACTGGTTTGTCAAGTCCCTGGATAAGAGAAATAATGACAAATTGAAATATATTTTGACTAAAGAGCAGCAGAAGGCTGCTTGCTTCCTGATCCCAACAGTTTGACTCTTTCCTGTTCCTTAGTATTAATTGTACCCCTTGAATAATTCTGATTTATTGAAACATGGTACTGGCCAGTAGGCAGAGGTTTCCATCTTTTTCCAGTTTACATGATCTGCATTTAAGTTCTAAACCACTCAGGGTAAATGTACCCCGGGTAGATGCTTTGCACAATTTGTGAGCAATTGGTACACAGACAGAGTCACACACAAAGTGTGTCAATTTATGTTGAGTGCTCTCTTTAGATTACATCAGATTGGGCTTGTCTTAATCACTTTATTGATAAAAGAAAGCTCTAAGCCCTAGCTGGTTATGACCATTCAAGATGTAAAGAGATTACTTCTTATTTGTGTAATACTATTAGTAAATCTGCTCCCAGGAATGCTAACCCACTGTTTTTCTTAATAGCCTGCATCTGACTTCAAAGCTCACTGAAATTAAGCTTGTTAGTTCTAGTCATGTAGTTATTATGCAGACACCTGTTCAATGATAGCTCTTGTACTCTGCTCTCTCACACCCTTTTTTTTTTTTTTTATTCTTTTCCTTCTTCCTTCTCTTCTTCAGCACTTAAGGTGAAACTTGGCTCTGCTGTGCACTCTTTTCAAAAGTTAGGAACTGCTTGTTCTGTCCTGCATTGCTGGTGTTTTTATAGGGCATAGAGATGGGAAGTGGTTCCCAAAATAAATGGTAAATGCTTAAATGCAGAATATTAGGCAGTCCTTTCTACGATGTTGATGTTTTAATGATTAGATTAGATTAGTTTGGTATTGTTCTTCTTAGCATTTCCTTCCGACAAATTAAGTGTGTGTGTGTTTATTTAGTTTGCAAAGATGGTTTTGGTACAAACTCTGAATGACATAAGGTATCCTTAGTTTATTTTTCTGGATGTTAAACAGAGCTCTCTAACAGTGTAAATTTAAGGTTGTCTGGGTATGCTATTATGAGATTTTAAGAGGACAAGAAAAAAGAAATTGTGAGAGTTGGTTAAAGCTTTCCAGCTATTAACCATTTTCTACTTATTAACCTGTGTGACAGAGGGGGACTAGCTGGCTTTTTCCAGCTCTGCTCAAAAGTTCTGCTTCAGCAACTCTGTGGTTGGGGATGTGTGCCCAATGTGAACACTCAAAGAATTTAAAGAGCGATCTATTATGATTTTTAAAGGGGCTGTTGGATAAATCCTGTGTGTCTTATTCAAGCACACACCTCTTTGAAGCCAGGAGATGGATTGTATGAGCAGAAAACGGTTGAATGTATACAAAATGTCATGTAAACTTACAGTGCTAAATAGAGGAATTAGAATAACTGTAAATTATGCAGACCTCCAGTCATGGTGGGGAGCCCCAGTCTGGTCACTGCAGCAAAGAAATTAGCTTTCATCTCAGCTGCTGAGCTAAAGTTAGTCAAACACTTGTAGTGTGTGAATACACAGAAAAAAAAAAAAAAAAAGTAGCTTTTTAAAGAAACAGTTTAGCTAAAAATGTGCCAGATGTTTGGACTAAAATACCAGTTATCCAATTTTCTTGTGAAAAGTTAATCTCCTCTTACATTTAAACCATGCTGTGTTATGTGAGTTGTACTGGAATACAACACGAAGGGATGGAGAATGCCATATTGTCAGCAATACAATGGAATAGCTTATATTTGAATGGAGAAACACATCTTCAGATTTGTGCCAGGAAGATTTGCACATTTTATGTTCCATTGGGAAAGTCGACCAGATTTCACAAGCCATGCTGTTGAAGAACAAATTAACATTGGCTGGGGCCAATGCCATAACATCTTTCCTCAAAGTACAGCCTACATATTAATTAACATTTGTGAAGCACTTTGAGGTGCTGGATGAAAGGCAACATGGAGTACAAAGTTGTTGCTATGATTAATTAGTTATCACATTGGACATGTGAAGGGCTATATTAGAGTGTTGCAAACTATTATTTATTAATTGTTGCTCTTGCCTGTGGCCGCCTTCGTTCCATCCTTTACCGACTGTGTTACTGCCCTTATTAATCATGTTCTTTGGGCTGGAAGGGAATGCTTTGACCTGTATGGCAAAGGACAAGACTTTCATCCAGCAATACCTGCAGGAAACCAGTATCCTCTATTTAGGCGCTGAGGCGTCTGACCCTGATGCAAAGAGTTCAGTACCACATCCCTAACGACTTGGTTAATCACCTGCGCTGCTAAAAATGCATGGCATGTATTTTGCCTGTCTAAAACTGCTGCTTCCTTTGTGTCCTTTGAAGTGTTTGTCTGTAGTGCTTACTGTAATATCCAGTTAAAATATAGGAACCAAATGTTTCGGGTTTTCAAGTGGGTCCCCACGTGAATGCAGCCGGTCATGGAGGGTGCAATAATCTCCTGTGTGCACAGAGATTGGACCTCACTGCTGACGGGGAGCACACCCACTGAAATATGGCCAGTCCCATGACCTTTGGTCTCCACACCAGAGATCATCTCAGTAGCTCAGTTCAGCATGTTTTTTTTAGCTTTTCAGGAAACTGGATTACAGTGAGAAAAGCCCAGTCCATGCTCCCATTAGGACTATAGCTTTTCTGAAATGAGCTCTGGCAGAAACCAAATCCAGAGTGTGGCTTGGTGTTTTCAGGGCTACGAGGCAAATACTGCTGCTTGTTTTGTCCAGTGTCACTGGAAGCTGAGAGTGGGCCCTTCCTCACTTATTTCTGCTGTTTGAACGACAAAATTAGAAAACTTGTGTGCGCTGTCTAAGATCATTAATACATGGAGAGGGGGAAAAGAGGCCTGGAAAGGACCTTTTGCTGCTGTTTCTCCTCTTTTCGGACAGAAACTTCTGTAAATTGTCCCAAAAGAGCTCCAATGCCTGCAGATCACCCCACACCCCTCCCACTCTGTGTTAGAGAGCACTATCTAATAGTGAACTGCAGCACTGCTTGATACTTGTCCAAGCAGAAACCTTTTACAGACCTGAAGATTCCTCACCTAATACTTGATTTTTCTGCAGTTTGGAGGCAGCTTTAGTCCTTTCACATTGTCTGCATCGTCACAGTTTCAGTCTCCCTGAGCATTATGGTTTCTGAATTCCCCCTGAATCCACATCTGAGCAGAGAGCTCTAGCACAGGGTACCAGTAGCTTCTTCCTGCTTCTCAGGGTGGTGATTGCTCACTGTACAACAGCAGAGCTCTGCTCAGATCTCCTTCAGCCTGCCACTCACCAGGCTTTCTCTTCTGTGTCTAACAGTCACTGTCACACGTCTTGTCCTTCTGGAGTTCGTGACAATTGCAAAATAATAATTACAGATGCTGTGTAACAGTAAGTCTCTCTTTTCAATAACAGCTTCATTTTCTAATGTTTTTTGTCCAACAGAAACCTAGATAGAAGAAATTTCTTTGTGGTTATGAGTGCTTGGCAGACTGCAGTAACAATGGGTGTAAAAAAATTTACACAGCATTTTTTGTGTTAAGCAATTTATTATTACTATTACTTACTTGAGTCATTTGACTTCTATATTTATTTAGTGTTAAAAAGAGCAATTTTACCAGTATTATCTTTATAAAAAGGGGATCCATAAACTAGATTTTGTAAGAATGGCCATCTCATTACCTTTGGCTATGCCAGTTGCTGATAGTTGACAGATATTGATAAATTTCTATTACCAGTTTGCTTGGGAGACTGGAAACCTAAAGGTTTATTTACATGGCACTAACATTTGCCTAACTGCTGAAAGAGCCTTTTCTGATCCATTCTGGAAGCACAGCTTTCTCTAATTTTGGCATTGTGTCATTGCTCCATAATCATTCCATGGGTCAAGTCCTACTCTTTGTTGTTGCAAACTGATGAACTCCTAATTTACTGCAATCCCTTGGTTGGTAACCCAGCATTGCATGGCTGGGCCTTTCGTGGCTTCCAGATACAGGACTTTTAGAGCAGCTATTCTGTGACTTGAGGAAGTAAAATGGAAAAAAGGAATATCCCATCTCTCAAAGAAGACCTGTCTGAGGCATTAATAATACCATGTCACTTATTGTGCTCCATGTTCTTAGAAATGACCAGAAAACATTGTTTTGTCTCACACGTGCCAAGCAATAAATGAACTACACTGAATATTTCTAAATATTTCTTTAAAAGGGGATTTTTTTCTTATAGTTTCCAAATTCCTGTGACCCCTTTTGAATACACTGATCTTCATAGGTGAAAGTTACTAAATACTAACCTATAAGTCTTGGACAAGCTCTGCCTGTGCCCTGTGTGTGTAATGATCAACAGGGGAGATCCACATAGAATACAGATTTGTATACAGACTATCATCAGGGAGAACACAAGATGGAGGTGATGCAAAGATTTTTACTGGCATCTACTTGAGACCACTGGTTTTGCTCCCCACCATTTATGAGACTGTGTAGCTCCCCCAGGCTCGTGCTGATAAAGCAGTCACCATCCCACAGGATTTGATAATTACTGTGTCTGCACCAGATATTACAAATACAGACAGCGGAGAGGAGAGAAAAAACAATGCAGTGCTAAAAGATTAAACAGTGGTATAATTCAATAGTTGCAACTGATGAATTTGATCATGCCTACAAACACCTTTAATTCCTTAAAAGCTGTTGCAGAGACAGATGTAAAAGCTCAACCTGTGGAAACAGAGAAAATTCTTGGATTGCCTCACCCTCGTGTGTATCTTCAAAAGCTATTTCTAATCATGCACAGGCTGTTAATGTGGAGATAGTAGCAGTTATGAAACCTGGGCTGGATTCCAGATATGTAGTATCAAAGTGTAGAATGAAAAGGAAATCAATAGTCACTCCTCAAGGAAAGTTATGCCAGAATTGTCCAGTATGGCCGAGATTAATCAAAGCCATAACAGCTTTTTTTCATTAGTAGAGCATTAACAAGTAAACAACATTCCTGTTTTGTTATTTAGTTATACTAACCTTTTTCAACAGCTAGGCCTAGTGATAAGTTTGGATTTTCTCTGTTTACAGAAAATTGGTACATCAGCAGATAATAGTACAGCTCAGTATTTATGGAGTGCTGACTTTCTGGAAATGGAGGAAACTGTTATTACTGGGAGAGTTCATTAAAATGTAAACAAGAGTGAGGAGACAGCACGGACAATATTTATTTATGCATATGTGTTTATTTTTGCTATTGTCTGATTATACTACAATGTCATGGCTGTGGCATGAAAGTGGGAGCTGTTTTGGGCACAAGTTTTCCTGCTGACCACTCGGAAGGAGGTGAGTGCCAGCAGAGTGTAAGGTCCCTGATTCACTGATACCTCCCTGCACGGATGGGCTCCAGCAGGACCTGTTTTCTGGGTATGATATATCCCTGTATTAAAACTGGGACTATTCTATCCTCGTGGTATCTCTGGTGGTATTTCAAAGAAGTTATTACAATGGAGAGGCTGAATGATGTGTTTTGTAAATGACTGTGAGAGTTCCTGTCAAGTGGAGTACTTGATTTAATTGATAATAGCTGATGTTTTCTGAATACCAAACAGATACATGCATTTTAGATGTTACATAAGCCTAAAAACATACATATTAGAAGATGACAAACTACTTGGCCCATTACAGTAAAAAAAAACCAAAAAGGAGCAAAACTTGTTCTGCAGAATTTATCATCTGGGTAAGTGAGAGAGATCTTATTCATAATTAGATAGTGAGCCACATGTATTTTGCCTGTTGTTTTTGGTGTTGCTCAAGCCTTTGTGAGGAAGGATCTGAATGAGTAGAAGATGGCAGAACAGCACAGATAAGCAAGACATGGAAAATAAAGCTGTTCCCAGCACAAAGGGGGCAGCGTGGAAGTGACAGGGCAAAAGCTGGAAAAGGTCTGCAACTAACCCAGCTGATTCACAAGTTTGTGTGTTCTCAAATAGAAGTCAGGCATGAAGTGAGGTGTCCGTCCTTCTGTGTGAAAACACTTGTGTTTCACACCTCAATATTACATCGTTCCAAGTAAGACAAAGGCGAAAGTTTCAGCTTTCTTAATGTTAAAGCAAGAACTTCCTTTTCCTTCTTGCTTCTGCAAGAACTTCCAAAGTCCTGTGGTGCTTTCCCTCTGTGTCAGGGCTTGTATTGTTGCAAGTGGCTGAGGACTCTTATCCCCATCTTCTGAGTGCTTCCCTGGACAGGGAGCTCTTGCCTCAGGATTCTAGAACTTTTGGCATTTCTTTGGATTTCTTTGTTCACAGCTTTCAAAGTGCTTATGGATGAAAAGTACTATGCAAGTACACAGGATTAATAATTAAGATCATGTTAATGGGCAGTAATTGTGCATAATGCTGTGTGCCACAGGAATCCCTCATTTTGGCTGTCTGACTGGTCTCTCTGTTTTTTCGAAATTGCAGGTTAATTATGTGATCCATGAGCATAACTGTGCAATTATCACAGGACAGGCAATCCTATTGACATGCAGAATGAATTTAATTTACTTTTTAAATTTAAGTTTAATGAGTCACAGTGACCTTTGGCTTATTTAACCTGTCCTCGGAGCTCAGCACAAATCACAAGTTCCATAAGTTTGTGCTTCCCATGGATCACCATGGAAGGAACATGGATACAGTGCACTGCAAAGGGCTCAAAGCAGTCAGCTGTGTGGTTGTCACTGATCGTGCTGATAATGTTAGGCCACTCTGTGATATGTTTCAAGACAGGACATTAAAACACAAAAAGGATAAATAACTAGAAAAATCCTAACTTTCTACTGGTGGTATAAAAGAAGCAAGAGATTATTTAAAGCAATACACAAGCTATATGGATTATATTTGCTACACTCTGTAACAGAGTTGTCTTTAAGTTCCGAAGACCCTTTATGTTGCGCACAGAAGCTTCCCTGGGTTAAAGATGTAAAGATCCACACTCTCACTCACCTGGACCTCTTGAACTGCCTGGGCTGCTCAAGTGCATAAGGCTGAATGGGTTTGGATCCTCAGAATGTTCCTCTGTCTCTCAGTGGAAGTGTTCTGGATTATTATTTCACACTGAGAGTCATGACTGGCTCAGCAGAATTTTTGAGTACTTTTCAGGTAAACTAAAGTATATTAAAAAAATACTCAACAGAAGTCCTGCAAGACTGAACTATATTTAGAAAAAAAAAAGTATTTATAAATATAAATATATATAAATATAAATATATACATAAAAATATAAAAGTATAAAGTAAACCAAAGTATTTTCTGAGTGATATTTCACAAAGTCTCTGAATGGTTTTACTATTGCAGTTACTTTGAATGATTTTGAGCTTTTGTAAGGGCGAGGAATGAAAAGAATGAATGAAATCATGCTTGCATCTGCCTAGCTGGTTTCATTTTGTAAGAGAAATAGATGTTTTTATACACAGTTGTGAAGGAATAACTGAGCAGTGCTGAAGAACCTGCTTAACCCAAGGGCATGCTCAGAGCTGGAACAGGCCTTGTGCAGGTCTCTTCAGATCTGGTTGGGGATCAAAGCAAGCCCTGGTAACCCCGGCACATTCAGAGTGAAATGAGGGAGGGACGAGAGAATGTTGCCAATAGAGAAAATCTGAATTCTGGCAGTTCTGAATCTTAAATGTAGGTGGTAGATAAGAAGAAGGTGTGGTAGAAATCGAGTGAATCCTCCTACTCCCATAATAGAGTGGAAGAAATCATGTGTCATGTACTCTGGATGCCTGTGGTGCCAGAAAGAAGTGGGTGGGGTTTGCTCTTCCTCTTTGTATCATTATTTTCCCTTTTTTTTTTTTTTCCATCTTTCTTGCCTTTGATTATGTCTGCTCTTCCCCGCTGCTGATGCCCAAATTCTCCTGGAACTTCCTGTGTCTCACAGCTGAAAGACCACTGTTTCTGTTACTCCCTCTCTTTTTTACATCTGTACAAGAAATTGATTTCTGGCTCATTGACAAATCTAAACAATAATAACTACAATGATGGCAATAACAAAAATTCCTGCAAAGCATTAAATTAGTTTTTCTTTACTGACATGAATTGCTGCTGTTTGTCAGGTGGAATTCTCCTTTTGTTCCAAACTTTTCGAACAGTTTTTCTGAAAGCTTTTTTTATCCAGTGACACCACAGCTAAATGAGTTGCTCTGGATTACAGATGTTTCTTTCCCATTCTGCCTAATAGGAAACACCATCTTCTAAGAGAGCAGGCAACTGCCATCACTGGGATGGAGTCTGGGCTCCCTTGATTGTTCTCAATCTATCCTTTTGTTGCTGTGTCACTTTGCAGAAATTCCTAAATACCTACTATTCAGCAACTGTAATATCCATCTTGTCAACAGCCAGGTAATGGAGCAATTTTCTCCTTGCTGCCTTATCCTTCACACATGCTGAATAAAAGCATTTCATCCAGAGTGAAAGAGCATTAATGTGAGAGGCTGCTCCATGCCTCCCTCCCTCCCTGCTCAGTACACCCCTGGAATGCTCCAGGGCAAGGCCCTTCCAGAAATGTTGGTTCAGATGTCATCGGCCAGAAAAGGCAGCTGATCCCACACAACCCGAGTGAGTGTGCTGTCAGCCAGGCTTTTGGAGATAGGGGATTGGCACTACCACTTCCTCAGGCACTTTTGTGACTCTGCTCCCCCTCTGCCCCCGCTGATTCTCTCCGGATGAAACCAGTTGACCACTTAACAGTTTCGGGATGACTAAAGCAGCACTTCCCGGTAAATTCACCCTCCTCCACTCTACTGCTGAGCTTGCTCCTCTGTGCACTCTTGTTTCTTTATCGTGTCTCTCCATTCTTTCTTCCCTCTCTTTATATTCCCTTTTCCTGGCTACATTCTTCCCCATTTATGTGCTCTTTTGAGTTGCCTGTCCACCCCTTCTTTCCAATGTGACTCTTTTCTTTGAAGTTCCCATTTCCACAGCCCAAGTCACTAGGACACACAGCTCTTCAGGCCACTATACCTCAGAGGTCTCCTAATGAATGTCTTTAGTGATAGGAAACATTCTCTGTAGGCCATTTAGGTAAATTCGTCTGGGGAGAGCATTTTGCTGTCAGATGCACCGTTTTGCATTCAGCCACCATCACTTCTGCCTGGCTCTGTGATGGTAGTGCAGTAACCATACCCTCAGTGGCTCTGTGGTGTTCTACTTAGACGTGGAGCCTGTGGGGAAGATGCATCTTGACATCTAATTCCTTCCTCTGTCTTCTCCAGAGTGGTTCGTGGGCAAGAGTGAAACAGTTTCAGTGGACAAGTAAGAACGAGCCAAAGGTGCCACAAGGTCATCTCCTCCCGTCCAGCTCCAGGGGTTCACATTGCCCAGGCCTCTCTCTGCTTCAGGTGTGTCTGAACTTACACTGGAGTGTGCAGAGCACCTTGTGACACTGCAGGGAAGGAAGGATGTACCTCTTGGACTCAAGAAGCTTTTCCCTCTTCTCCCTGTTCATTCCCTCCACTGAGAAAGATGCCACTTGGCAGTCACTCTGCACTTCAGTGTGTTCAGGTGTTGCACTCATGAACCATGACATACTTAACACCAGTTGGCAACACAAAGTATTATTTTGTGAATTGTCTTTGAAGCATTGCTTTAAAATTGGTTCTAAATTTGGGCTTTGGAGATCAAGGATAAAACATCTATTTTGAGCTCACAGTTACTATGTGGATTCAGCAAAGAAAGCGAAACAAAGCATCTGTTTGGAAGTATTCTCCTTCAATCTGTGCTGGCAGTAAGGGATCAATACCAAGTTGTACAAAGCAAGAAGAACCATTATCTTGCACTTGATGTACAAGCTGATCTTGCAGTGATGCTCTCCCATCTACAGCACATGCTGAGGGTGTTAAAGGTGAGCAAGCACAGCTCAAGTCTGCTACACTTTCTCTATCCATTTCATTAATTAACTCCTGTAGGCTGGGATTATTTTTCTTTTGTGTTTGAACAGAGCCAAAACAATAGGGTCTATTTCATAATACGTAGTATAAGAATGAGTGAATCAAATTAAAAATTTGTTTCACTTTCTTAGCTTTCTAGGTACCCTAACCACCAGTCTATTTTAAAGGAGATTACTAAGCTTGAGGTGAGAATTTTACTGAGTAATACAGACTTCCTTTTTCCCTTTGGTGTTAAGCATCCAAGATTTCTCAGTCTGAAAGTTTGTTTTACTGGGTAGCAGAATACAAGTAGATTTAAAAAGTTTTACACAACCTCACTTCTATCTGGCATTGAGAGGACTAGAATCTAAATTTAAAAATGAACACAATTTCTGTGGGAAGATTTAAGATGCACTTTTGTTCTGGCAAATGTATACCTGTCTGCTTCTCATGTATCTCATGCATAAATTATGGATTTGTCTCAAACACATTAAAAAAAAAAAGGACAGATTTTTAAGTACAAGAATAAAACACACTGAAGGGGATTTAAATTTCATTTGCTATTTCCCTTATTTGTTGCACAACTGAAATAATGACATGAAATTGTTTAGCAGTCTGTGATTACTACAAACAATGGAAGGAGATTGTTTATCTGCCTATTTCCACAATGAAATGTGAATTCTATGCAATTGAATCACTTCTCCCTTAGTCTGTGCATTTACTGACTAAGGGAAATTTTCTCGTTAAAATTTCAGCTTCCCCCCCTTCCCCCAGTTTAAAACCCATAAATATCTCTAATCAAATTTATGACCAGTTAATAGTTTTTGATTCGATAGGAACAAAACCAACAGAAATAATTTGCATGATATTTAGTGATAGCTGCTGTGCCTGAAGATTCTGCCTCAGTCCCTTTCCTCATCCCTCTCTTCCCTGTGCCCTGTCTCTGTTCAGGGCCAGAAGCAGATGCTGAGGGAAGAGAGAAAATGTAGGAAAGCACAGGTGTTATCCCATAGATCCCCTCCTGCCTCTTGCTGTTTGTTTTTTCCACCATTCTCCCCCTGGGAGCTCCCCTGCAGAATTAATGCTGCACGCTGCAGTCTCTCTCCCTCTCCTTCGAAACTCAGCCACCTCTGAATTCTCCTCCATAACTGGGCAATTTTAACATATTAGTGAGCCCAAATGAGACAAGTGTAAATTTAATGAGCTCAATCTGGTTAGCACTCCTGGAATTACTCCTGGGATGTTTCCAATGCTGAGGTACAATCTGATGGCCATTAAGAGGAGAGTTTGATGCATGGACAGATTTACCAGGCACGGTAAGGACGCAGGTACCAGCTAGATGCTCAATATGTTCATGTCTCTTTAGTTTAAACTATTTCATCAACTCAAGTCTGCCACTGAAGGAAAGAGAAAATGCACCAATTCCCTGTCTCCAAATGCAGATGAATGTATCTGCTTTTCACAAGGCAAACGAACTTCGGGCAGGGTGTTTCCGTAAGCCAGTGCTGGTAGCAGATCATATGAGAGTCTTCTTCCTCTATCATTTTTATCTCCTTCTCTATGTTAGTTCCACTTATCAGTGACAGCAAATGGGGATGGGGGCAGTGGGAATTTCAGTAGATGTACCACAGGCCTTGCAGTAGGAAGACAGTCAACCAGTGTGCGTGACACCTCAGAGCGAGAGTTGCGCTCTGGGCAAAAGGTGCACCAGGGTGAGGGGAGCTCCTGGTGAGGCTCTCTTTGCTACATGCAGACTTAGAGCTCCTGCTCCAAGTCTGGATGTCATGTGTACAGATCTGAGGCACACTTGAGGGCCAGAATCTGCACAGAGACTTGTAACTTGCAGATACGATCTCCAGTTCACTGCTGTGGAATTCGCAAGGGAAGTAGCAAAGGGTGGCTTAGTCCCAACCTGAACTAAGTACGTCCTGCCAAGGGAGGAATGGAGGACAAGCATGTCTCTCTCTAAGCCAAGAGATTATGTCTTGGCTATCTGCATTTAATCAAATTTCAGCATTGCTTGAAATGGAAAAAACCCCTCTGTGCCAGGGAGATGGTGTCATACCTCCTGTACATATCTAATCCTGCTACTAGGTCCCTGGATTTTGTTTCAATTGGTAATGAAATCAAAGCATATGCTGGGCCTATCCAGGGAGTGGCTTAGTTTGTGTAGCTGAAGAACAATCACAAGACAATTTTCTAAAAACAATAGGAGATGAAAGAGGAAGTTTAAACCACTTCCCACTTGAGAAAACACAATTCTGCTGATTCACATCTGTGCAGAATGATAGGGTTTTTTCTTTTACCCAGTCGTTCTCAGATTGCCAAGATTATATTAATAGGAGAGTGCAATAGGACACTCCCAGATGTAAGCCCAGTAATCAAACACAAATTCTTTAACTATAATTACCTCTTCAAATTTCATCGTAGGTTTCAGTTTTTAGTTTCCCTTCCTGCCATATACTTTGTACAAATACTCTGGTGTTATTCAGTGCTACTTGGACAGAAAAACCACATTTACTGATGCACCTCAAATTCTGAAAGGGCTCATCAACAATAGCATGGATACCATTCACAGTTCAGAAATTCACCCCGTGCAAGGTGTGAATGTTTAACAGGTAAACTGAAAACTGCCACTGTGAACAAAGAGGGATGTCATGGCCTTTATAAGTTAGCTCTTGGGTCCTTCATAAAACCAGCTATTGGCCAACCTTTGCCCTTTTAACCTAGAAAAAATGTGTCACAAAAAGAGAGTTCAAGATGTAGCGAAAGTAGCACTTTCCGTACGAGATATACCCGCCATAAAAGAGGAACTTCAGCTGTTTTCCCCGTCCAATTTCATAATATCGAAGAAGATGAAAAAAATTTTCAGATGCATCTGTGGGAAGGAACTGAGAGATATGTAAGCTTATAAGTAGCGTTAATTGACCGCTTAGGATTCAATGTGTGTGTTTGAAAGGAAATGCAATCACCTCCATCGAGATTTGCCCTTGCTGAAATCAAAAGTAAAACTCCTGTTCGCTTCCACAGGGCACTGTTATTTAGTTTGACCGAAGCACTTGCTCAGCTCCTGCTGTTAGTGGTGCAGTACCAAGAAACAGCACAGAATAAAAATGCACAGTGTGATTTTTTGTTTGTTTGTTTTACTCAAATTATCAGTCTCTGTTCTGAAAAAAAATCGGGTTTTGTATCTTACTATACTATTTCTACAGCAGTGAGTTTTAAATAGCCCTACATGCAATGTCTTTGACTTTCATCTCTTTGTATGTATCATCAATCTGCATGATGCTGATTAAAAGAAACACAGACTGTGACCTATCCATTTAGATCTATGTTTGATGTGTGTATACGCCTCTCCTGTGTTCTCTTTTTTTTTTTATAAAAAGATAGTTGCAAATCATTTGAAATGGGTTAAAAATTAAAATTTCTTCCTGGTCTTTTAAAAGATGAACTTTTTTCATCCCTTACTTTCTGTTTCCTTTTCCCATTATACCAATGACTGCACAGATGTGGAAGCAAAGGGGAGTAGGAGAACTCACAAATTAACCAATGAAAAAGTCAAGAATACCAAAATGATTGGTTGACTTTAAATATTTAAATTGTAAATAATTCCATTTTACCTTTAGGTAAAATACTCTATTTAAAGTATTTACACTGAATGATAATTTCTTGTCATTTTAGACAAGCTCTTAATAGTGTGCATATAGTATTTAAAAGGATTATTCTAACATAGCACTATTATCAAATTTGACACTTACTTGAATTACATCACTGGCATCAGAGCATCTCAGCAATTAATGAAAATCTACAGAGACTGGAAGATGGGACTGAAACAGTCCTTTCTGAGAAACAGATTTGAAAGCCATTGTATTGGTTTCCATGGGGACTAGCAACAAAAAATACTGGCAATGAACCTATCGGGGGAGTTTATGGGAAACATTAACTCCTTTCCTTTTTTTAAAAACTTTTTTTTTTCATTCATTTTAAAGTAAATGCAAAAGCCAAATATAAAAATACATATTTCATGAGTGAAAAAAAAAATAAAAAACCCACCCAGTTTGCATTTATTTTAAGCTAACTAAAAAGAGTTCAACAGTCACTGCAGGAAACTGAGAGTTTGTAAAGCTGCTACTTTTTTTGTAGGCATTTCTTAATATAGCTGTCACAGCTAATATTAATTTTGAGGGTAAGCATGAATCAGATTATGCAGCAGAGAATAAAAGTCTTCACCCGCTCACAATATTTCATTCAGAAAGAATTTTTTTTGTTCGTATCAATAGGAATTACAGCAAATCTCCAAGGTGTGTAATATTACAACCCTGGAAATTCTTATGCCAAATACACAGAATAAAAGAGCAGTTGTATTATTAGTTGCTACTGCTCATTTAGCACAAACTATTTGTGTTTAAATGCTTCCAGACTGTACAGTATTGATGTGAATAGGGCCAAATTCAAGGTACAGGTTTTACAAAATTAGGATTTGGGAATATTTAATTTTCAGGGAGTTCTGTAGAACTTGAGGGAGGCAAAATAATTTCTGGCAGCTTAGGTTCCTTCTGACATAGAAATGATGTCACGAGCTTGAGTCCTTGGAGAGGTTCTGTGCTCCCTGCTCTCCCACTCCCGAGATTCCTTTATAGACACCAGCTGTGCAGAGCCAGGAAAACACACTCTAGAACAACTCGAGTCCTTCTTTTGCCTCAAAATACATTTCTCTCTGGGAACATACATACATGTTACAGATGTTAATCCAGATTTTGAATGCAAAAGGCTCTTTTCTGCGTCTCAGTGCTTCATTGTGGGGGTATTATTCTTCTTTTCTTGACTGAACTCCTCCAAAACGAACCTTCCTGTCCCTCTTCCTCCCCAGTGTTTATTCAAGCTAAGGAGTCCTGTGCAGTTTGAGTTGGAAGCTGGGAAGTGTTCTTGTGACTCACTTGTCCCCAGCTAAAACCAAACTTCATCCAGACCCCAGGAGCAAAAATCAGCAGTTGTTGATCTTCTCAGGAGGCAAAAAACTCTTCACCTTTTCCTGGGTGAGATGGCTGTTCTGTGTGTGATGTTGTACTATTTCAAACACAGCATATTTTTATAATCTCATCTAGTTCTAGTGCCGGCCAACTAGCCCTAATCTAGCTGTTAATTTGTGTGGCATTAGGGTAGAACATTTTATCAATATGATATCCGGAAAATAACACCTGAAATGTATTATATATTGTATTGTTAGTAAAATTTTATGGTTTTGTGTGTTGTGTGCTTACTGTAGAAGAAGCTTTTTTTTTAACATAATAGGACGATATAATTTTGCTGGTAAAATTCTTTGGGAAGATATCCTGGTTTAAAATGGGATTTTTAATTACTATTATCAAAGCTGCTTGGTTGGCTCTTATGAAGGTCTTCCAGACTGCCAGATCCATAGGCAGGCACTGTCCACAGCACTACCCATCCCACTTTCACCTCACCCATGCTGGGAGAGGCTGACAGTCAGGAAGGGACTCTCGCAGACACTGAAACCTCAGAGTAATGGAATTTATTCCAACTGTCCCCAAAGTTTGCAACTGAGAGAGATGCTCAGGAGGATCCAAGCTCAGAAACATGGAGGTTCACAATTTTTAAGGAGTTCATCCTATCTAAGCAGTCGAACTAGACTAATCTCAGCTCACTCAGTGTTTACACGGCACCAACACCCCTGGAGACAACTCTGTGTGTGTCTGTGAACATGCACTTATAATAGTAATATAATGTCCAAAGCTTCTGAGTTTGGATAACAGGATTGTTTTTCTTACCCAGCTTGTGAGAAACAGTAGTGAATAACCTCTCCTATTATGGCATGGATTCCCATACTTGCTCTAAAACTCCTTGGCAATACTGCTCTTACAAGGCTCCGACTACCTAATTGGAGTGTCTGAGCTGGAAGGCAGTTGACTCCTCAGCAGAAAGAGCAAGCCTCTTGTAGAAGGTGATTCCAGCATAGAGGAGCTTGAATTGTCTATAGATAAGTCTCTTTCTTGCCACTGTTTTTTTAAAAGTCTCCATTTTAGAATGGCTCTTTCTGTAGTGAAAGCAGAGATAGCGTAGTTGAAAAATCTGGGCTTTAATCCTAATGGTTTCCTGTTTGGACAAATCACTTGTGTGTGCATTTCATTTTAGTTTTTTGTTTTCTGCCTTGTTTTCTCATTTATAAGTAGAGTGTATTTATCTCTAAAGGGTACTGTTCAAAGTGTGGAGAAACCTCAGTTTCTCACATGAAAAATGTTTCTCTCATGAAGAATCCTATATAATCATAAAGAATTGTATTTAGCAGCTCATAAAGTCTACAGTTATACAAGAAAACAATTTCATTTAAGCTTTTGTATGTGCAGTTTCATACAGCTGTTGTAAGCCCTGCATTGAGGGGAACTTCTTCACCATTGATTTTATGCGAATCTGATCAAATCCCAAATGGTGAGCAAGCTATGAACACCTATGTCTTCATTCTTTTCCTAGTTGCATCTCAGCTTTCCAAGCCTTGATGATCTGAAATCTGAAGCTGTAATTCTCTAAATAGACCGACTTTTTGTTCCCATGTGGTCTGGAAACTGTGTGAAAACTGTGCAGTATTTTAGTCTTTTTGCAAAGATAAACAGAAAAACACTCAAAACTCTACTAAAGTTTCTTCTTATGATCTGCTCTCTGTCTCCATCCCAGCTTTAGTTCTCCAGTTCTCAGCCTGGGCAGTAAGTCCTGCTGTCCTCACATTCACTCTGCCCAGGCCAAATTGCTCCTCACAGCAATGGTCCTTGTGCTTGCAGAAGGGCTGAGGGACAGAGTGTCAGGGCCATCAGAGAGGTCTGGTTTGCAGTGACATGTTTATGGATCGTGGTACTTTGTGACAGTAAGTCACATTGCTTGGGCTCTCCAGATGTGTGCACATCTGTATTCTGCACCCTACAGTTGTATGGCAATTAGATGACAGTAAGTTTGGCAGTGGGACTGTTGTCGTTGTTGCTTAGGTGATGTGCTGTATCTCTTTGCACACCCCAGCTCTTCAGGAAGCAGAGATTTCTCTTGACTGCAGTTCTAAGACTAGGGGGAAAAAAAAAAAAAAGAATAAAAATGATGCTTGAGCCTTGGTTTAGATCAGTGCATTAAGTTTCTGATCTAATCCAGGAGAGGGAGCTAACTTTCTAGCCATCACATCTGGCACACTGCGCTGGAGGAGGAGTTTTTTCACAGCTGATATCCCATGTCTGACTGATTATTCACATATGCTGTCCCCAAAGGAGAGTCATCTTGGGAGTGCAAAACCACCCTCTCAAAACATTGGTTACCTCTGTTCAGTGCAGTAAATATAATTACATGACATATTCTTGACAGGGGAGTATTTATTGTTAATGTACTTAACCATAATTTAAACACTGTTGCACATTGTTTGCTCTCTTCCCCGGCTCTTCTGCCTTTCGCCTATTAAGGAATATTAAGAGGATCTGAATTTCGTAGTTTCTCCACTGCAGCAAATGCTGCTCTGTGTGGCACTGTGGGAAAGCGCTCCCAGCAGCAGGAATGTGTGCAAGCTCCTCTGCTCGTAGCCTGCTGCCAGTCTCGGTTGGCGTCCCAGGCGCAGGGTGAATTGTGTGTGAGGCAAAGCCCACTCGGACCAATCCCTTCCAGAGAAGGAAGCCGGGAAGCAGCCGATGGAGCCCAGCTAAAGGAGCGTGTCCGTGCTGCGGGGCAATCCTGCCCTGCACATCTTCCCGAGCTCCTGCCGGCAAAGCCGCTGCCCTGGTCCGCTGTGACTGCGGCACCCAGACTGGGCTGGCACAGGGCAAAACCAACCCCTGGTTGCTGAAACGAGTTAATGAGTTAGAGAGGAGCACAAAAGAAAGAAAGGGAGACAGGCCTGGGTGTTTTATGGGTCCACAGAGGGGAAATGTGCAGGCAATTGTGCAGAACATCTGCCTACGGGCTGTCCTGGGGATTGCTGGCCCCAGGCATCTGCGTGTGCTCACGCACCTCCCACAGCCACATGTCCCCAGAAAATGGGAGAGCGTGAGGCTGACCTCGCTGCCCGGGTGCATCAGGGCACCCTGCCAGCTGCTGGCCCGGGCACCTATCTCTGGCCTTGGTACCCCAGCCGCCTCCTGGGCAAAGAATACCTGCGGAGTCAACAATCCCATGGCCGTCTCTTTCTCTCTCTCTCCCTCTCTCTGTCTTTCTTCCCCACTGCTCTCTTTTTCCTTCCCGTTTCATTTCTCTCTCACAAACAAGCTTTAAGCTGTAATTGTTAAACAGAAGACTTTGAAAAACTGCCATGTGTATAATAGAAAAGTTCAGACCATAGAGAGAAAACTAAAGCACTGGGCTTTATTTTTTTTTTTTTTTTTTTGGGTGAGTTTTATAACTTTGTGATTCTGTGTGCTTGAGGTTGGAGAAAATTTGGATTGAGAGGAGTAGCTCTGAAGCACTCCATTGCTCTCTGCACAGAGCCCAGCATCTCTGAAGGCATAAACAACTGAGTGCAGAGCAGATGGAATCACTTTTCTGTGTTAGTTTTTTTAATACAAAGGAACATGGGGAAATTAATATGGAAAATCAAAAAAAAAGTCAATTTACCACATATTTAAATTGAACAGAACATTAAAGTTCCAGAGAAAGGGAAAGAACTTTTTTATGCCTTTGAACATTTTTCATGTTTGTTTCACAACAGGCTGATGTTAGTAAACAAGTAAAACCAAAGACAAGAGAAATTCTCCAGGTCACATTATCTAGCAACAAATTCGGTCCCATTTAATGAGGAATAAGTAAACACTGTGGACTTGAATATAACAGTGTGGTATATTAGCACAGACATGTGCATAAGTTAAATTGGTAACATAAACTTGAGTGACCTATGGTGAGAAAATAAAAAGGAAGGAGCCATCAGTGCTCTCGATGTCTTGAAATGATTCAACTTGTGACATTAATCAGCTCAAAAACACATCCCATGTCACTGGAAAATACTCAGTAATACTGTAAGAGTCCTCTTGAAAAGTGTAGCCATGAAGAATGGCCCTTTAAAGCTTAGTGGAGTTAATTGCAGCCAATAGTTTACTGAGCTAATTCAACCACTTTCTATTATCCGTGAAGACTGAGCATGTTTCTGAATTATTTATTTGGAATTATTTGATGAACAGGGTGTGCAAGTGTATTTCAACCTTGAGAACTATCTGCCGTGACTATTACTGTGGAATTCACTGTTCACACTCTGTAATGAGCTAAATAAGTCATGTGGGTTTGTTTTCCTGTGATTGGCTGCCTCCTAGATTTATAGTTTTCAAGGAAGCTGGACTTCTACTGAAGTGAATACATTTTGTCTGGGTGATCACCCGAATTTCAGAGTAACACACTTAAATTAGAAGAGCAGAACGAAGAAACCAGCCTCTCACGTTTGCTGCTGTGACCTTTCCTGCGCAGCTATAGATAGGGGACCTTTGCTGACCACCAGTGAAGGTGTCCCCTGTGGTGCAGACCACAACAATTCCTCCCCCAGTTAGAATGTTATACTTGGAAAGTGTTTTATCACTTGTATCTGTTTCACGAAGCCAACATTGTTACCCTGTTAATTGGCATGCGGTGTTGGGAGTTTGTGACAGACATCCTTTGCTGTGGAGCTCTTTTCCAAGTGACGAAGAGTAACAAAACCTGTTTATTATAAGCATGACTGTCGGAACGGTCTGATATTGGAAACTCACGACCACCAGTGCCATTGCATGTCACAGACTGGTTTGAGTGAGGTGGCCCAGGTTGGTGAGTGTCCCTGCCCTGGTGTTCTGCCCACTGCACCACAGCTACGAGGCTAAATGGGTATTTTCTCAGCTATTCAGTCATATAACTGGCCCTTTTAATTAGGCAATGAGATTCCAGACACCAGTTATGGCAAAAACGCACGATGTTCATCTCCATTATCTCTGTTATTTAAGGCTTTCAGAAAACCACTAACCCTCACTCCTACACTCAAACAAGCACACACTAGCACACAGAGCTAAGCCAACTATTTAACTCCCAGTCATTAAGGATGTCAAAACATTCTGATATATGATATAAACTTATTATGACTGGATTTTGTTTTTATTAATGTAAGGGTTAGGTTGTGAAGAACAGAAGATTTTTTTAAGCCTCTTACTCCTTAGAGACAATGTGATTTGGTGGTTTAACATCGTAACATTTTAAAGGGCTTGTTAAGCCCTAATCGGAGCATATTAAGTGCTAACATTTTTAAAGTGCATAATAAGACCTAAACATTTTAATAACATATTAACCAGTAACATAAACCAGACACAGTCACAATGTTGTCTTTTTCCTAGTGTTTTTCCTATAACAAGTTCAAACGAGTAAGCAATACTTTTCACAACTATTAGAAAGCTGAGGGATTTTTGTTGTTCTCCATGTAAAAAAAACTCCCCAAACAAACAAACAAATAAAAAAAGTCGAAACAAAAAAAACCAAACCAAAAACCAAAAAACAAAACCACACAAACCCAGGAAATTTCTGTATAAGAAACTTTGTTTGGAGCGAAATTTTAAAATTAATGCAGAAAATTTTGCTTTGAGAGTCCCTACTGCTAAATGTTAACAAATAAAGCATACTGCTAGAGAAAAGGCTTGGTTTTGGTGAAACAATGTTTTGTATTGGGAAAATGTTTTTGCCTGAGAAGTTTTACTGAGATCTGATAATTTTGGAGTCTTTTGTGAACAAGAAGTGTGGAATGGGCTCTTGCCACTGATAAAGATTCATGGGGAATCTGTGGGGGATTTAATTCATTTATTTATTTATTTACTTGTCAGGATAATCTTCTGCATGCAATGCCGGAAAAGAGGTACGAGTACATTGATAGCATGGCCCAGCAATTTCCTTGGAGAAAAATTAAAAAAAAAAAAAGGAAAATACAATGTATCCTGTGAGCGTCTCTCCTTAATTGCTTTGGAACCTCTCGATGAGTGATTCCAGGCGCACCTTCCCTCCAGGCAGCTGAGCACACCACCCCTGCAACTATCCCAGCCCCTCCCAGGTTATGGTAAGGCATCTGAGCCACCTCCTGGACCTCCACCTTCCCCGTGGTGATTCGAGGGGAAGTTGTGGCTCAGCCCTTTCATCCCAGGTTTGGTCGCAGCTGGTCCTGCTTTCCTGTGGTGGCTGTGACCCCACCACCTTCCAGAGTGGTGGCAGGTGGAGTGGCTTTGGGAAACAGTTTATAAGGTGACTTTGGAGGAGGTGAGCGAAGCTGAGTCGGAGCTGCCACGTGGTACCTGACTGAAAGTGGGCTGTAGCTTCCCTTGATGTGGACAGTCACAATAGTGGGGGAATGCACTGGGGGATGTGGGCCATAAACTGCTGTATCCATGCAAATACCTCTGCACTGCAGTCCCACGAGAGGCCAAGGCAGCCTAACTCAGCAGCCTAAACATGAACACCTCTCAGTGTGAAAAGAGACTAAGGGAGCAATGTGGCTTTTGCCTTGTGTCTGGGCACTGATACTCTGATGTAAGAATGACTTCTTGTTTGGTTTTGTCTGTTTGTTTATTTACCCTGTGTAGCAGTTGGAAGGAGTTAAAACAAAACATAAACCCCCATGCTTATTCTGGAATAAGAGTGATTACAGGGAGGAAGAATTAATTCTAATATAACCACAGAGGTTTAACTACACCAGTGTAATTGCACCATGTAGCTGGGAAAGCATTTCTGTGAAAACAAGCTCCAGTCAGAGAGACAAAACCTTAAAACATCATAGACCTCATCCACAGAAATATCTCTGTAGTCTCAGGCCAGTGATTCTTTATTTTGAGTCAATAACTTAAGTCAATAAAAGGAGAAGGCTTCATATTTGCACAGACTGTATTCTGGCATCAATATGACTGACATCCTGCAAAATGTGGGACATCTCAGGTGGATGGAGCAGGGCTGAGCATGTCTTGTTGTACTGATGCTGTTGTAGTCCCTGATTTGGAGAATGATACACAGGATGTTCGTCAGGTCTTTAGGTTTTTGACAAGCAGAACAGAGGGGAGAAACAGTACAGAATATCTGCCCGGAGAGTTACACCTTGGGCTATGTCTAGGAAGGTCTGACTCTCCATTCTGTTTCTCCCCAAATCCTTTCCTCAACACTGTCAGTTTGGTCTATATTTGAAAAAAAAAAAAACCAAAAACTAAATAAAACAGAAACAAATGAACAAAAACCCCAATAGATTTTAGTCTGTGGCTGCCTTGTGAGATTCAACTATTGCAGTTTAGAATAATGTGGCTGGGAATTACCAGCCATGGGTTCCCTGGTACAAGGGAGTCTTTGATTGCACAGATTCATCTCTGTATCTGTTCTGCCACTCATGCTGTCCTGCCAGGGCAGGAGGAAGATGAGTTGGTGTTCCGTAAGACACCCTGCTCTCCACTGAGTCTTGTTGGGCAGTGTCACCTGTGAGAAAGTGTTAGTTAGGAACTTGGCTCAGCAAGGACCAGCACTAACTGATGGCTAAAGGGGACTGATAAAGCGCTGATGAGGGGCTGGAATGCTGACTGCCACTTCCAAAATGTGATAAAATCTGCACTGCATGTTCATCCTTATCAGTTGTCAGTTTATGCTTTGAAGTAGTGTCAGTGTGGAGCAGTGGACATCATCTTCATGTCTCTGGAAAGGAGCTGTGTCATTCCAGAACCACAGGATGGCTGCCAGAATGGCACTCTTCATATTGGCATTAACAAGTGGCAGCATTGCATTGCTGCTCATGTGAGCAGTTTTTTAAAACAGTTGTTTTTCCCAATTACTTTTTTGTTTTTAAGGAAAATATCTGATCTGTGCTAGGATGGCACTTGTAGACTCATTCTCAAGACCACAAAATACTTGTAGATCATATTAGTGTGATGGTTAGACTTACTCTTTAGGTAAAACTTTAAAGAATTGAAGCACACAGATTTTAGATTCTCTGGCATCCTAATTTAGCATGTGATGCATGTGAACACCAAGCATTTCACCTTATATCATGGTTCCTGAGTGATTGTGGTTTTGGTGTAGAAGACTTGGCCGAGTCAATGCAAAGGCAATGCTCTGTAGACTGTGTGAAGTCTCTCTATTTTACAAGTGGAAGATGTGGCTACCTGAGATGGGGGAGGCTCAGTTGTGAAGAAGTACTTGAGAGTTCCTGGGAAAGAAGGCTTAAAAAGGGAGAATGTGAAAGATTAGGAGAACCTGTTTGAAACCCCGGCTGCTTTCTATACAGTGTCTGCCACGCTGAGATCAGAACATTTCTAAGCTGCTAAGTTGAGTACCTGGAGCTCTTTCAAAGGCCATAAAACCCATCTAAGGGAAAGCTGTAAGTGATCTCTACGGGGACTGTGAAAGAGCATTGCACATGGTGTGTGTACCTGGATTAACTGTACTCTTGAGGATGAGCCAACCTTACCTGCCCATAGCCCTCCTCATTTCAGTAGGAGTATTTGTGGATGCTGAATGTTCAGTCTATGTTTTGTCAGGTATTGCTTCTATCTCATTGCACAGTTGCCTGCAGGTTACAGGCACTGTTTTTGTAGAATGCAATGGATATGTCTGCCAGGGAAAAAAAGGCTCACCCACTCCTCTGGCTGGGTGTGAGTACAAACACATTAGCACAGGTACTAAGTCCATGCTAATATACCTGCCTCATTAGCAAGGTTTATCAGCTCAGAGTCATGACTGTGGTGAAGTCTAAATGGCTTCTAAAGTTCAGGGAACGTCTGGCCAGCAAGGAGAACCAGCAGAAAATTCTCAGGCCTGTTAATCTATAAAGGCATCTCCTGTGGATACAACACCTTAGGAGACCGGAGTCGTGTTATGGAGACCATATCTGGGAGGCTTTTTTGTTTAAACTCTAATTATTATATTGAAAATATCAGAACATGTTTTAGGGTGTTCAATCAACTGGACTGCAATAGCAGATGAAAAGGGAAGACAGTTAGAAAAGTTTTGCCAGATGTTTGTAAATTCTAAATTTTTAAAGTACCTGTATAATTGTCTTAGAGAAATATCCTCAGCAACCCAGTAGTTTTACTTAGCTAGGCACAGGCTTGAAAACTTGCATGGTGGAAATAAATTTGAAATATGACTGCTTTAAACCAACATGTATATTTTTAATTTATTAGTATAGACTAAAATCCCCCTTGGATAGCTCCTAAACTTGGCAAGAGAATCAAACATTTGCAGGCACCATTTACAGAAATGAAGGCACGTGGTCCAGGATAAAAAGCAAGGAGAGCATGACATGGCATTAAATGCTGAAACTTCCACACTAACTTAGAAGAATATTTCACACCAGGTTAAAGGGCAGGCTTGAATCTCTTCCAGCACACTTGAATACATAAAGCCTTTCAACAGCAAGAGCTGATGGGTAGAGATGGAAGAGCACAACTCCTAATATGTGTCCATACATTGCTTCTTTTATAAAATGCGAGAGTTTTAGGTGAAGCACACTCCTTTTCAGGCAGTGTATGGAACTGTAACAGATTTTAAGTAGAGTGCAAGTTCCCTTTTTTTCTTGGGGAAAAAAAATGTTGATGTGAAATTGAAAACTCCTTTAGGATGCTTGCTGGGCTGGCAGGACGTCAAGTTGTTTGGCTTGACTTTCTCTCTCTTTCACTCCCTTCACATTGTTTACAGACAACATACTCAGCTCCAACTGACTGTATTCAAACACCAGCTAGTTATGGGCAAGAGGATTTGGAAAAGGGCACCACACTGAAGAGTCTCCATGCCTTAGACTGGTCAGGAATATGCCTCGCTGCAGGCAAATCACAAAGCACTGTCCTGAGCAAAGTGTGTGGGATGAGAGAGAGAAAGGAGATGGGAAGAGACCATAAATGCTTTCAGTCAGTGCTTTCTGGCATCTGATTTGAACTGAAGAAGTGGGTGACTCCCAGCTTTTGCCTCAGGTTGTATATGCTGGTGTGAAAGGTTTTTAGATACAGCATGTTTGCTAAACTCAGGAGGGGGCACTTCCCACAAGGTGCATTTCAGCCAGAGTACATCAAAGCTGCCCTGCCAGCGTGGGTCTCAGGTGGATTCATGACTTCATTATCCCTGTAAGAGTTTCTTGATTTAGGTGTCAGAGTGGTTTAAATACAAATTTTGCTGGTGTGTGTGCCTGTGTTAGCCCAGATTTGCCTGTGCTGTGTACTGGAACTTGTGCACCTTACAGTGACACTAAATCACGCCGGGGCTTTAGTCCTGCCGTGCCTTTGCCATGGTGTTCCTGGAAGACAGGCAAATTCTCCAGCAGCTGGGCCAGCTGTCTGGAAAAGGGTCCTAAAGCCTTTCAGCCCAACATGCTGTAAGATATGATCTCAGACACAGGAAACTGTGAATCCAAAGGGTAGCATGTGTGGCTTTAGAGAGGAGGGGCTCACATCTCTGCTAAGGAGCGTGATGGAGCATGGAAGCTTGTGGGAAATTCTTGGCCACTTACAGGTTAAGAATTATTGTATCAAATTTGGGGGTGGTCCCCAGAGGTCCCTTTCAACCCTAATGATTCTGTGACTGAAGTTTGGCAGTGCAGCCACCACAGAGGAGGCTAAGCCAGGCAGAGGCTTTGTTTCGCTGTTAGCCAAAGAACACTTGATATTCCTGAATTTTTAAAATATATGAGCCTTTCTCTTATTTAAAGCCTTCTCTTTGTTTTGGTTATATACCCTTTCTTGTCAAATGTAGCTGAAATAAATAATGTGATATGAAAGGTAAGTAACTGGCTTTTGTCAGGCTTTTATCTTCTCTTATCTATGTGATGTGGAGTTTTGAATATACAAGATGATTAGTGACCAAGTGAGACCTGGATTTTAATGCTTTATCCAGAAAATTCACTCAGCTTTGCACAGAGTCATATGAGATTCTCTAATTGTCTGGGGGAAAAAAACCCCCAGCAAAATATTAAAAATCTGTGTCCAATCTATGTCATCTGCTTAAAGAAATTACGTGATAGAGGAGGGAAAGTAGAAGAGTTGGATCCTGTTATGACTAAGGAAATTTTCTTCAGGAGCCTCATCTACCAACTGTGCTTATCTGTTCTCAGGAATTACAATGTGGTTAGTTTACAGTCTATTATGCAAAGTTGCACGCAATGTGTTAATGATATTGGCAATTTAGTAACTATGTTCTGCACTAATTAGTAAAACTGAATATCATATTGCTCATTCTGGATCACTTTCAATGCTGCTGCATATTTTTTCAGTGTGTTTTAGCTCTTGTCATTAAAGCATGTATGTGCAAGCCAACATACCTTGTGAACTCTGGAAAGAAACTCAAAGCCCCTAGTGTTTTACTGTGTCTGTCATATTAAGCAAGAGAACAATCTGGTGGTTTGATGAAGAGATTATTTTGGAAGGACAGCTTCTGTGGTTTAGGGAGTAGAACTGACTAGAATCCGTTTCCATCACCTGTGTTAAATGCAGGGTAAAGGACAATGCTCTGCTTTGGGAATATAGCTGAGGGAGAAGGTTTTGGCACAGTGAATGTAATTACACCCTCACATTTCAATGCTTTGGTCAGAGGCAGGTAAAATTGAAGGTTGCACGTTGCAAGATCCCTGTCACCTTTATTCCTGGTGTTGTCATCCGCAACTAATTTTTAGGAGTTAAACGTATTTGTCTTCTGTGAAGTGACTGAATGGGAAAGTATGGAAAAGGGTTAGTGTTACAGTAAGAAAAAGCAGCTATTTGGAAATGGTTTTCCCTCAATATTAGATATACAAATGTGTGTCAAATTTGTATTGTGCTGAGTTCTCTCAAGACCCCTGTGAAATGCAGATGTGTGAGCAGTTAAACATCTTTTGGGAGATGGATGGATGCTTCACTTAAAGAGCTAAGAAGAGACCTGTTGCTTGCTCCAACAGCTTGAATGTTAATCTAGACTTCCCAGCCTTTTATAAAGTGCATGGGACAATGAGTGCAAGGATTGAACAACCCTCAGGGAGGAACCCTAGAAGCTGAGAGAAGAGCTGAATTGACGTTTGAGATTAGCAAACCAAACTGGATCACACAGAGACCTTGAAATGCAATATCTGGTTGTAGATATTCGTGTGATACATTCTGTGCTCCAGTGTACTAGCAAAGCCTTTTTGGCTTCAGTGTGTCATGATATGCAAAGGAAAAAGACATCATCTTCACTGACTCTGAGCTGGTTACCAGCACTCGCATAGAGATGTGGAGGTTTTATTAACTAATTCTGTAACAGTGTCAGCTTCAGGGTTCAGAGCAGTTACAAAGGTAAATAAATACTCCAAGTTAGTGGAGAGAAATAGAGGGAAAAAAATTAATCTATGGAACAGCTAAGAGACCCATCAGGAAAAGGAAATAATGAACAGAATAAGGTCACAGAGTAGTCTGTGTGGCTGAGCCCTAAGCAAAGCCATTCTGTCACCCAGGAGAAGGGGCTGGTCCCTGGAGAAATCTGTGGCAGTTTGTCAGACAATTTTGTAATTCTCTCCCCACCTGCCCCCCCAGACTGGTATAACTCAGTTATGTTTCACACTTGCTGAAGAGAAAAGCAAGCAGCATTGCTGGAACTGGTGCTGTTTTCACAGCAGCCTTCTCACTGAGCTTTCATGGTACGAAAAATAGGAGTGGGACCGTACTCAGCACGCTCAGCCTCTGCCCTAGAAATAACAGGATCTAGCTGTTGTGGGGCATGAGGGCTCTGGGTTAATTCTGGGTTAATTCTGGGTTACTTCACCAGCTGAAATGCTTGGCATCCTCATCTGCCCAGTGGGTACTGCCCTCACAGAGCTGGCCTGAAAGGAGGAGATGCAGTTTACACTTTTCCCTGCTCTCCATGGCTCAGGGATGCTCAAAGGATCCTCCATATGTATCTCCTTGGTCCTACAGTGCCTTTTCCATGACTGGAAGAGTGTTGGGATGGTGTATATTCTGTTTAAACCTTTGGCATCATCTCTTTGTCCTCTTGCCCCGGCTGCTGCTCGGTGAGTCCTGCAGAGCACTTGGAAATGTGCAGTGGGTGTATTTCCCTCTTCCACTTGACAAATACTGCTCCCCTACTGCAGAATAGTCCTATCTTGTATCTGCTAATGGGGCCCTTCAAAAAGGATAAGCATGATGTTCTTACCCATTTTTCGAAACGGGTGAATAAACGCAGATTCTGGCAAATTCTAAATATCCAGAAGTGATTTTTCATATCAGAGTTGTTGGCTTTTGTTTTTCCCTTCTTCACACAAATATATCTGTGCCCGTAAAAGTGTCATCAGATCCAGGGTGGGGTAAAGCAAGAGGAAGAGCTCCACCCAAGCTTAGTGGTTAGGACACTCATCTGAGATGTGGGAGATCCTGATTCAAGCCAGTGTTTTCCTGGTTCAGAGCAGGGACTCGAACCTGCCGACTATTGAGTTGGGGATGCAGGGCTTGGTCTCCCAGGATATTTGAGAGGTTTTGTTTTTCTTTTGTATTGTGTTGAAGGCAAATTTCAAACACTGAAGTTATTTTGCTTGAAATGGAACATCTCTGTTCCAGCCAGCCCTAACTCCCTACATGGCAAACTCAGCCAGGGGGCTGAGAAAGCAGATTTTGCCATGGCTTTGGAAATGAACATCTGGAGGCAGAGCCATAACTCACAGAATCGCACAATATGCCGAGTTGGAAGGGGCCCACAAGGATCATCGAGTCCAACTCCAGTTGAGCCATTGTATGTCAGAAGAATGTCCTCTGCACTGTGTGCAGGGGTGTCAGCAGCCAGTTGCTTGCCTGCTGCACACTCACATCCCTCCAACCAAACCCCAGAAACCTTCATCGGCCAGAGGTTGCCACCAGAGCACTTCACCTGTGGATAAATATAGAAGAGCTAGGGCAGGTTTTATGCACTGCAAATACTCTTAAGATACGGTTTCTTATGTCTTTCCTGCCTGCCGTCTTTCACTGCACTGGTTTCATTCCTATGGATTGGGATTATCTGCAGAACACTGAGCCACACTAAAATGGCCATTTAAGTAACTGCCTGAAGCTTTCAGAGCAGCCAACAAACAAAGGTTGAGAGGTGAGCTGTGCATGGAAAGTAAAAGGGAGATCATTGAACAAATACTACCACTTCTGTGAAAATTTGACTAAATCTGTTTAAGGCCTGATTAAACCATGTAATTCTGATTCATTGTGGTGTGTATCCAGCATTCTGGTGTATCTAGGTGACCTGTCATCACCTCAGGCAAGAATTCTCACAGCAAGTGACTACTGATTTTTTTTGCTCAATGAAGGAAAATTCTACATTACCTTTACTGAAAAACAAACTTGCATGAGCCTGTAATTACACCTGGAGTATTTTCTAAGGAAAAACGTTCTGTTTTGGAACTAAGTTAGATTTTGTTGAGCAGTATAATGCATGTATTCTCATTACTTGGCTACTATTTAGTAAGAGAAACTGTTTTGATTTCTGAAAAATTATAAGGGATTCCAGGTAAAGAGAAATTATAATGTGATGAGAGACATTGAGGAAGAACATATAACTTCATGTTTATAAAGCTGAACTATAGAAACTGAGTGACTACTTACGTAACAGATCCAGACTCAGCTGGAGAATGGTAATTCATGCCTATTTATCTTGAAGATCTATCACTTTTAATGAAGGATAATAGCACTCACAACAGCCACATACATGCCTGGAAAAAGCCCACGTGTGTAGGTGCAAAAATTTGCCTTGCCTCGGGCACATGCACTTGAAAAATTGAATACTGTGGTTATAGGTTGGTTTTGGCAGAATCGTGAATAAAAAAAACCCACACCAAACAATATTAATATCTTGTCAATTGTAACGCTGTATCTCTTTAACCCTCTGATTTGTTTTTTCCTAGTTCTTTTATTGTGAGCACACCGCAGTAATTTTGGAGCGACGTGTTGGAATTGGTGAAAATTAGAACGGCTAAAACCGTCTCCTTGGTGCAGCTTCGGTTTCGTGCTGCTGAAATTGAGTCGATGCTCGTGCCAGGAGCTGTTTACCATCTGCACTACTGGGGGTAGCCCCTGCCCATCCTGCACTGGCCTGTCTCCCGCTCACTGCAGTGTTCTGGGTCCACGGGCCCACGCGCAGGGTGCAGCCCGTGGACCAGCCAGAGACCTGAGCTCCCGGGCTGCAAGGCCACTGCACATCAGGTTTGTTTTATTTGTGTGCGTTTTAAGAGCAGGAATGGAGAAGCAGGGTCTTGTGAGCACATCTGCCTCGAGGATGATGTGCCCAGCTGGGCTGTTTCACATTTGATGAACTGCAGGGAGGGTTTCCCTTGACAAAATTTTCATCCATGCGGAGAGGACAGAGGCAAATGATGGGAGGTGCAGCCTACCCAGGACATTTGCCTACATTTGAGACATGTTTAAACAGTTCCAGATTAAGTTTCTCATTTTCAGTTGAACATATCTTGCTTTTCAACCTTTTTTCTTGTCTCTGCTGTACTTTTCTGAGGAAAGACCAAATGGAGGGATCGCACTTGTTCTTAATATATCCTTTGCAGGACCAAAAAAAAACCAAACAAAATTAAAAAACCATTTTATGATGATTGCTTTTTATTGCTTCTGTTACAGGCATCTCTGAAAGCATCCATATTTTTCCATTCAGTAAGGACAACTCATCTGCTAATCAGACCAACACATATCTCTGACAGTGAGAGGTAAAGGATTGCTGGGTTCTTGGTTTTCATTTTTTGCATATCTCTATTTAGGACATATAATATAAGAAAATTACTAGCTAGTAATTTTGCAGAGCAGTATGAGAACAAATTACATTTGTTAGTATGTGGTTTTAGAGAGAAGGATTGTGTGTGTGCTGCTTTTACAAGCCAGAGCAGTAGAAAGCTTTTCCACTCAAGAGCCTCTGTAAGTACACTGTATTTAAGAAGGTTTTGGTTTTGTAAGATGGTTAATTATTTTTATTTAAAAAATACATAAACAATTTAGCAGAGTTATTTAAAATCCATTTGCTTTCACTATAGTAGATATTTAGTTCCTTGCCATTTACAATGTATTTCTCAAAATTGTTTTCTCCTTTCTATCTCCTTGCCAGCTGGATCTTTATTCTGCCATTGCTGGCTGCCCTTTTTTCCTGCCAAAATATGAAACATTTTAAAAATACATTAAAATGGTTTAAAATTAGACTATATGAGTATAATTTGGAAAATATGTTAGATTGACTCAGTCTAATGAGTCAGGCCTATTTGCTAGATGTGTTGGGTATATTGTAATATTTTATCTGAGTGTCAATAACTCAATAAAGCAAAGAAAAGGGAGAAGAAAACAAAAAAATGCTCCAGCGAAGCAAAAAAAATAAGAATAGTGTAAGTACAGGAACATTAAGGAGCTGATTCTGCATCATTTTTGCCCCTAAATTCCCAAAGATTTTTCTAGATAAAGCTTTACCTAGGTAACATTTTCTTTGCCAGCTACAGAAACAGAAGTTTATTAACTAGGACTTCAGCTCACAGTGGTGATTTCCATTCCTTAACACACACCACGGAGCTGTGCTCACACATCCAGTGCTGTTTACAAAAAGGGACTAATAAGAGAAAACAGCTTTATCATTGTGGTTTTCCTTGTGGTCAACTTCTGCACAGGCAAAGGAAGGGTATGAAGGAAGGGTAGTCACAATTTCAACAACAAGACAACAGAACAAATCCTGCTCTGTTAGGTGGGTGTGAGGCCATAGCTCCCTGCTGGTTTTAAATGAGTGGATACAGAATCATCCTGAGATGGAAAATGCATCCAGAAAGGAGGATCTGGTGCTGTATCAATAAAATTATTCCAGGGAGGTGGGAAAAAACCCCACGATGTACTGTTTCTGCTTGCATATTTAACCTGCCCTTGCAAGGCAGATCCTGCAAGAGACAATATTGGGGTAAAATTTTCTCATGCAACTCTCTTTAAGCCCACTGAAGCAAGATTTACAGCTCTGTAGTTGACCCAAGGCTTGAGTTCCAACTGCCAAGCCCTGAGCAACCTCCTCATTGTTTTCCACCACGGGTTTATGCACCAGTTTGCCATTACCTGAACCAACAGTATCAGATTGGTCTGGTAACCTGCATCACAATATATATATGGATAGAAATCACCTGGAGTCATACAACTGCTTCTCTGCTCTCTGCTCAAAGGCTCCTTGGGTCAAAAAAATGAGGAACTAAATATAAGAGTCAGGAACGAGACGATTCTGTGGCCCTTGGCACATGGACTGCACAGAGTCTCATCCATTTCCAGCGAAGGGCATCACAGGATCCCTGTCTGGGATGCAGTCCTGCACAGAGCTGAAGTCACCTCTGCTGACCAAAGAGTGTGGTGGTTCCAGTGATGCTACATGGCAGGTACTGGGGAGAAGTGAGGCCCTTTGCAAGCTCCTGTTTGGGTGAGTTTGTGCACGAGTGAAGCTCTGGGGTGCTATGGGGGCAGCCGGCAGACGCTGCTGCCCCAGCTCACTCAGCGTGGGTGTGCACGTGTTACTGGGCCAGTGGCAGGGCCCAGTCCTGAGCCTGGCAGTGGCAGGTTGCACAGGCTGGGCTCTTCCCCTGCACACTGGGATGGGCTGGCCCAGTCAGTACCGCAGTATCGATACCTGTGCGATGCCTGCCGTTGCAAGACACGCGACTGCATTGTGCCAGGTGTTTGGGATGAATAATCCACAATATTCTTTTACCCAAAGGGGCCCGTCTTGAGGTCTTTTACCTAGCTTAGGTTCCCACTGACACTGAATCAAGAGTTGAGGCAACTGTGTTTGGAAACTTTACAAAGAAAACATATGTATCCAGTTTGCTCAACATGGTGTCTGAAGAAATGTTAGAAGGTGCCCAAGATGCAAATGTTTGTTTGTGAAACACTCGGGAGAATTTCACAATGGCATATAAGAGCAACCTGATTTTCCATTTGAACCCTTGTACATCAGATATGTGCCATGTGGATATCCACTCAGCACCTGCCCTGTCACCTTATTCCCACTGACTGCTGCGTCACGAGGTTAGCGTGACAGCAGAGTTTCTTAGCCTGCAGCACCATGACTGCCTGGTGCTAGTTCAGGTGTGGGCTCCTGAGAAAGGTGTCTCACTGGTTGTGCTGCCCCAGCTGTGTTCAGCACCTGTGCTGATGGGGTGGAGTGGAGAACACAGGGTAACTAATATATTGGGTTGATGTTTATGTGGATCCGTTCCCAGATCTGGCTGCCTGTGCAGTCACACAGGGATTAGCGCTTGCACAAGGTAGGAGATAAGATGGTCAGACCTACCCCTTGTAGCAGCAGCCCTCACTTAGTGCAACTTGAAGCTCCGTGCTGGTGTGTTTTTTGGTTTTTTTTTTACTTTTCACTGAATCACTGAATATTCTGAGTTGGAAGGACACACAAGAATCATTGAGTCCAGCTCTCAAGCGAATGGCCCATACAGGGGGCCCACAACCTTGACATTACTGACATCATGCTCTAACCAACTGAGCTCAGCTCAGGGTTGATGTTGGCTCAGTGTTAGTTCAGTACAGTGTGAAGAATTAGATTCTGGCACTGTGAATGCATGCAGGCTTCCTGAGGTACCAAGAGGTGGATTTCACTCCAGTGGCAAGATCTTCATCAGTGTGACTTACTACGACACGTCCAAAGATGGCTTTCTCACTCCACCCTCTTTCCCCTGTTGCGAAGCCCAGGGTAATGACCAAAGGCTGGGAAGCAACTATCCCTGAATTACATATAAATTCTCATAGTTCTTTGCCATACTGTAGGAGGACTACTTCTTTGTTTATCTCAGTTCTTTTTTAGAATGTGGATCTAATTGCAAAACTATGATACAGCACTTCAGCCTGTATTGCAGAGCTTCCGGGACCACGTGGAGCTGCAAACTTTCACTTCACGCCAATGTACTGCACTCTAATGGGTGAGCTTTCTAAACTCGGTGTTCTGAAAGCATGGAGGTATTTTGAAATAACCCCCCAGTGGATAAAAATAATCCTCTAGTATTTTACTCCCACTTAACCATTTGATGAGAGAAAGTGTAGAGTTGGGCTGTAAAGCTGAAAGTCCAGTTAATCTCAGTGGTACTATTCACAAAATAGCTCCTCTTCTGTGTTAATGAATCAGAATCTGCCCCTGAGTAAATAATCTCTAAGTTCAACATCCATGAACGGGGAATACACAGAAAAGAGCCATAATTACTACACAGTCAGGGATCAAGGGAAGTGGACAGTTTGTGGTAATGCACTTTGTAAGTATTGAACCGTAGCTAAAGTCCTAAGCTTGTGGATGCAGCTGAGGCAGGAGTTCATACATCTTGTAGGTCACTTCACTTTTTTAGCTTCAGGTTGAGAAATAATCTCTTTCCCTGTACCATCCCCCTTTTCTGGCTCAGTCACTGTTTAATGATTCAAAGCAAAGTTGAACAGCGGCTCCCAGCAAAGCTGAGAGAGCCTTTCCTCCAGTGTCCGTGGGGTAGCAGGTATGTCCCTCAATTACAGGAGGGAGTGGAACCTGTTTCCCTCCCACACTGCCGTTCTGACTGAATGCTCTGGCCCCTGAGCTGCTGGTGAAGGTGGGGGCTGAAGGCAACAGTCTTGGCAGAGCAAGGTGACCACGTTCTGTGACGAGACCATTCTGTTTGCAGGAAGCACTGACACTGTTTACCTGCTTGAGTGGTGTGGGAAGGTGGAAGCAGTTCCTGCTGCAGAGATCTGGGCCTTGCCAGGCACACTGGCGTGGGACATTCAGACCAAAAGCCACTGGGGCTCCGGTGCTTATTGCCTTTTGTATCTTGAGTTCTGTCAAACACGTTGTTGGAGTAAGTTTTGCTGGATCGAACAGAATTTCCTGGTAAAAATAAAATGAAAGCAATAAAAACATCAAATTCAGTCCCGATCCAGCTCCTAATCAAATAGATTCACCACCAGCTTACTATGCAAATGTATATTTCAGATAGTGGCAAAACTGTGTGGGCATCTGAGAAATTGGTATAAATGGTGGAATTCCAGTTCTAGATCTCATTATGGGCAGAAGGCTAAGCTCCCTTCTTTTTGACCTGATTAGTGTTTGCTAATGATAGCTTGAGGCTTGGTGGTGTTTCAGTAACATTTGAAAATTCACATGTGTTTTTAAAACTCCTGTATGAGGTGCCAAAGATTCTTTTCTAGGGACATTCTGCTGTCTTGCTGACTTGAGCAGGAGTTTAAACATGAATACACTTTTGAAGGAGCAGATCCTGAACTGGCGTGATAAGTGCAGGTAGGTGTTTCATTAAGCCTTGCCAATGTTTATCCACTGTGACTTCCAGTCAACTGGGAACCTGGAGTGGAAACCTCCTGAGAGTGGGTTTTCCTTGGACCACTTCTGTGCTCTTGGATTCCAGTAGAATCTGAAAATGTTGGAAGCTGAACTGATCCTCTTGCTCTGGAATGACTCAGGGGTTTGTTTTGATAAGCTGGTAGTAGGAGGTGAAGATGAAAAGAGGATCACAAGGGACACGGTGAGAAATTAGTTCTGTAAAGGTGACTGAGTCCTTTTTTCTCCATCAGTTTGCTGCCCTTTATATTTGCATAACTTGTTGCAAAATCTTTCTGACAAGTCTTCTGTTTGGTGGGGAGGGCAGAATTGTGGAAGTGCTTTGTTAGGCTCCTAATTCCCCTAGCTGTCCTGGTGTTGATATGACACCTGATGTCCCAGAGCAGCATGACAGTCAAGATCACCAGCAGAGTGAACATTTTATTTTCTATTCTAATCAAATGTGGTATCGCTGATATCTGATGACAATTGTTGTCTTTTTAATAATCCCCTCTGCGTAGAGCCTTGAACATTCACTTACAGTCTCATTCCTGGAATCATTTATTCTCTGCACAAAGATGCAACAAGATGTTTGCTCCAGTTAAGCCAAGACTGAATTGTGCCCCAAGGAATCAGCCAGCCAGCTACTGAATCTTTATCAAACTGACACAGACAACCCTCGTCCCTGGTAGGGAGATCAAATACCTCTCACAGGATCATGATCTTCTTTCAGCCTTTGAAGCATCCCAGTGTAAAGTGAAGCACCCACTGGCTTTCTGGCTGGGCACAGAGGGAGAGAAGCCTGCAGCCCATTACCTCTGCCCCCACCAGCTGTGGCAGAGTGACTGTGCCGCAGGTTCCAGGCAGCATGGGGATGTATTTGAACAGCTGAGGAACATGAGCAAGGGGAAGAAAAAAAGGGCTGTCTCCAGGCAAACATGTCCTGATTTATAACAGAACTATATTTATGTTAGTCGTGACCACATTATTCAATATAATTGGGGTCAAGAATTGAATGAGTCTAAAAGAATGCAAAAAATACTTTCAAAATTCCTATTATAAATAAAGACCTGGTTTGGAGGTTTTGTGAGAACTCCAGAAGCTGAAAGGGTAGCAAACCCCCAGTGTTTTCCAAAAGACAATGCCAGAAAAACCACATGAAAATTTCTCTCAGTGGAGACAGACTGCATTCAATTTATTTTTTATTTTTTGGTTCTTGTCAGTCTCTCTTGCTGCCCTCACTGTCGTTTTATTTTCACGCTGTTTCTGTGCGGGCTGAGCGGTTGAGCACTGGTTAATTCTAACACCAGTCAAGAGCAGGGACCTGCTGTTTGTAGCTGCCAGGAGCCCACTTCCCTCCCCTCAGCGTGTCCCAAGGTATCAGCAGCTATCAGTCCAACAAAGCCATTGCAGTCCCCTCCACTCTTACCCTGCATTTGTTAGGTTTTCTGCTGGGAGGTGTATCTATTTCCCCCCAGCTGCATTTCGGAAGGCTGGTCCCTGGGCTGAAGCACTATGCCCTGCTCTCCTTTACATTTTTGTGCTACCTGAAAGCAACATCTGTTTGAAGAGTTTCTCCTATTTGCCTCATTTTTTGCATCTTGCTTCTTTGCTTATGCTCTGCCTGGCAGGATAATACCTAGCTCATAGTGCCTTGTCACAACTTTTAAGACATGAATTTTACCATGTCTGGCTCTGTCTAAAAGGATATTATTCCCATCAATGAAAGCTCTCCTGACTATTGCTTCTCTTCACATTTTTGATTGAATATGATGTTTCCCCCCTGCTCCAAATTTTCTCTTTCTGCCCACTCTTGTCTTCTTCTTCCATGGTATCTGGAGAAACACTGAAAATAGTTCTCTGCAATTGACTTTTTATGGCTGTGTTGCCATAATTAAAGAACTTGTCTTCATTTTGACAGAAAAAAAAAAATCACAATGTGACTTGTAAGCTGTAGCAATGCAGACATTTTCTATTACAGTTAACCTTTGCTCTTCAGTTAAAACTGTTATCTCAGACCTGAGCCAAGGGTCATAGATAATACCTTCCTAGGTTTTTTTCCACCTCTTGAGCTGAGTTGCATCAGTGAACCATTAACTTAGTAGATTATTTACTATTTACTTTTATGGAAGAAATGCATACTGTACTTTTTCTGCATTTCTTAGGTTTGATTTGTGTATGGCTCCAGTTCTGTAGGTTCCTCACTGAGGCAGGGCCTTCATACCACAGCAAAGTAAACAGGCAACAGAAACTTGCCTCAACAGTAGTCAAAACTTAGGGAAAACCGCATACTTTTGTCCTCATATCTTTTCTATTTAACATGCACCGCTAACAGTCTTGATTTGCACTAGGGAAAAACTAATTACAGCAATGTTAGATAAATGTTAGCCTCAAGTCAAACTGCAAAGGGCAGGATCAGAGCTGTGCCTAGATCCTAAGGGGGGCTGCAGCCAATTAATTATAGCTCCCTGATCTGAGGACAGGTTATGAGCTGGCCCCAGCACTGATCAGGGCAATATTAGAGAAGGGATTTCAGCATCTCGGGGGCTGCTCTGCCAGAATCAGTTGCCGGTGGCCACTGGGGCCTGTCAGGTCATGGCTTGTGTTGCACTACAGCCCTTGCTGTGGTCTTGCAGGGGGCTGCAGGAACCAGTTGCACCAACTTTCTGACAGGAGAAAACACCCGGGCTGAAAACAAGGGAGTTCTTTCAAAGGGGGCAGCACGTGGAAGTGGGGAGGCCATGGGCTGACTAAATCCTCCTCCTGCCATTGGGCAGCTGGGCAGGAAGAGATAACACAACCAGGGACATCCGCCAGCAGCAACCAGCGTTGCTGCTCCCCAGCTAGCAAATGGAGCCTTCCTGGAACGATGATTTTCCACTTCCTCCCAATCTCACCAGCCCATCTTTGAGAGTCAGATTTTACAGCAATTTTTGGGGGGTTGGACTTCCCTATTTCTTCTCCTGCGCACTCCTCTTTGCTGTTGCCAAATGTTATCTCCCCTCCCGGCGTGTTGGAGCTCCCCAGAGCAAAGGGAGTGGAGTGTGAGGAAACCAAGGGATTTGTCTGACTCAGTTTCATTCGGTCTCTTAATCAATTGAGAAACAAATGTGATGTCCCCCTCCACTCCCTTTGGACTGGGCCTGTGCATTTAGGTCAGGCATCTGGAACTGGAATTTCCAATGGTTGGGAAAGAGCTTAATCCTTAAGAGGAGATTTGCAGGGAGGTGTGGAATAATAGGGATAGGTTCCCAAAGCCCTTATAGGAGCCAGAGAGGGGTGATTCACCTGGGTCTGCTAGTGGCCTTCTACAGACACCTTTCAGAGGAGGCCAGAGCTCCCAGAGAAGGGCAGTACAAGCCAGCTGTGGATGCTTTCATGATGTTTACATTGACTTCAGCTGATTTCTTGACAAAGCAGGGCTTACTGCTGCTTGCTTTCTTTACTGTGGAGAGTGATAGTCTTAATCTCTTGACAAGCATGTTTAGTTCTGCACAGCACTGCTGCTTTGCTAATGGGCACACCTGGGTCTGACAGTGGCAGGAGGGGAGGAGAGCAGGAGCTTGACTCAGCTGCTCATGGTCTGATGATGCTGCAGAGGCTCTGCATGCTCTGAGCACCCCAAAGGACTTCTGACTGCTCTTAGAAGCAGATTCCCTGTGGCAGTGGACAAGTCTGGGGACAAAACTGCTAGCTGCTATCTTGATAAATTTAACATGGCAAAAGGGGCTCAATTTCTGGGGGCAAAGAGAGTACAAACAGAGAAAATGTTGGGATCTCACTGTTTTCCCCTCACACAGAGCTGCCCTAAGCACATGCTTGCTGTGCATTGTGCAGGACTGTTCAGCTTGAGCCTGGGTTGTCCAACCATTTCAGGGCTGCCACTGCTCTCCCTCAAGCGCCAGGTTAACCACAGAGCCCAGAGGTTGGTGGCAAGCTAAACTGGGGCTGTTTTCCTGCCAGCTCCCACGGGTACACCACCCTCATGGATACAGGTCCAAGATTTCACATCTCTCAGCTGTGATGTTTTCTTGACCTCTGGCTTTTGACTAGATGCTGCTGCCCAGACCACTCAGCAGCTGAATAGCTCATGCCCTGACACCCTACAAACCTTCTGGTACCCATTAAGTGCTCAGGACACACAGAACCCATGTTCTCATCCTGCACGTTCAGGACATGTGCAAGCACAGGCAAGACACTCCTTTCTATGTCTAAGACACCTGCAACCTGTTTCACCCTTTCCAGGCTCCCTGCCAGCAGCCCAAATCCTCCCCACACACTCTGCCTCATCTGCCACTTTTGGCACTGTCCAAATGCAGTGCAGCCCTCGATGCTCTTTCCAAACAGCTCAAGAAATTTGAATGGAAGTCCAATCTGAAGCTAACTCAGGGTACTGGGTGTATTTCCTTTGCCCACCATCTCCAAAGGAGTATATAATTATCTGCACCTGTATGGGAGGAGATATTGTGCTCCCAAATCAGATCCCCCTTTGCCCACCCTGAGTTGTGCACAGACATGTTGTGGTAGGTGAGGCAGAGGAAGTGGTTCTGTGCTTCAGCCCTGACCTGCTCTAGCTGTGCTTGCTGCCCCTTCTGACAGACTCCTGCAGATGCAGGGCTGTGTAGTGCAGAACGGTGAGGTCGCAGAGGAAACAGTTCAGTCCAGTCCTTCATGCTCACGGTGTTGCTCATGATCGGTGTCAAGATAACAATCTGCTAGTGTTTTTCCAAAGGAATGAAGCTATAATTTTCCTCTGCATGACTTTAGCTCTGAAGAGGAGTTTGTTTTGCCCCTTGTTACAATAGACGATTGCAGGGTTGAGCAAGACGATGAAAGCGTTGAGGTTAAGTAAGGTCAGGAAGAGAAAGCCTGTGTGGCCTTAAGTGTCCTTAACAGGTAGATTTTAAGCACCTCTTTCCTTCTCTGGAAGACATAAGTAATTAAATTCTGATTTTCTCACGGTTTAAAACTTCCATTATTATGGTTCTATATTTCCCTCTGCTCTGTGCTTCAGTGTGTGCATTATTTTTGGCTGTCTGTTGCTCCCCCCGTAAATGTAGAGTGTCACGGAAAGATCTTCAGCTGCAGGACACGACTGAGAGATAGTAAAAGTAACACCTGTATTTCTAGCCCTGTTCACGGTGGTACTGTCCTCTAACAGCTCAGCTCCCCAGGGTGCACGTGTGAGAAGTCCTACTCCAGGGCATGTTTTGGGAAGAAGGCAAAGTAGTCTTTGGGTCATTCTTCCCATGCAGGACTTGTGGTGTGGCCTAAATTTTTTTTTTTCCATAACTTTTCTTCTAGAATTTTATAAAGGGAAAACATTGTTTGTCAGGAAATTAGATATTTCATGTTGACCCTTACCTCCCACGGAGGATTTGGCTGATTGTATTAATTGCTCAAACTCTGCAGGAAGGAAACTTTGGCTATGTAGGATGAACAAGCAAACTCATGCTCTTTCATGCATTATTATATTCACTGGCATTCAAAAGAGTGAGAATGTAAATCTGTATTGAAAATGCAGAGAATAAAACTCTGAACACAGTGTTTTTCTCCTCTGGGTTTAGATCTACTGCTATTCATAATGTAGCAGTTCCAATGAAGTCAGTAGATTCTGCCCTACAGGAAAAAACACATGGAGAGCAGGATTTGCACAGAAGTCAGTCCTCTCTAGTGTTTGCTTTAGGGACCACAGTGCTCTCTCTCCTCGTCACAGTTGGGAGCAGTGCACATCACCCTTCAAATCCCTACTCTCCTAAAACAAATGTTTTTTCCTCTTGAAGGCAAGGGTTTCCAGTGGTTCTAAGTGTTCCCTCGTCTGCTGCAGTTTCTGTAGGATTTCCTCTGTGCAAACTTTATCATTTCTAAGTTCACTGTTTCTCTTGGTCACTCACTGTCTGTGCTTAAAAACAGTTTCACTTACGCATTGCTCAATCAACGCTATTCTTACATTCTTTTATTTTTGGAGCTGGAACTTTAGACCTGTAAGATGGCTCTGAGCAGTGGCCCTTGCTAAGAAGCAGTGAGCTCCAAGGTCCTTGGAAATGGAGAGAGGTTGGGGTGACCCCTCTTCTGTTTGCTCTCCCTGCCAGACCTTGCAATGAGCAAGCTCTCCCACACCCAAAAAGCAGGCTTTGGTCAGGTGTTCAAGGCTGAGCACCAGCACTACAGCCGAGCCAGATATCACCTGAAAATGTTTTCCTGGATTTTTCAGGGCACAGGTATGTTTTCCGATTAGCTTCCATTTTTCCTAGGCTTGGCAAAAAGGCAGACAGTGACTGCACGTAAACAGGGTGGTGGGAAGCCTGAGACTGGCTGAGTGAAGGACACCCAGTGTCAGTGCCTGCTGAGGGGGGATGTGTGCAGGGCAAGGCTGGAATGCAGAAGTCCCGTTGCGTGTGTGTGTGGTGTGAGTCCAGCACGCAGGACGGGCATGAATGAAGAGCATGCACTCCTGTGCATGCCTGCTGGCGCTCCCAGGACGGGGGTTACATTTTAAAATGGCTAATGATGTTTTCTCTTTTATTTTGGTATGAATAAGGAAGTGGGGTGCGCAGCCATCTTTACAGTCAGCCATTTTCAGTTCCCCTTTTTCTCTTGTCCTCCCCTGGACACGAGAACTCCTGTGAGTGCATGCAGCTCAGAGGCAATCCATGGTCACTTCAGAAATCATATGAGTCATTTAGTTGACCAGATTTTACTGGAAGACACTGTTCTGATTTCAGTAACAGAAGTATGCAAATAATAGAAATAATACAGATTTTTAAATGCTAGCTTTTAAGTTTAACAGAAGGATCCACTTTTTTGTTATTACTTTCATATAATACTTCCAAGGAACTCTTTGAAGTTCCTTAATTTTCATGTTTTACTGCAAATTTGTTGCTATAGCTCTGGTATTACATTTGAAATCAGCATCTTAGACAATGGTAGGATTACATCAATTACAGTAGAGAAAAAATCATGACTCTAGATGTGGTGGTGAAGGGCAGAGCAGGAAATAGTGCTGAAAGATAAGCTACACTACAGCTGGTGCAGCAAGAAAACTGCTCAATTACAGAATGGTTGGAAATAATGATTAGTAAAATTGTCTTCAGTGATTGAAACCCCTTCACTACTGGTTTAGAGCTGGAGTAATAGACCCCCATATGGGGAATGGCTTTGCACAGGGCAGGTTGTGCCCCATTGTAGTGAGGTCTACATAACAGATGTTTATCCTACACTACTGACATTAAGAGCAACCTGCCTTTAGGATACAAGCCAATGGCCCTTCATTTAAAGTCAGAGGTCCCAGACAGGAGAAGGGAGTGGGAGATGCTGAAGAATGATTGATGTTTGGCTTGAGTTCCAGTGAATTCAGCTGCATTAGCGTAATGCTTCCTTTGAGGGAAATTGTGTACCACCTCTGTACTGTGTTGGACTTTCCAGCATCATCCACGTGCACAAGATGAGGTTATTCTCCTGCTCACCTCCTAGTAGCATTACTGTATTGCCAATAGCATGGATTCTTTGGTTCATTTACTAGGGGGACAGACTTTATAAAGCTCAAAATCAGGGATCCAAACCAAGTGAATAAACCATCTGGCCTTTCTTCAGGAGACTGCATGAATAATCAGTGATGTTAATCATGCTGAAGATTTAGATTGCTTTGTTCCAGCGGTATAAAGATTCCTTATTATCATGGCAAGGTGGTTTTATAGTGTCTTTATCAGCACTCAGAATTATGTGAATCGTTCTTGCCGTGCATGATGAGCGTACCTGACTGTGGGAGCTGTCTCAGCGTTGTGACTACTGAACATCCCACTGACTTTTGCTTGTTAAAGTGTGTTCAGGGTAGTGCTGTGATGGTTCTCAGCTTCTGGTGAGTCTGGGCTCACTTCACCAGAGCTGAGCTGAGTCCTGGTCGTTTTTCTCTCTGTATGTGTTGTAACAATCTCTTCCTCCTCCCCCCTGTCATCTCTCCTCACAGCCCGTGACCGCTGGCCTGGGCTGCTCCACAGCTCGATGGCTGGCTGGGTGCTGCAGCACCCTGAGGAAACATGGCAAAGCTGAGGAGAGACAAACCAGGTTTACTTGATGAGTTTCTAACTTCAAGGTAGTTTAGGTCGAATGCAACTAATAAAACCCAAGCTACTGGCAGGACAAATCATGGAGAAGATACTTTTGTCGCCAAAACAATTTGCTGGGTTCTGGTCATTTTTTTTGGTGACAAGACTGGGCCTGTCAGCTTCTGACTAATTTGGCAATAATGAACAAATAACCCAAGGGCTGAGCATGGCTATATGGTGTCTTTCACAAGGACAGAAAGTATAGTTTTTCTTAAAAATGTTCTATTTGGATTTTTGACATTTTACATGGATATTCGTCATCAATCTGGATTTAAAATTTTCTCTTAAGAGGTCCAAATTAATGAGGCTCCTCAAAAAGGCACTTGTTAACTTTCACAGGTTCTTAATATTCTCAAAGGAGTAGCCACTTATAAACAGGACCTATACAAATGAAGTATAGACCAGTGTTTAAAGCTGCAGTGGTTACATTTCCATTGATTATGCAACCCTTTCAAATCTATAGAAGACCCACGTTCATTAACAATTGCTGACTGAAGTCAAACAACCCCGGCAGACCAAACTGCGGATGCCAGAAGTCAAACCACACTCAGACTTGCGAACAGTAAGTACAATACATAGAGAGGGATTTTGAAATGCTGTTTTAGTCAACTTTTCATAGCAGTGAAAATGATGTAACCATTTAAGGAGTTTGAGGTACAGTATGTCAGTTGCTGAAATGCTTTAAAAATAAACCACAGCACACTCGTTTTCACAGGCTGGGAAATCGAAGTGCAGAAAAGTGAAATGACTTGGCTGGGGAAGCGTAGTAGCCTCTAGCAGGTCAGACCATATCCCAGTTGTCCAAGGCCCAGTGCTGGTGTTAATCAGTGAGGCCTGCTGCTCTCTGTGCAGCATTATGTCTTGTATAATAATTGCAGCCTGTTGTCATTTCTCTGCTTTTTCTCAGCTGGGAGGGCTGTAAGAACTTGCTGTTTTGCTCGCTAGGTGACAGTTTTCCTTACTTCTCACTAGGAGAGATGAGTTACCAGAAGTGCCCTACGGAGAGAACAGTACTTGTTGCTGGGAAGTTACACGTTCAAGTGTCCAAGCCCAAAACCACAATGTACTATTTGCTTTAGACAGTCATGCGATAACGCATTTTTTTTCTGTTGTAAGCTGTTAAAAATAAAACAAGGATGCAGAAAATAAAATGTTAGAACAGAAGGAGCGCCTTGACTTTCCACATAGCTAGAACAGCAGGGTGGCAGCCCTCAGAGCTGAACAGAAATGTAATTCAGGGGTTGATTTATTTTTGCCTGGATTTAAAGAAATCATGACACAATCTTCTGAAAATTGTTTTTTAAATCAGCCCCGTTCTGGTCACCTCTTCTCTGGGTGCTGACAGTGACTAGGAACAGCAGTACAAAACTGTATCTACTTGGCTTATGTCTCCTGTTTACCAGCTAACTTTTGGCCAGGTTGAAAGCTGAGCTTACAGTGGGAGTCATATAATTGGGCTTGATCTGCAAGATCTCCAAGGCAGGGGTGCTGAGTTCACTTCAAATGAAGTAGGGTGGGTAAGAGCAGCTGATGGTGAGCCATGTGTATTATGACACATTTTATGTGGCAGTTACCATCCTGGACAATGATATACTAAGAGCACTGATTCCTTCAGCTAAAATTTGGTGATCCAAGCAGCTGCTGAGAAAGACTTATGTCATCTGTGTGCTAGAAATAGGGAAGGAGAGATGGGCAGTGGGAATGGACATAAAAGATACATTTTCCCCATGACTGAAACAGCTACTCTCTGGGTATTGTAAAATAAATCATGTCTAGTGCTGGTTCCCAATAAGAATGTAATACAGCAGAAGATTGTCAGCAATTTGAATCAGGAATGATTGTCACTAATCAGCATAAAACCTTTCTCCTCAGAATAACAGCTATGACCTGTAGGTACTGTTTGTTTTGCGTATTAGAAGTTACCTCCTCCTTGCAGGTTTATATGAACACCTTTCCAGGGCAAGTGACTGAAAAGCATCCCGTTCCAAACCAGGTTCTTAAAGGGTTTCACACTGTTCGAGCAGATGGAAAGCACCACAGCCACCACTTCTGCTCTGCAGGACGGAGCGCGTCGGTCTGCGCAGGGACAGGGATTACTGTCTCCTGTCACCACAACTCACACGTGGCCAGGAGGGCGGATGCTGCAGCCCAGCAGGTGCAGGAGATTCCAGGACGTGTTATCTCTGGCCACGGACTGTCCTGCTTCCAGGAACGCTCTTCTGATGGAGGAGATAAGAGCCTGCCAGCAACTTCTCTTTGTGTAAAGCAGTTGGCAACAGTGTCTTCATCAAAATGGCTTTGTAGTTGCATTAGTTTCTAAGAAATGCAGGAAGAGATACAGATACAGCTGCATGTCATGTCCTATCTTTTTTACATATTCTTGTTAGGTAATTGTGTCATATTTGCTGTGTAGATGGTAAATTAAATGTACTATGAAATGGTACCCAAATAAATCAGTCCTGCAAATGCAGATGAGCAAATGTGCTGAGTCCAGTAGCATACTAGCAGGTGTGAAGAGGGTTACTTTTTCTCAGGGCTGAAAGGATCAGCTTCCAACATTTCAGTTTGTGCATCCTTTGAATCTCTTTTTGTGGTGGATGGAGGAAGGGACCTTACGGTGCACTGCAAATTGGTATTTAGGCTGCTTCAACTCTGTTGCTGGTTATCACTCCTTATCACTCTCTTTCTCAAATTTAACTGCTAATATTGCCTCTGAAACTCATCTCCAAGGTTCAGTCTGTCCATCACTTTGGCCCCTGGTTGGAGCAGGAATTTGTTACTGTCTGTGCTCAGCTCTAACACCACGAGCTGGGATGTGTACTGCTTCTGCTGCTTTTGAAAGCAGAAGTTCCTCTCGGTTCTGGAAACATTGCACTTGCGGGCCTGCTCTTGCAGAGGATTCTTGCTGTCATGTGGAATAATGGGAAGGGTTGGAGAAGTAGGGCCTGAAAGGCACAGCCATGAGACTTGCCAAAATGCCTGAGTACTGTGGAGGATCAGGCTGGTCCAGGCTTCCAATGGCTGACAGATCCTGAGTGCCCAGACATTCACCCCATCCCGAAATGCTAGAGGAGACCCTACCTGGACAACCAGCTGGTTCTTCAGAGGACAGCCACAACCCCCAGATCCTGCTCAGGCTGCACACAAAAGCTCTGTGTGTTGCAAGAGGACTACAGACCACCCCTGGGAGCCCTTGATGGACAGCTTCCCGGCCTCCTGGCCCCACAGCATCACCCTGAACTCATCATTGCTGCCGGGCCAGAGGCCTTCCATGAATTAGCCTGGAACACGAACGCTTGTTTTCCTCTTGCCCTGAATAAGACACTGACAATATCTAATTGTCAATACCCCTCCCCTGAGAGACATGCAACAGCGCTGCTCCTCAGGGCATATTCCCCACTGCTGTATTTAGAACAGCTTGAAAAGACAGAATTTTAAAAATAATAATCTTTCCAAAAGTTCCCCACCCACCAGCACTCCTCTGCCAAATTGCAGTTTGAAGAAAATGAAAAAGGACAAGTTTATACAGTCTGATGAACGGGAGTTCAAAATGGAACCTGAACATCATAATTCTTGCAAAGGTTCGCTGATAATGGAAAGCAATGGTGGTGATGGCATCATGCCCAGGGAGGTCCTGTGGGCTGGATGCTTGTGGTGTTGCTTCTTTTTGCAGTTTATATTAAAGGTGAAAATGTCTGTTTTCTTCTGTGTTTAAGAGTACTTTTCTCCCTCTCATCTTACGGATGGAACTTTTAAATAAAGCTACAGATCAGTCTGGAATATTAACTGCAAACCCTTTGCACAGTGAGTTTAGTTATGTTTCTATTCATGAGACTCCCCCTTTATGCATATGTTATTTCTCAGAGTTATTTGTGAACATTTGCCACCAAATATCAAGTGGACTTCGCTGCTTCTATTTATTTACTTGATTTATTTATCAAGGCACTTTTTGCTGCTGCTATTTAGTATTTGTAAAGGGTCACCTAAATAGATGACATCAGTTCTGTTCCCAGATTTCACAGACAGTATTTGCCCTATGTATGCACACTAAAACTAAAGGGAATGATAATATTAAATAATTGTATTGACTTACAAACACAAGAGGCTGAAATGTCTTGGTCAGATGTTTCTTCAAAATTTACATGAACAAAACACTTTTGTGCTTTGTCTCCAGTGATCTGTAAGGGTCTTGAAATTGGGTGGAATAAGAGTGATGTTGAATGTGTAAGTACAGGCTTGGATGCTGGGCTGCACAGTGCTCACACTGGTCAAATGAAGTGATTTGAATTTTGTAGCTTGGAATCAGCTGTCTCTGTGTGAACTCCACTGTGCTACTGTGATATTTATTCAGATCAGATCCAGGCAGTCATTTCGGAAGCTGTAGAGTATGTTTGTGGCACTATGATTTGACATCAAGTATTTTGCCTAATCTCATTATGGCTTAAACCATAATTGTAATGAATTCTGACATCACTGAATACTCTGCATCATCATTGATACCTATGAATTTAAAGGCAAAATTTAATCCTTAGATTTTATAAGGCCATAACAATTACCTTTTACCCACAAGAAATACTGCATCAGGCAAATCCATAATTAGTTAAAACTAAAACAAAGTGCATTTCTATTTTTAACAGTATTGCATAAAAGTCTCAGTGCCATAGCTAAAAAATCAAAGCCAAGTAACAGTTCAGAGGCATAAAAATGCTGCTATAAAACTTTTGACCTTAGTTACTGAATGTACATGCAAACAAATAAACTAACCAGACAGAGATAGTCCCCTAGGAGCAATCATGATTTCCAAAATTCTGGGAGCTTTAAGCCAACCTGGAGAGTTGATGGAATAAAAGGTTTGCCTGTGTGTGCCAGCTCATTAATCAGTGCCCTTTTTCACTAGCAGAAAGGCTGGTTTGCACATTTACTGCTACACAAGGTATCCATTTTTGCATCCTTTCCAGCAGATATTGCTGACTGAAAGGCTGCAGGAGTCAGGAAGTGTTTTGCTGAGACATCATGGACAGCACTGTGTCTCTTGCAGTGATAGCTCTGTGGAAGGCTCTAATTCCATCATGCCATTGTATTCTTTAGACACAGCTGTCCTCTTGGACAGCTATTGCTTCATGATGGCTTAAAATAGTGCTATGCTATATGGTCAGATCTGGGATCCCTTGGATAACTGGTTCAGCAATGTTAGAGGTCTTTGGTGGCAAGCACTGCTTGTTCACTGGGTCTCAGGTGTGCCAAGCGAGTCCTCAATGTTCCTATTCTGATTCTTCTGCTTATTGTTAGCCCCTGGCCTTTGCACATCTCACTCAGAGTGAGGATTATCTTGGTGAGGGTTTGTATTAGTCTCTTGCAGTCAGCTGCAATCGTGCTCCACTGATCAGCAGAAGTGGTCATTATTGAACTTACACGTGCTTTTCATCTTCAGCATAAATTTCGCTTTGACAACATGCTCAGCCCCAAAGCCCTTGACGTCCCCTTTGAAACACATATTAGAGCCTTAAACTTACTGTGCTCCCTTAACATGCTGGGGATAGTTCAGGGTAGAGCTTTATAAAGTGACAACGCCTTCCTGGTGAGGACAAGTAGGACATATTAAGCTTGTTTTCCAGAGGTTTGTTCCCAGCTACCATTGCCTACCCACTCTGAAATTTTTGTATCTCTTAGTCTGAGACCCCTAAGCTGGGGGGAGAATCATAAATAAGAACCTCAGTTACTTGCCATATTCATCCTAAATATGAATCTCAGTTACCTACGTGGTGCAGCTGAAATCAGAGCTGTGGTGCCTCAGACGTCCCTCTTCAGAGTCTGTGTTTGAATAGCTGTATAATGTGCTGATCTTATCCATTTCAACACACACCTACCCAGAGAATATTGCAGTTTGCTTACATAAGTAGACAAAGCATTGCCATTTAAACCTCATTCACATTGCTAAAGCATGAAGAGAACGATTCCTTTATGCAGGTTTTGGTTCAGATGCTGTGTCACCGTGAGGCACAGGCAGTAAATCACACAAGGGAGTGCTAGGAAACCAGCTCAGCAAAAAAACATCTCTAGAAGTTTACAGGTCTTCCCACATTCAGGCACATGGAGAATGGTGTGAGGGTGTACAGTGGGAAGCTGCCTCTGCCTCTAGACCCTAATCACTCTGGTTGCAGGGGAAAACAGCAGTGAGATATATGTGGATGCCTGCTGTGAGCCACAGAAAGGCACTGTAATGCTGAGTGAAGTGCCAGCAGCAGAGAGGTAACACAACAGAAGAAAGCATACTACAACCTCCTTTTTTTCCCCCCTTTTTTCCCAAGTATGAGGGCAAATCCTATTGTTCCCTTTGCCCAGTGTTTGGGAGTTCTGGGAAAATAAAGGGATGAGAAAGCTTAGGAAAGCAGTCCCATACGCTTGCAGCTAGTTACCAACTCCTGTAGGCAAAGCTGGAGAAACAGTGCTTGTTCTGAAGTGAGAACAAAGGGCCATCTTCTGCCCTTTACCAATAATGTTTATTTCCTGAGGGGCAACCTGCATGAAACCTTTTCACAAGCTATTTTTGAAGCCAGTCACCTCAGCAGGACTGGATGTAGGAGTCCTGTGAACTAGGCTTTGAAACAGAAGATTGCTACAACAAAAGGTTAAAGCATTACTCATAAAAATGACCCCTTGCCTTCAGAAAAAGGCCACACAAAGCAAACCTACAATTTGTCCACCTAGTAAGATACACATGGAGCTTACATCAATAGACCTTTAATCTTATGTGTGTCTCCACTAGCTGTGCTGTGACTTGTTTGGGCTGTATAAACTCTCCAGACCGCTGGCCTTGTATATTTGTGTGAAATGTCTTGCACACCTACAGAGATGTATATAAAAAATAAATCCTAATCCTCGTCAATAATCGAAGAAGGGAGCAGCTGCAGGCTGTACTTTGGCTGACCCTGGTCCAAGTGAGCTGCAGAGGAGGAAATAAAACCCCTGTCTGTGACACTGCAGAGCAGCAGACAAGTGTCTTGGCTCCTGTCTTAAACGCTCTGTGTACCTGCAATGCTACAAAAACTGGAGGATTTTTCATCCCATCAGTAGTAGGGGCTTACACCTCGTTCTGCAGATCCCTGTGAGGGCTGCAGGGGTCGGTCCACAGCCAGGGGGGCAGGCACTGGGACTGTCTCTGGCCCGGGAGGAGAAGAGAGGCAGGATGAGTCCAGGGGTGCACCCACAACCTGACACAGCTCCAGGAATCTGAGTGTCACTTCTTTCATGTGGGCATTATTTTGTTGGAGTCAGACTTCCCATATGTCCATTCCCACAGGCAGCTCTCTCTGCGATGCGGGGTGACACAAGGTATGGATTTGCTCTACTTTGTCATTACTGCCTGCCAGTCTTTGTTTTCAGTCCTTACAGGGATAGTGGATATGCACAATTTCACATGTTCCACCACAGCAGAATATTCCATACAAATCCCCACTTTACAGCTCTCCTGTGCTCTCAAAGATGAGAAATTATGTTCTTGCCAGTTTAACCCCAGTTTAACTCATCATAATCTGAGTTTTGGAGAGAATTAATAAATCCCAGTGCATATTTCCTGGGAAGGAATTCTGGTCTGTTTTCAAGGCAATGATGCAATCTCACTGATGGAGTGAGAACTACTTTTCCTTCAGTCCACGCCTTGGGCTGCACATTAGTTATATAGAACAAGTGAAATATCCCCAAGAACACCAACAGAAGGGCAGCGATTTCCTCTCTCTCATTTTCCCACCGTTCTTAAATCCTCCCTGCTCTTCCTTTCAGCTTTAAAAACACCAACACTGCTTCACTTTAAAACGTAATATCCTTCCATCAGATCTCTTCTGCAGGATACACGCCCGTGTTCTCCCTGCCTGCTGCACTAAAAACAGTGGTGTGTTCGTGGCAGCTTTGCCTCCAAACAAGTGTGCAGTTCACACCTGTCCTGCAGCACAGCCTTTCTAGCAAGGAGTAGTTACACTTGTAGGGAGTTTCAAAGTTTACCAAGTTTGCTTTTCCCCTCTCTTTGCCACATTCTTTCCAGTGCCCTTCGTTTTTCTCCACCCACCCCCCGTAGATAAGGGGCAATTCCACACAGGCCTCCTAAGGTAGCATCCAAAATGACGCAGATCTTTCAAGATCCGTGGATAATCCACCTTCAGACAAACTGACTTTATTTTTTAAAATGGAAATTCTTGCTCTGGAGCTACTCCTCAAGAACTTAAGGCAGTGGTTGTACTGGAAAGCAGGTAACTTGTAGTCACTTTGATTAGGGAAGCAGTTCACCAGTAGTATTTTGCACTATTTTGGTTTTTTTTTGTGGTCTGAACATGCTTGTTAAACTCCTGTAATTCACTATTAAAGTTAGAAAACTATTTTGTAAATGCATAAGCACTACATGACACCTCTTCCTTTGTGCTGTGGGTTGTTATTAGAGCCTCTGTTGGATGACTTTGTTTTCTTTACTCTTTCTTAATCTGATCTGTGGACTGGCTCTGACTTTAGGATAAGAATTCACAGTTGAAACTCATTTAGAAATTAAGTGTAACTTTTGTTAATTTTGTATAAAATGCTGCTTGTGGTATCTTCTGAAATACAGTGTTCTGGGGCTAGCCTAAACCAGCTTTTAAAGGGCCTAATCAGATTGTGCCTTAGCTAAGGCACAAATTCCCCTTTTAAGCTGAAGTTTTAATTGACCTGGTACAGGTTTGTGTGTAGCTGACTACAAAGCAAAAGTACAAGACAGGATGTCTACTACTGCTCTATGCATACCATCAGTGGTAGTTTGGATTGCTTGGGAATAGATTTTGAAAAGCATGTTTGATTTTTACATGCCCATCCAAGCAAATGACCTTAAGAGAAAAAAAAAGAGGCCTTTGCATGAAGTAACAAAGCTGGACAGTCAGCATGCCTTGGAGAGGCCACTGGGTTGCACCCCAAAGCTCCATTAGAGTTCAAGTAACAAGAAATTAATTGAAATGAAATATACATTCCAAAATGCTGAGATGGAAGCAGTTATTTAGGCTGAGTTATGGGGACAGCTTCATCTGGTGGGTGAGTGCTAACAACAAAAATGTTCACAACATATAGCTCTACTGGGAGGAAATCCATGTTGTTGTTCATGCCTGTCCTGTCATTGCATTATATGGCTAATGGTTAGTGAATAAGTGTATTTTCATGGCATTAGAGCTCATGAAAATCATAACTGAACGCCTGGTGATTTGCTAGCAGTAGGTTTCAAAGTGAGTAGAATGAAAGTTAGGGTGACAATGGGACTTTGAATCCCACATTGTGTGTCTCACTTTGGATGGGTCCCTGGGAATGTGTAAAGCAAAATGCATCAGGGACAGATGAGCACTAAATAATCAAATTAATTTGCCCAGCCTCTAAAAGCTGAAATCTGCAAATCTAATTTCCTGTAGAAGTTTTCACTATTGTTTACAGATGTACTGTAGAGCATATATGGATGTACAACAAGAGAGTCATCTGACCTTAAATGCAGTTGATTGTTTGGCTCGGGAGTGTAATAAAACTGTCAGCCAAACTCTGCCATTGAACACCAAGTTATCTATACTTATGACAGGAGCTTGTCAGTGATTTCCAGGAAAAACTCCTGGAGGTCTAGTAATAGTAAAAATGCTGAAAGACAATGTTTGCCCTCATTAGGAGTCAGAAATAGGTTGTGTATTAGTGGGTTACAGTCAAACTACATGTGCTTGAACTGCACAGAACTGCCCCTCTGCTGTGCATACTGCTTGCCTTACCATCTCACCCCATCCCATCCCATCCCATCCCATCCCATCCCATCCCATCCCATCCCATCCCATCCCATCCCATCCCATCCCATCCCACCCCATCCCATCCCATCCCATCCCATCCCATCCCATCCCATCCCATCCCATCCCATCCCATCTCTTTTGTGGATCTAATCCGTGGAAGTGTGAGTCTTGTTTGCAAAAGCAATTTAAATGACCAAGTGCCTAGGAGTACCCAAACCACCAGAAGAAATATTTCTTGCCCTGAGACCTTGTGAGCACCGGCAGCAAATTTTCATCAGGAGAGGTAAGAGTATTCCCTAGAGCTTAGTCCCAGCAAAGGAGGCAACAGGCACTCAAGATATTAGACAAAGATGTCTGAATTTATTTTATTTATTTGTACTTTTATTTTCTTTTTTCTATGTCTGACTGCCTCTCAAAAATTTAAGTGCATCATTTAGAAAGATTTTAGAAGTGTTAGAAGTACTGGTGTTAGAAGTATCAGTGTTAGAAATACCAGTTAACAGTCACTGCTGTTTTCACAGGTTTCTCAGTGAATACTCAAAACCTCTTCACACTATTCACTCAGACTCTGAAAATAAGATTTTAAACTTGACCAAAGAGCTTATGAAGGAAGCAAATGCCTTCAAAAGAGGCTGAGCCCGGAAGTGTCAGCTGTGATTCATTAGTGTCGTAGAGACACATAATCGAGCTGATGAGGACAGGGAAAGTTTCCATAACAGAAACAGTACTAAAATGAGATGGAAGAGTTGTCATCATTGTTTGAAATGATGTGTGTTTGAAAGAGACACAACCCCTAAGCTGATCACTATTATTTTCTAGACCCATTGCAGCGCTCGAGGCATTGTGTGACTCACAAAGCCCCTCAGCCATCTCTCTTTCCCTTCAATTTTTCCATCATTGTGGAATTTAAATAACTTGTTCTTCTCAGACAATGGATTTGTCTTTCTTCCACCAATACTGTATTTATTATAAATGACATTTCTGCTTAAAGAGAAGGGTCTTGATTCAAAAAGGGCAGCACTTGAGTTTTCTTTACCAGATGTCGTGGTTTAGGAATGGTACTCCCCAATTTATTGCTCCCACTGAGATCCTCCAAACCATGCGCTGCTCTCTCGCTTCCCCCTCTTTCCCTCCCCCTGGAGTAGGGCTGGAGAGGAGAACTGGAGGCACAACAAGTAAAGATCACAGGTTGAGATAAGAGCAATTTACTGGAAACAGCAATTAGATAAGAAAACAAACAGTAACAGCGACATTAATGAAGGAGGGTACAAGAAAAGAAACCTTGGTGCTCAGAATGGAAACCCCTGAAAATAGAAAATATCCACCCAGACCCTCCCTCTGCTCCTCCCACCTCACTTGCTCCACTGGAAGGAACCCCTTCTTCCCGCAGAGACTCCCTTCCCTCACCCCCAGCAAGGATGTGAGGTGATATAGATCCCTGTGCCTTGGCTACCATAAAAAATTAACCCTGTCCTGGCTGGAACCAGGACCGTAGACAAAGTAGAATTTCTTTTACAGAATTAAACTGACTAAATTTTGGATGTTTGCATAACAGCCAGACTTGCATTGCTTGCATTAGAGGAAACTCAGTAATTTCAGGAACAAAGGAGTTTAAATCAATCAATCAATCAATCAGTCAGTCTATCTATCTATCTATCTATCTAACTATCTAACTATTTAGCTATCTTTCTAAATTGCAAAGGATTTTTTTAATCACAGCAGGATGGCCACAACCTTTAAGACTAGCTTTGGCTGCAGAAACAAGGCAAAAAATTTAGTGTCAGGTTCTTAAAGAATATACTCCTCAATCTGGAAGTGTTAATCTTACTCGAGATACACTGGTGAGTCAGCTGGGAGCTACTCAAGGGTTTTTTTTAAGTGCTAATTGCACGTATTCTCTTGATGTAGTTTCCAGCAAGGAAACGGTTGGAAACCTTTTGTTGAGTCGGGCACTGTGCTGAATTGAGTTAAAGTCAAGCCAGTGTCTCAGTATCTCTGTGCTGGCTGGTGCACAGGGATGGAGAAATGGCAGTGTGTGCTTTACAGCCAGCAGCCCACGGTTCACGCCCCAGGAGCTGTGGATCACCCGTGTTTCTGTCTCAGACAAGCCCCAGCAAATTCAGGCTTGCAGGATTTCTTTGTACGGTTTGCAGTTCCAACCTGCTGAGTCCTGTTTGGGTGTTCAGGCTCCTGTGAACTAGGAAGTGTCCAACTGATGTCAAAACAAAACAAAAAATAAAAAAATCATTTGGAATCTGATCCAAAGTTTACTGAAGTCAAGCCTAGAGCCTCATGACATCAAACAGCCTTTTGGTCAGGTATGGCTTCTGTAGCAAAACCTCCCCTGCGTGCCTGTCTGAATGCATTTCCCTCACCCAAGATGAGTAGGAAAGATCTTCCCAGGGCAGCCTCCTGAGCTGTGAAGGACTGTAGTGGATTTTCCCTTTTCTATTAATTTTGTGGTGACCAGCATCCTGGAGGAACATGCCAGAAACAACCTTTTAAAACAGGCTGAGGCCACCTGAACACGGTGCTACCTGGAAGAGCAAGTTGAGAGCAAGACCCTAAAATCTCCAGAACTGGTAGCAAAATGCTACCTGGACACAGGGCAAACATCACAGGAACAGACACCTTCACTAACAAGTGTGGGGTGAAGGTGCTGCCTCCAGCTTTTCATGGAGAATTGGAGCAATGGATGTGTGTGACAATACGGAGGAGTGTTTGAAGAGGGGCCTAATCCTGCTCCTCCAAGGGGGATGGTGTAAAGGTTGGCACTCGGGACTAATCCTCATTTCTTGAGCCTTTTACCTTTAAGCATGCTTGTTGTTGAATGCTCTGAGCCAGTTATCTTGGGAGAGGCTGGCATCTGTCCCACCTTCCCCTCCAACAGTGCAGCTCTGCACTGCAGGGCTGTGGTCGAGTTCTGCAATCTGGTGCTGCACGAAACGCTCTGCTCGAGAGTTTGCGGTGCAGTAACTTGGGCAATCCCAGCTATGTGCGACTTGTCATAGGGCCCTGGACAGTGCAGCTGTGAATGTTCTCCTGCATCATGCAGAATGGGCTAGATCTGCCACCAGAATTCAGGGTCCTCAGGCTCGCTGATGGCTGAGGGGCAGTTCTTGAAGGGTAAATGTGTTACATGAGGAAAAGCTTTTTGCCTCCAGCAGTACTTCAAAGACGTTTTTCATGTATTTAGTACGCTGCCAGGATACATGGGAACACCTGTTATACATATCAAATGGAGGAGCTTTCTCCAGAAATGGGATTTTTCTCTACTGCCTTTTTCAGTTTGTCTCCAAATAAAATTATTCTTTTCATACCTGCATGTCTACTTTTGAGAGACTGATTATACTGCACTGGAGAAGAGATTTGAATGAAACTGTATGTTGATTTGCTGCTCGCTGTTTACAGTGACAGATTAATTCAACCAAGTATGATTAGAACAGTGAGTATTTCTGTAAAGTCTTTGTCAGTTGATTATGAAGCGTTAATGTTTGTTGCCTTGCTCCTCTCCGATCTGCAAAGAGAAGGTTAGGAAATATCTTTGGTCTCATCTTTCCTGTTATGATAAATAACTGATCTGTGGTCAGAGCTGTAAAGTTCATAACCTACCCAGAAAAAACTTAGGAACAAGCCACTGCTGCTGCAACATTATGTAAAGTGGAAAACCTATTTTCCTGGGGAGGGGTGCTGCTTAAAGATGATTTCACAAAAGAGGAAGTTCTTGCTGTTTATCCTGCCTGATCCAAATGTGCAACGTTTCCTGTGGCCAGATCTGCAGTAAAATCAAAGGGGGTAGCCATTTTCTGTGGTCTATTGCTTCCTATAGCATACCCTTATGAGAGAGGAAGAAAACTACCATTTGTTATAAAACTACCCCAACCTTCCTTTCCTGATTAATCAATTTGAAAGAATGATGCATTGGTCATAACCCCACAATGTCCAGCTGATAATCTGTTTTTCACATTCTCTCTGGCAGAACCACTCTCTATGTTAAGGTGACAGAAAGCAGTTCTACGTATTTTGCAAGATGGAATTCATCCTCAAGACTTTGCAAACACAAGGGTAGACAGCTGATAAAATCTCTGCTTGCAGGAGGTCATCAAGTGTTGGATTGTGCAAAATAGCTAAATCTTGGGGTTTAGAAAATCAACGTGACAGCTTAGAAATTAAGACCCTTGTTAATAATCAACACGCATGACCAAACCTTGCAGTTCTGACCTAGGATTATCATCACTATTGAACTTGGGAACTTTGCACGTTCAGGTACTGTGCTACCTTAATTTCTGTGTATTTCAGTTGTCCTGGAAGGAGCGTGGAGACTCTATGGTAGGCAGTTTACGAAAACAGAGCACAAAAGCAAGCCAGCCAGCCAGACTTGAGGCTTTGCATCGCATGCAGACAGACACAAATGCCAGCATGCCACTGGCAGAGGTTGTGTCATCCCTGGCCAAAGGTTAGTGCGTTGACTAACACTGAGAACATTCTCAGGCCCGAGAGTACACACATTCCTCATCCAGACTGCTGGAGGGACTTCATTTAGCCGCATACAAATATTTGCCAGTTACTTAGAGAAAGTCTGCGGCAGATGAAGAAGGCTACCCAGTCTTTCAGGAGTGCACACAGCGCTGCCACACCCATACAAAGTTATATTGAGAGAAAATTAGTTGGGTCACAAGGTCAAACACTGAGCAGATAGCAAATGCCATAATTAAGATTACCTGCAAGACTTTGTTTCAAGTGCCCAGTGTATCTGAGTAGAATTACAGTGTTTAATTGCACCCCGAGCGATTTTTCTGCAATGGCTCCAACCTGGGCTAAGCAGTATTCGACAAGCCTGGAAAATGCAGAGTGCTCTCTAAACAGACTTACTGAAACACCTCCAGAGACTTTTCCAAGGAAACAGGCCGTGCTCAGTGCAGCAGGGAGCTGGCTTTCTCCTTTGCTCAGGACTGAGGTAGGTGCCTGATGAGGAGGAGTTTCTCGAAAAAGCCTATGTGTGTGCACCCACAGCCATGTGCAGGGAATGCAGTTCTTCCCGTTTTCTTAGGCACTGAGGGAACTATTCCTCCTGGATCCTGAGGTCCGGTGACTGGCACCCGCTAAGTACTGACATGAGTGATGAAGTCAGTTGCCAGCCAGAGTTCTGGGTGGGTAACACGGGAGACAGAGGCAGGATTCCTGGATTCTGCTTGAGTCTGACTCAGTGTGTGATCTTCAACAGCAAATGTAAGTCAAATCAGGGCATGCTCTGATCTGTCACGGGAGGCAGTTATGGGATTAATGAATGTTTGTCAAAGCTGGTTTAGTCAATAATACAAAACACAGGCACAAGTAACTCTGGGGTGTTGGGTCCCCTTTTAGCAGGGACAGGGTGGCAGAATTAACAAGGACGGTGCAGTGCAAGGCAATGCTGGTATTAGTCTACTGAGAATATTTGTTCCTTCTCAATACAGGGCTTTTGATAGTGTTTTCTGCCCTCCCTTTCACTTGATTGGCCACTGCCATCCACTGTTGCCTGAAATCATTCATGGAACCCACATACCATTTCAGCTGCATCCTTCAGAGTTCCCCTATCCTTGCACTGGGTCTGCATCCCTGTTCCACATCTCACACACCGTAGGACAGACCCAAATAATCCGAGGACAGAAATATATGCACATGCACCAGCTACTTTGCACTAGTTCCAATTCCTCTGGGACAGGTCAGATTTACTTTTCATGCTCTGAAGAGCTTACAGGACTCGAACCACATTTCTGACATTTCCTGGGGCATCAGACTGGCTGCCGCTGTGCAGAACAATGGGGTAATCAGCGCGGGCACAGCGGGGCTGTCTGATCCGCCGGCAAGAGTGGCTGCTGCATGTGGTCACTGGTTCTTCGGGAGAGCACCAGACATGCAGAGCGGCCCCGCAGTGGGAGCTGCCTCGGAGCTCCTCCAGCAATGCTCCTGCAGCTGCCACGGGAAGGTAGCAGTGCTGTTTTCATCCTTGGATCCTCACGAGTTCCAAGGAGGAAAAATAAAAGAAAATGCTCTTTATAGGATACTGGTACTGGGAAGAGTGTGAAAGACAGAATTTAGTGATGAAAGGAGCATGCAGAGCACCCTATAGTTGGCTTGTGTGCATCACTGGCTCCTTAAATCCAGGTGTCAGCTTCCTGCCCAGAAATCAATACTCTCATTCTTGAAAGGTCAGAATGCTGAAAGCAAGCATCCCAAATCTGAGACAACTGAAAAGTGGTCATGTTTTGCAAATTATCAAAGAAAACTGCATTTGTGTTTCACTGAGATATTGGTTCTTTATATTTTAAAATATTTCTTACATAACTTTCCCTCCCCCCCCCTCTTTGGTAAAATGTTTTTGAATAAAAATAAAGCATTTAATTCCAAAAATGTTAGCATGTAAGTTTTGAAGTATTAAAACATTGAAATATGTTAGAAGTCATGAAAAGTTATGTAATATATTCTTATAATCCAAACTAGTCCAGAACTTATATCCATATGAATCACAGCAAAACTGAGATGTTTCTGTGTGCTGTTTCTCTGTCTTCCTCCCTCACTGTTTTTGTTGAGAAGCTGTTCACCACAATAATTTTGGTACCTGTTTTACAGTAGCTGTCTTATCAGTTGGAAGTTAGTCAGAGATTAGGAAACATTGTGAAGTTATCAAAAAACTGGCATGTTAGGATGAAATCAGTTATCTTTAGCCTCGCAGGATAGAAAGAGGAAATGTAATTGCAAAACTGAACTGTGTTTTAAAGTCATTTTCACTTAGAAAACCCTTCAGATAATTCTATAATTAACATAGGACATGCAACGGAGGGAAAAATACCTGACACGAGAGGAACTTGGTGCGTGTTCTCATTCACAAGTGGGATTTGGCTGCCATGGCAGAGCAGTCTGCTGAAACAAAAACTCCTGTGAGTAACAAGCCCTAGTTTACAGCATCTCAGGGCAGCAGACACCTGGACTTGGCTCAGTGGCACCGCTCAAACAGCTGCTTGTGCTCATCACTGAATAGCGCACGTGGTGGGGCAGGAGCAAACTGAAGGCACCAAGTGCTCAGCGAGACTCGCTCCAGTCAGGCAACTGAGTGCATTTGCCTGATTCCCAAAATACCTTTCAGCACAATGACTGCTTCAGTCAGATCACTGAATTCAAACCAGTTCGGTTTATCACACGTGTTGATGTTTATATAGTGCCTGTCATCACTCACTTAAATGGATAAGAATATGGATAGAGATTAATTCCTGCTCTGTATTTTCTCTTGAAATATAAACAGTTTTTTTAAACTACTAATTCCTGAAGTGTGACACTTTGTTAAAGATCTACCTAAGTTGTAACAATAGTTACTGGTGCTTCGTTCAGGATTGATTTTCTCCGTCCTTATTTATACAATGAGTAGTGTTTCAGTGATTTCATCTCTGCTGAGGAAATTCAATTAAGATTTCAAGTGCTCAAAATCGAGGTTCTAATGCTGAATTGTGTACATAAAAGAGCACAAAAGAAAACATGATTCTTTAGCAAGGTAAGAAAACCACACTCGATTTCTTTTGTCAGTTAAGAACAGTTCTTCAGAGATTGCCTGCCTATGGTTTTTGAGTAGAAATGTGCTGTTCAGTTAAATTGTTCTGAGACAATTTCTCTTTGTAGAAAACGTATCTTTATGGGGGGAAGGGGGGGGGACAGGGGGGGAAGAGAAAATCTGTAAATGGAAAGTAATTATTTTACCTGAAGGAGGATAAAAATAATTTTCAATCTTACTACTTATAATATGAACTTGCATTAAAGGATGTGCTAATGGATATGAGATGGAGACCGAGCAGTTCTGAAAAGGGGACGGTTTAGTAGCACCACCATGAGCAAGTGATGATACATGAGGTTGTACCATACCAGTGTAGGGGCCAAGATTTCCAGAGCCAGATGCCTTAATAATCCCTTCTGGGGTTCTGATCCCTGGCTTCTGATCCCTGGGGTTGAAGAATGTATATAAATGCCCAGTTCAGGCTCCAGATCATCACCCTAAACTCACAGATTTGGGATTTAGAGCTGAGTTGTAATCAGGCAGCCAGAGAGCCAAAGCTATCCTTTTGAGCCATGTCTGGACAATGCCCCTGTTTTCCATCTCCTGGAGAAGATGGGAAAATACTTCAAGTCTATTTTCCAGCTTCTGCAGTCAACTATGTCTTCTAACCCCACTCACAAGTGAGATGAATTTTTTCGTCCCTCTTTTCTTGCTAGAAATCCTGTTCCAGCTCTCATCCCCTCATGACCAGAAGTTTCCTTCAATTTCTAGCCTGAATGTATCAATGGATATTTTATACCTGGATTTATTTATCTCTCTTTTAATTTTGACAGCTCTTGCAGTATCTCCCCATCAGAGTACCAACAGGGAGCAGTAGCTTTAACGTAGCTAGGAAAAGGAGAATATAAGAGAACATATATATTTCTCTGGCAGAAGAGAATATAACTCAAAATCAGGCCATTTTCTCCTCCTCACCACCAAGCTTCAGCCATTTGCAAAGTGCCATCAGCTCTGCTAGCTACACCATCTCCAGCTCTCTAGCAGTAGTGGGGACCCAGGTTTGCTGAGGAGGTGATAATTCCTGCTTGAGAAAAATTCCTGTGCAAGGAGAGGGCACTCTCAAATAGTCTCCTCTTAAACAACTTGTATCAATAAATCCCAATCACCAAACGTCAACTGCATCCCACTGTGACTGCATTTGCTCCTGCTGGAGTGCTGCCAGAGCTCTCAGTGGAAGGGCAGTGTTAGCTGCTGCATCAGCCATCCCTCCAGAGCCCTTCACCAGCATGTCCTCTCGTTCAAACACTGACGAGCTGTGTTTCAAACTTAACAGAAAGCAGATGTTGTGTGTTCACTGAATACCTGCATGGCTGAGAAGAGGTTAAAAAGTGGCCAGACAGCCCCGAGCAGCAACCAGGGGAACGCACCTGTCAAACCCCTGCGGACCACGCTGGATGTGGCCGCTCAGTGCCGTGGATTTAGACATTTGGGAGGGGTCAACCCCCTTCTGACTCACCTGTGGATCTCCTGAGTGATCTGCAGAGTATGCCCCTACGAGATGGGACTTGACTCCCCGGGAGGGCCGCGCAGGCCCCACGCCTGTTTGCCCAGCTGGCCACGGCTGGCGCGGCGCCCGGGCGGCACGTGAGCACCGTGGTGCCCCAGGCACACCTGACGTGGTACCACGGAGGTATGAGCTTTGGGCATGGCCAGTTCTGCAGAAAAAATCCCTGCTGGAGTTCTGGTCCCATCACAGCTCTGTGTTTTCAGTTCGTGTGTTCACGTGTTCGTTCAGCGGGACAGAGTCTGTGAAGGGGCAAATGGTTGCAGCGCTTGTGTCAGATCTCCCATTCGGATGGGTGTGACTGTGCTGCCAAAATGATGCCTCGTCACCAGTACCCATTGCTGGCAGCATCATTACTGATCTAACATTACTGGGGAAACAGGATTTTTGGTTATGAGATTTTTATTCTCCCAAAGATCGGAATTTCAAGAACAGGAGTGGTTATTCAGTGCTTGATATTCAGTCAGACGAGTTGAATTTTCACTGAAGAAATAAATCCAGCTAACACCAAGCAGGGATACTTTTAAAATGTAGCCAGATAACTCAAAACCCTTACCAGCCCCGAAATGCAGATAATTTATGATTTGAAACCTCATGCTATCACCACAGGACCCAGGGAAGAAGTTCAAGGGATACATCGTATTTCTTGTTAGAAGCAGTATAAAATGACTCTCTCCTCTAATGACGTTCTGATGTTTGTTACCCATCCAGATAATTCCATTAAATCTTTGCTTGAACTTGTTGACAAAGTTGCTTCAATGTCTTCCTGTAATACTGATTGGACAAAGTCAGGGCTTACGCTAGTGAATGGTCTTTGTTCACTGCTAGTAATTAACTATTTAATTCTTAACTGGAAGCTTTAGGGTTTCACACCCTCAAGGTATATGCTCAGTGCAACTGCTAAATTTAAAGGTTAGAATTCCCAGAATTATCAGGGAAGTGTCAGCAGATTGATTTCCTTTAAATTTATCTTGGTAGGGGAGACTGGCAGCTAATAAGATTATGATTGTTCCAAAAAACAATTATGTATTGAACGTGCTGCCAGTTGCTATAAATCCTGGAACTTTTCAAGAGATGGCTCCATTACTAGCAATGTTTTTGTGGAAAAATGAGAACCACAACATTGGCATTAGGAAAATCCTGGAAATTGATAAAAGCGAGCTTTTGTTTGGAGGCAGAGTATCATTTTGGTTCTCACCTCCTGAAACTGAAAGGGGCCCTGTGTGGTTTCACCCAGAGGAAGCTCAAGCCCAGCCTTGTTTATTAAAAATTTGAGCTACAATGTTATCTCCCCTGAAGAATCAGGTTCCACGCTGGCATGATTCACCCCAGATGCAGCCAAAGGGCTTGCTGCTGGCCTGACTGGGTGTAACCCGGTTTTTGATGACATAGGCAGGGAGTGAATCTGCCCCTGTCTTCCAGAGCTTCACATCCACGAGGATATAACATGTACAAATACGTCCCAGCTGCCAGCGGCAGCCCTGGAAGCAGAGCTGAGCCCCCGGGGTGTCCCACGGGCACGAAGACGAGGGGCTGAGCAAAGGGCACAGACCAGCTCTGGGTCTTGCATCTCACTCCCTGCCTCGCTCCTCTGCAGCCAGAAAGCCTCTCCTCCTGCAGAAGAACGACCTTCTGGCCGCTGCAGAAACGCTTTCTAGAAGGGTGTTTTGGGGGACAGTCAGGAATAGTAATTAGAGAAAAATTAATTACGCTCCAAGAATACGTGAAGTGCGTTGCCAGCCCCTGAACACGCCTGTGACATGACTGTCCTTGAAGCTGGTGAGCTCTGAGAAGTCTCTGCACTTTCCCATTGCATCACCCGTGCACTGTATTGATTCCAAGCATGTCCTCCCACAGGCAAAAATTCTCTTTTACTTGCATGTGAGTAAGAATGCTCAGAATATAGCAATATAAAAAAACCCAAACTCCATAAATATTTTAACAAGCCTGTTAGAATTGCAAAAGAAATCCAAAATAGCAGAATAGTTATTCCATAAAATTCCTGGCATCTCTGGGATGACCTCATGCTTTTGTGTGCTGCAAGGGCCTACATCACTCGCTTCTGGTTGTGCCTCTCAGGGTAACCTGGTTTTCTCATAACCACTTCCACATCAGAGAAAAATCCTGGCTCCATTTAAGTGAATGGGAATTTTGCTACACACAGAATCTTATCCCCAGATTTTCAAACAAGAGGAGATGAAGATTTGGCTCTTAGCTCTCCCTTGGGATTCTTGAATTAGTGGTTCAACTTCCAAAAGCTCTAACACCCACTGATTTCAATAGGAGCTGCTGGAGCTCTGTGAAAAAAAAGGTTCTTCATTTCCAACACTAAATATGGATGGTGGAATCTTAAAATTAGGCTCCTATTTTTGAAAATCTTGGCCCAAACCTTTATTAATACCACACTAGCATGTGTCCTGCATCTATTAGAAAACATAACATCATTCATATCCACATCTGCTGTACTCTCTAAATGTGGGAAACAAAAATGGTCTTTTAATCAGATTTAGATGAAAAGCTGTCTCTGAAATAATAATAGACAGTTAGGGATAGTCCATAACTGTCTATCACCTAACTGACCAACAAATTTACCATTAGTTAAAATATTCCCAAAGAGCACATAGGACAAATAGCATGTGCATATATTGTTCCCAGAGAGCTCTGGTAATTGGAGTAATTTCAGCAATTTCCAATTTTAGAGGAAGTAACTGGTCACAAGTTGTCACCTAAAGTAATTCTTAGTGACAGTATTGCAGGTTTGAAACATTTTCTACTATACCAATACCACAGATTAGCTGTACAGTTACAAAGGTATCTGTCACTGCTGTATTTATGTTATTAGCATTGGTGGTTTTTAAAAGTGTATTACTTGGGGCAGTCTCTGCTTCCACCCAGAAAAAAAAAAAAAAGAGGAAAAAACTGAGAGTTTTATATGTTAATTAAATCAGCATTTAGTCAGATCTCATCTGATATAATTTCACCAGAGGTAACAAGCAAAATAGGGCTGGCTCTGATCTGAATTTGAAGGGGTAGCCTGTTGGTGTAATGTAGATGCTGGGGGAAGTGGTGTTACTAGTTCTGTAGGTGACTTGAGTCAATAGCGCTACACTGCTTTTACTTTGCACTGGGCTGTTGAGGGTACTGCCTGTATTTTTAATAAAAACTATGGGACATTTTGCAGAAGAATTAGTCCAGATGTTTTAGCTGGATTTCAATTTGGCTATCCTCTGCTTATCTCTCTAGAAACAGCAAGAGTTAGGGTTGCAAAATATTTTCCATTACAATCCTTGCTTTTAGCAGGCTTCTAATTTCCTGAACTGTGTAATTCTGATTGCTGAAACTTCTTGAGTTCAGCTTCTGTTGTGCAGTGGGGTACAGCAGTCTCTGTGCTATGGTTGAGCAAGATCTCTTCAGCCACTTCTGCATGTGGGAGGGGAACTTTTGACACATTCCCCAGCATAAATTGAACAACGAATTTGAATTGTTGTGAACGGAGCTCTGGTGAAAATCTTCCTCTCCCCAAACGGTCAAAGTGTGAAGTTTAAAACCTGGCACAAACAAGACAGCTGCAGAAAAATTATGATTAGAGCCAGCTCTTTGTACCTCTCTTTTTATATTTGCATGGACAGCAACCCCGTGGACATCACAGGAGGTGTTGGTAATACAAGGTGCCTCTGAATTAAAAAGGACTGTTGGGAATCCAGAAAGGCAAAGGAGGCAGAAGCCACCTTCAGCTTCTGCTGCCTTGTAAGTGCATCCTCTTTATAGTAATACTGCAAAGTAGTACCAGGACTCTGTCTCCTACATCCCTAGGAAGCAAGAGACAGGGGTAGTGAGAAGGAAACCACACAAAAGCCTTGTTGCATTGCTACATCAGCTTTCTGCATTTTATTACTGTAGGCAGGGTCTGGCTCCTCATCTGCTTTTCGTCAAGGCTGAACCCTGTGGTACCCTTGTATGTTTGGGCCGTTTAAGGCTACCATAATAAAAACAATAATAAATAACAAATAAGCAACTGGAGTCTAAAGCTGTAGGATGGATTCCTTCCAGATCCTAATGGAGTGAGTGGTACAGTCCCAGTGGAGCAGCAGAGCCCTGGCTGCCAGTCCAAAAGGCCAGACGTGTCTGCAGGACCGCCGTGGGGCACAGTGAAGCACACCACGCTGCTGTGTGGGTCCTGCTCAGCAACAGGGGCTCAAATCAGGATCAGACCACTGCTCAGAGCCAGCTGCCCCACCACACTGTGTGCCCCCCCTTCCTACCCATATTAAAGAGATTTTATCTCCTTCAGCTTTCTTTCATAACACTTGAACTTCTTTCGTTTTCCACCTCGTCCCTGGCTTGCAGGAGACTCCCAGTGTTGCTGAGGGCATTCCTTTCCATATGCTCAGTGGCTCCTACGTATTCCCAACATTTAATAGTTGTGGTGTGATGCAGAGAGAAAGCATTTACAGGGCACCGAATTTCCCTGCTGTTTTGCTGTGAATTGCATTTCAGAGTAGTGTGGCCCTGTTTGAAGATGACCGTGGTGACAGTGTTTGCACTGAGGTGCTGGATTTGTCTGTGTTTCAGAGATGAGATCAGTTCAGCTCAGAGGCTGTTTCCATCAGCACTGTAGCAAGGAGCACCCCAGCATGGCCCAGTCCTTGCCTTGATGCTGTGTGTCAAGCTGTGCTCCAAGTCAAGCAGAGCTACAAGTGACCCAAATGAAGAGAGACCTGAAGGGTACTTGACAGTGCCTTCCTTTGCTGCTCAGACATGGTCAACAGTGTGTAGTCTCCAGAATCTGGAAGATATTTGACAGGTTGAAAAACTGAAAACCAGAGGCCACACCTTTAATGCCAGTTCAGAAACGTGTGTCTGGTTACCCCTGTCTGGGAAACTAATTCACAGAGAGCTGAAAGCATTTGGCAAAGAAACACATTTTGCCTTGGGCTTGATTCGGGAAGGGAAAAAAAAGGTAATATTTCCAGTTTTTTAATCGGTCTTTGGCAGCCATGGAGCACTGCCTTACAGGATTACTGTGATTATAGACTGCAGCATGCACTGCAAATGAGGACTTTTGAATACCTGCCCAGTGCCTGGTTGGTGGGGCTGGTGAGGACGAGCGCTGTGCTGAGCTCAGGAAGAAGTGAGTGCCACGTTTGTCTCCCAGTTTTTTCCAGCTATAAAACAGACCTGCTCACATTACATGACTATGTACCTTAGTAATGTGCTATCCATTATGTGACATTGTCTTTTAGATCCTGTTACCAAATTTCCCACTGGTAATAGCAAGAGAGAATAAAGAAGATGAGGAGTTTTTAATATATCCAGATGGGAATAGACATGGCCTGTGTGAAAGATGGCTTTTCAATTTCTTCCTACTTTAGCAAGACTGATTCTTTTTCTCACCTTTTTCCCTTTTATAGGTATGTTACTAATGGCTTTCTGCTGGTAGAGTACTAATGTATTTGAAGATAATTCTATTAGGATTCAATTGCTTATGAATAGTTTCACACACATGTTTAAAATTTATCATTTAGTACTGTACACAGATTATCCTGTTTTAGGATTCCTGAGGAGCAGGACTTTGGCACTCAATCACTAGCTTTTGAAAGGAGACTCCAGTTGATGCTACCCAAGATGGTTTGTATGTTCTGGCTGTACAATACCTATAAAGAAATCTGGGAGGCTTGGCAGGCATTCTTACAGGGCTTTGAACCAATTCCCTGTTGAAAAGAACTGGGGCACCCAGGCCCTATGGGTATCCTGAACACTGTCCCCTTAATGTGCCCTCAGTGAACAGGAAGCATCAATGAAGCGCCCAAAATCTCCCAGAGACTCCCAAGGAGAGCCTGTGCAGGGGAAAATGCAAGTGAGATGAGTCTGACATGTAAAACCAGAGAAGGTTATGAAATGCAGTTTAGGGCCTCCGAAAGGTTTCCTCACCGAGGAACCCCAAAGCAGCTCGATGCAGTAGCGTAATCGTAACAGTTGATTGGCCCTAAGCCACAGCTCTGTGCTGTTGCAATGTGCATTTTCTGCTGTTGGGACATGCCATGATAGGAAGCGCTGACATAGCCACCAAGTAACAGCAGCACACCCGCATCAGAGTCCTGCCCGGTTTTGAACTGGGGTAAAAATGGCTGGGAACAGAACTGGGACACAGAATTGCTGTAAGATGCAGAGGAACAGGGGCCCAGGCTGAGAGGGACCACAGCTTAGCAGAAGAGATTTTCCTTGCTGAAAAGAATAATAATAATAATAATAATGGAATATGAGTAAGATTCGGTTCAGAGACACACAGTGTGTCCACAAGGCACTCGCAGACGAAGAGCACATTCGTGTGCCACATGCCCAATTCATCATTATTTCAAAGCCATTTCACCATTGTTTCTATTATAGCCCATTGAAATAGGTTTAGAAGAGAATTATGTGTGGCATAGTCATTCTTAAAATGACCTGGGGAAAGAAGAGCACTGACACATTAAAGTGAGAATATAAAGAATGCTATGAACTCTAGGTGAGTTGGAGGGCAGTGTGGATTCCTCTTGCAATTCCTTAACCCTACACCGGTAGAATCAGTGTCAAATCTCATTTTTAGATATTTTTTCTGGGAGGATAATTGCTAAAGTTAGTATACCACTGAGGCAGGCAACATTTCACCTTCTGAGCAGCCCATTCTGCTTGCATGTATTAAAACTCAGGAATTACTGTGTCCTACTGTTTGTGGGCTGTAGTACCATGTGTTGATGGTTGCATCCAGCCTTTGATAAAAATATCAAAATGTTTCAAAAAATACAGTTAACTTCCAGCTCACCTCACTTTTATTACACTTCATACAAGAGATCAGTCAAAATACCATTAGCTCATATCAGGAAAGATATGAGAGCTCAAATTTGCAGCCTATACTTAGCCTGATTTCCATTTTGTGGTCACCCCAAATCCTGGGTCCAAAAGCTTCGCACCTAAGATGGAGAATAGTGTCAGTAAAGCTGCTGTAAAGATGCAGAAATGAATAATCTCATCTCTAGAAATAAGGACTGAAACATATTTAGGAACAATGCCTCTGTATGCCTTCTACATATTTGGTGAACACTGGGCTACCAGACTGTTAATCAGGGATGGTTCTGGAGCAGTTGATTTACTTAAAGCCTGACACTTACTAATGCAATGCAGATCTCTTCTAAGGCATGTGATGTTTTCCAGAGCTGTTGAACTGCTGTAATTTCTCAATTAAATCAGAGAGATGCTGGACCTAACATTAATTTCCAGCACTATATAGACATACCTTAATACAGGGTTTAATTATTGCTGAAATTAATCACCAAGTGCTGTGTGTTTTCGTTAACCTCTCCATACCACACTTCGATAGCCGGACGGGAAGTGTTTGACTTCGTTTCTCGGCAATACTGTGCGTTCAGTTTTTATTGTCTGTGATAAAAGCAGCTCAGCCTCATTATTATCCCAGGATTTGGGTGACAGCAGAGAATGCATCACAGCAAAGCTAAAGCCTAGCTGAGAGCAATTTTACTATTACAGGGACAATTACTGTCCATTACAAATTCCAGGAATGAGCGCAACCATAACTTTAATAGGTGACTATGTTGCAGCAGCATGAAAAGAAAAATGGCATCCCTCCCTCAGCGCAGAAGAACAAAGAAATAAATAAAAGACTTTTGGTTGCATGCTCTGTATTAAACCCAGGCAGTCCTGAAGGCATTTGGCTCTTCAGTGGAAAGCAGCCCTGGCTCCTCCGACTGTTGCAGTTTCACTTGATTTAGGAGACTATTTCAGGCCCTTGAGCTGCCCAGTTAGGCACCTGCACAAAATGCAGTTAGTTCCAGTGAGTCTGCCTGGGATCTCTGGGTCCTGTTCCCCACAGAAGTGCCAATGTACCAGGGTGCTGTCTGACCCTTTGCATCCACTCCTCTTGTCCAGAGAAAGGGTGGGTGTCTGTGTGAACACTTGGACAGTTCTAGAGCAGGGGTATAACTGAACTTGAAAGGGATTTTTTTTAAATATATATTGCTGTCTAAAAAGCTGCAACTCAAACTTACCTGAAGTTGTTTGCATTTACTTTCTTTCCTCGAGTCAATTGTTACTGCTTTAAAGAAAGCATTTTTTCAATAGAAGTGAAACTCGGACCAAGAGCCCATTTCAGGAAAGCACTTCCTTATCTAGATAGCACTACAGTAAATTCCTGATTTTAAACAACTGCCCAAATGCTGTTGACTCTCCATCTCCTCAGAGAGTTGTTTAGGCAATTGAATGAAACAGATCAGAAAGAAACATGACGTTAAAACAAAAACCCAAAACAACAATAAATTTACATTACCTACAACCAAAGAACAGCACAAATGCTGAGGAAGAGATCAAGTCCTGAAACTTAGACTGATTTTTTTTCCCTAGCAAAACTATTGAATTGAAAGTTATGAGTCGTATAAAAAGTAGGGACACAATACTGTTTCTGTTCCTTTTTTTAGTATCTCTTCGTATCACACTCGTGTGCACAAAGAACATTGAGAGTGAAGGCTCGAGAAAAGTGGAGACTTCAGTGAAGGCTCTTGAGGTCTCTAATACCTTACTTGCTGAGGGTTCTCATTTTCTTGCAACTTCAGTAATGAATCCAGCTATCGTAGGAAAAGGGAAACTGTCTATACAGGTTCTAGACAACATAATTTCCATGCCTACCTTTTGTAACTTTTAAATTAATTTGTGTTCTTGAAGTAACAATATTAACATAATTTGTTGCAGAGATTTAATCATAGATGACAATTTAGCTGCCCAGACGTTTGTATTTGAATAACTGTGTAAGGTTAACTCATTAGGGTAGGATTCTCCAAACACAACTGACTGGTTTCCTTTCCCAGGTGTTCTGTCCTCCTGTCCTTCAGTTCCTTTTATGATTGTTCAGCTGTGTGTTGAGTTTATGGCATTATGACAGTATGGAATACAACATGGTGTATAACGCAAGGAAGAAAACAGTGCGAGTGCCCGGAGTCATTACAATAGACTTTCTCTGATTAAATGACACAAAGATGTAAGTGGTGAATTCTGATTTGGTTTTAATTTGAATTACACCTATTCAGTGAATTTTGCATGAATGCATTGCAGGCACTTTGGCTCTTGTCAGCATTTACGTCTGTAAATGTAAATGTCCAAGGCATAGTTCAGTGGTGTGAATTCTTATTTCACTTCATGGGAAAAAGAAACAGGACAAGAAGTTAAGTGCCTTTTTTCTTTTTTTTTTTTCTTTTTTTTTTTTTATTCTATGTCAATAATCCAACCAGTTTAAACATATATTTATTCTATGTTTGAAATAATGCAAACTATTCAGAATGTTATGAGAGCTATGAAAAACACAGGGCTTGGAAAACTGGCAGTTTTTGTGGTTTTGGGGTTTTGAGTCGAGTTTCACAACCAATCAGCCCAGAATAATGTCCGGTAAAGGCATTTCTGCTTGTTAGTCTATTTATTTATTTACTTTGGCTTTGTGAGCCAAGGCAAGACACACTCGGAGGAAGGTCAGTGAAAACACTCCAGCTCTGTCTAAGGGTCTGATCCTGCAAAGCTGCTGGCACTGGGGAGGTGCTCAGCACCCCTCAGAGCAGTGGTGCTCGCCCAGGAGCAGCTGGAGCACAACCTGCCTGCTCCAGCAGCGTGGGCACTCACAGCCTTCCCCGGGAATTTGCACGGAAAGTAAAATCAATACTGGGTCCATCTGACTTTGGTTTGGCAGCCACTGGCTTCTGTGTGTGTCTCTTGCTCTGCTGGTGGCCCTGATCTCATCTGCCTCACTGGAGATCTACCCTTTGCTTCATCCTGCGTGTTTTCCAGCAGCCTTCCCGCCCCGGCACCCAAGTGCCCCGGTGGCGACGCCTGAACTATTAACCAGACTTTGAAGGCAGTGGATGCAGTCTGTGTTTCCTTGTCCCCCACTCCCCAAAATGGGCCAACGTGTCACATAATATTTTGCTTGTGGGTTGATGTCTCTGGGGGGTTAGGATGGCTCCAGTTCAGGAAGGGAGATCTCCCAGGGAGAGTGTGTTTGCTCAGTGGTTTGTTCGTCTCATTTTGGGGCTTTCCAGCAGGAAAGGCTCCCCCAGCTCAGCTGTCACCCCCCTAAGGAGGGCTGGAGGACGGCTCTGAAAGAACTTTGGTGTTCCCTGGGGAACACAGGCAGTCCTGGGGCTCGGGGTTAGGTGTCCCATTAGTTGTCACTCTGTCTTGTTCACAGTGATTCCAGCAGAGCCCTTCCAGAGCCTCCTGGCGAGCCTTGCGTGAAATCAGGGGTGCTTTCCTCTGCAGCTTTTGTTTGCGTCCTTGGGTGTGACAGATGGGCAAATACCCACCACCAGGAGGCCTCCGGAGAGGAGTGAACAGTTCAGAAAAAGTAAAGGCTGCGCAACCCCTGCCCCACCGGTCAGGTCCCCGCAGGCCTCCCTGCCGCTGTAGTCCCCGGGAATTATCGCATCCCAGGGAAGATCTGGCGTTTTGTTGTGCCAGCCACCAGCCCTGCCAGCAGAACTTGTGGCGCATCAGTGCACCAAGGGGAACACGAGAGCAGGGGGGGCCTGCCCGTGCCAGGGTGCCAAGCAGTCACCCTGGCTCTGGAAGATCCCAGAGGAGAAGCTGCGGCGATTTCCTGAGAGCACTGCCACCTTGTGTCAGTCCATCCCGCACGGAGGTACTGCCGCGTCCTGCCGTGGACCAGCGGTGTGCTGCCTACGACAGATCGAGATCGTCCCATGGCCTGAGGTAGCTGTGGGGCACTGCTGGCTGCCCCCTCCAGCGGCATCTCTGTCACGACAGCGGCAGAGGCTGAGCCTGCCTGTGCAGCACCGAGCACGACACTCCCTTGCATGAGCCAAGGGCAACAGGGCATAGCACAGGCTGGATGTCCAGACAACAAAAGGAGCACGGAACACCGTCAGCACTCCCATCTGACAGCTGATGGCTCTATGCAACGTGGGAAGGAGGAGTGTTCTGTTTTTCTTCTTTAACCTGCAAAGTCAACTCTAGTTCTCCCCATCCTTTCCTCTGCTCCCAAACAGATTGTAGGGAGCTGCATGCTTCCATCACGCACATTCTGCACCACATTAGTTTAATGGCACTGTCACTATGAATTGCAAACTTTCTCAGCTCCCCCCTGTGCTGGTGAAACATGGCAACATAAGGAACATCTGTTCTCTTACCCTTTGCTGGAAATGGGAAACATCATATTGCATTTTTGTTATTAGCCTTATTTGGATGCCAGTGGTTTTGTTTCTAAACACATCAAGGCGGCTGAATAACCTTAATTGAGTACTACAGAAAAAGCATGGTTTCATGCAAATGCAGCTGCCAGCATAATTATTAGGACAATACTGAACTTCTATTCCTGAGATCGGTTCCAGTTTCTTGGTTTTTATATTACTCCCTTGCTGCTGAATTTCATTATAAACATCTCCACACAAACCAATCTATAGTTAGGCAGTAAACAAGTTAAGTCCTTAATTTTTGCCATTAAAAAGCCAAACAAACCTAATGATTACAATGTGCATTCGAGCCTTTATTTATACACAAAATTAATTACCCAGTTTTCACTAGGAATAGCTAACACAGGTAAATCTCTGTCTGACACGACTTCAAACAGACTCCAAGATTTTTAGTGGAATTTCATTAAAGACGACAGATTCCTGCAGCTCCTATGGAAGATGACAGTATGTATAAATGGAATCAATTAATAATTCCCAGATTTAATTATAATGGATTCATTGTTATTGCATGATCAACCACAGCACGCAATGGGCAATTAAGCAAAGCACATATATACAACTCTCTAGTCCACCCATTACATAGAATCACTTCATTATTAAGCTTGAGGGCAAGTCAGAGACCAGGAATACAGCAAGGGTACAAAAAGTGGCAGAATCTGCTCCAACAACTTTGCTGGTATCTTTTTGTGCTGCAAGGTACACACATCCTTTGTGATATAGACACTTTTAATGAGCCTTTGTGAAAATATTTCACTTTTATCTCTTTTACCAGCTTACTGGAGCATTCCAGAAAACTGCTAGCCATGTGTGGCTTGCTCTGTTTTTGGTAGGCTTGCCTAGATTTGGAGAGGTCTTTGGTGAAACCTGAACATCAGACTTCTGGTGTGAATGATGAGGAGGCTTTTTACTCCACTGATTTAATTAGGTTTTATTTTCTTTCAGACCCACAGCAGAGTTCAAGGCTGCTTTGGGTCGCCCATGAAGTATGTTTGGTCTAATTCCTAGGAGAGATGTGCTCATTGTCACAGAACAATTGTATCTAGTGTCACATTAGTAACAGTTTCTCTTTAAGAAAGGCAGACTGTAAAACCAATAATCCTGACCAGGTCAGGATTGTGTTGTATCAGCAGAACTTTTGTGGGGAAGTTTGCACAGCACGTGCCTGCCCTGTCTGGCTCAGTCCGTCGTCTTCACGACTAATAACATTTACTCCAAATTGAAAGAGGCGCAAAGTTCAGAGAGCCAGATTTAGTCTGGGGGTATCTGTGCTGAAGTCAGTGGAGCTGATAAACTTGGCCTAATACTTGCTGCTGAAGAGTGAATATAAGAACAATACTTCAAGTGTTTATTTTCATTTTTAGAATCATGGAACAAGGCAAAGTGTTGCATTCAACTGCTCTCAGAGCATAAGTCACAAAGAATGCCAAAATAGGGCTTTGGTTTAATTAATACTAGAAGTTTCCACCAGGTTTGTGCTTGTTTCTGTCTCCCACAGTACCTTCTCCCTGGATACTGTAACTGATCTGGTCATTTGATGTTGGAAATCTGTACTGAAGGTACCCCGTGGTATTGGGGCTATATATTTAGATTTGCTTTGTAAAACTCATATTCCCCTAAAGCTCTATCCACTGGTACTGTTGCACACAGTGCAGTAGTGTAGTGTAATTCTCAGCTAATCAATTAAACACGTGCCTGGACCCCAAAGCAGTCTTGCCTATGCCTCTAGCAATTAAAAAAAAAAAAAAAACGAAAGAAAAACTGCCTGTGAATTTTTGTGAATTGATATTAACCAGTTGTGCATGCTAGAGCCAAACACTGTGAAAATGGAGAATGAGAGCCATCCTGAAGGGAAGATTGGTGTGGCAGAGTTTGTTCAGTGCTCTGCTTGACCTATTTTATTCTATTTTAACAAATCTGCATTAATAATTTTACAGTGGTTTGTAGTTCAGGTACAGTGTGTGCTATGTGATATTTGTGATTTGCTAGTAGTAAACAGTCCTGAATGCATTACTGGCAGAGCCTAAGTTGAGAATCTGCCTTCCATGCAGGTCAGCATGGTGTGTTCCCATCATCACATTCGGAGCTCTGATGAAGAGAACACAGAACCAAGTCCTTTTGGAGCTGAAGTCAGTGGTCACTTGTTTTACGAATCAAAGAGGGAAACTTCAATGCCTACCAGGAACCCAGTGTCCTGAGGTGCCAAATTGCTGAAGAATCGCAATGTTTTGAATCTTTCCAGAGAGATTCCAGTCTGGGGAATGGATCTTAGACTCTTCCACTCCCCTGACCAAGCCAGTTCCTGGAAATTTGCCTGGGCTGTGACCCTTGTGCTTGCAGGCCGGCGTCACCACTTGCTGTACGTGACACCCGGGGTACCCCTGACTTCCCCAAGCCAGTCAGGGGTGACGAGAGGCTCACAGAGGGCTCCCTGCAGTGTGACAGGGCGGTGCCACGAGCTCCCTTCCCCTCCGCAGCGCAGAGCAGGGGTGCCAGGCTGAGAGGCTGAGTGCCCCAGCCAGAGTCGCTGGCACCGCCGGCACAAGTTGCTCCATCGCAGAGCGGTGAGAGAACAGGAAACAAGTGGTGACTAACAGTCCACATTCTTTGCTTTCCAGGCAGCAGAGCCATGCACAGCCCCTCACTCAGGGCAGGCTGCTCAGCACAGGCTAGTCCTTGGTGAAATTCATTGCATCTGGTGCTGTTCGTTTCCTTTCAGTTTTTATCTAGTCTTTCTGGGCTTCCTGTTAGCACCTAACGCCATTTGGGACAGCACAGGGCCTGCACTGTGTGTTTGCTGTGCAGAAACCAGTAGGAGCTGGTGGTTACAGCACTGTGATTCAGCTAGCAAGTGTTTTGGTGCTTCCTGCCTGTGCTTTTCCATGTTCTTGTTCTTCCGGGAGGTGCAGTGCCAAAGATGAAGAACTGGGGCACTGAGGGACCTCTGTGAAGTCTATGAAATGGATCCTGTGTTTCTGCCAGAACAGGATAAGGAAAACAAACAGCAAAGACAAGAAAGTCATGTGTAAAATGTGGATTTGGCTTTTTCTTCTTATGTGTCTCCCCCTCTGGTTATCTTTTATTTGTGCTGATACATCCACTCACTTGAATATTTTCGACTTTTTTTCGAGCCCGTGAACTTTTGTTTTTATAGGGTGAGCTTGTTTGCCAGGCAGGTTTTCCTCAAACTCTCCTGGTGCCAGTAATTAAGGGATTATTGTAATTACCTCACTGGTGCAGATATTGAGTATTAGTGCTTGGTCTGAATGTGCCCACTTTGATTTCCCTACAGTGACGCTAGGTAGGCTGTGCCTGAACTCTGCTCTAAATGAGCACAGTGTCATTAATGACAGTGCTCTTACAATGGGTACTTTTGTGCTTAAGCAGCTTTTTATACCTTAATCCAACCTGATGCGAGCTACAGATGCAAATGTATTACAGGTACAATTTACTTCATGGCATTAACAAAGCATAAAACGAGATTCGGACTGCACTGTGAAGTGTTTAATGAGCTGTGGGTCAGGTCCTTCGAGCTGGCTGAACTCCTCTGGCTGCAAGTCAGGGTGTAATGCTTTCCTTTCTCTGTCTTGTGCCTGGCACTAGCCTTAATGCTTTGGTTCTTTCAGGCTTGAGACTTCTTCTCATTTGCATTGGCCTTCGGGGATCGTAAGGAGTTGAAAAATATTGTAGGCTCTTTGTGGGTCCCCTTTCTCCGTGCAGCTGCATCAGGGACGGCGTGGTGTGCTGCTGACAGCCACTGTGGCATCATCCAGCTGCAAGGGAGGCCACAGCCAGAGCACAAGCATCTGCCACCCCCAGTGGACACAGCACACCAGCAAACGTGCTCCCGAGAGCCCTGAGCAGGGGCCTCACCTCGGACCGGGCACTGGGAGGGAGCTGAAAGTGCTGCTCTCGTGGCTCAGCTGACCCGGCAATCCCGCATTTCCAGCCACTGCTGTGCTTTACCACATCTGGTGCTTTCATGTTTGGCCTGAAATGGCCTTTCTCCCAGTGGCAGCTTTTCCATTGCACTCAGGCTTCTGAGGTGATGATAGCATTTTTTTTCCCTGAAAGTTGGGTATGAGAAGCTGTGTTTTGTTTTACTTTTCATCTGCTATAATTAAACAGGTGATGAAACTACTCAGGACCTGAACACCCTTGCACCGTGGTCAATACAAAGTTCTGACATTCATGAGAACCAGGTCTGAGCCTCATGTTCCCTTGCAGATCACTATTTTTCATTCTGTGCTTTGCTCTCTTTCTAAACCAGCTATAAAACCATTTGTGCTGTAAGACAAGCTGCACACTGAGAGAGGCCATGCTCTTAGTGCCTGCTCTTCATTCACAGATGACCAGCCTGAAGCAATAACAATGCCCATAGAGAAATAATCTCTACGATTTCTACAGCCTTTAATTTTTGTCTGTCCTTCTGCCATAGAGGTTGTATGTTATGTATGCCATCCTCACTTGCTTCCTGTTCCCGGCCAGCTGTGGATTGATGATAGCATCTTCAAGTTGCTGGACTTCCTCTTCTTGTCTTTAATCTCTTTTGGTTTCAAAATGGCCCCCCACATTTACAGTTACCGACCACAGCAGGCAGATAGCAGCAGCTGGCAGCCAAGCAGACAACACTGAGTACATTTTAAAAACAAAAGAGACCTGTTCTTTAGGTTATATAAGAGGATTTAGTGCTAAGATTTAGTGAAACTCAGAGTAATTTCTGAAATGTTTAGCAGTTAATGTCTTAAATGTTCTAATTCTTGACATTTTCAAATTCACGTTGAATCCAACTCGACTCGGCTGTACTTGTAGAAGCAGTGATAGCCAGTGACACATTTATGCTACATAGTGTATAAATTCAAAATGTAGCAACTGAAAGAGAATTTTGTACTCCACTAACTTACTTGACTTGATTGAAACAGACTCCTTCCTATCAGACCATGCATTCCTTGCCCTATTACTACACACTGCAGTTCAGGAAAGCAACACATTTTCTTTAGTTAACACCTGTGCTCAAAGCCAGACTACAGCAAGCCCAATGTAACCATTCAGTTCTTCAGAAGCAAAGCCACAGGTTATTTTGCTTCCTCTTCCTTTCCCTCTTCATTAAAATCTGGTTTCACAGGGCACAGAGCCTGACCGAGCTGAAGTGCAGATGTTTTGAAGAAAGTCTTGGCTATGAGCCACTTATTGTCTGTTTCTGGTTGGTTTTGTTCAAGGATTGAGAAGGAAATGTACCTTATTATATATAGGTGTTTCTTCCAAGATGCATGAAAAGTAACAAGTCAGGAAATGCAGAATCTCTTCAGTCAGGTGCTACAGATTTCCCCAGCTGAGAGGGCAGCCAGTGTACGATTTGCGGTGCTGGGCATCCACCAGTCAGGATCACGAGGATGAGAGGAACCCACTAGTTTGCTGTTAGTATGCACTATTCATTTCAAACTGCTTTTTGAACTTATTTTTATGGTACAGTCATCCTGATGCAGTTATAGTTCTACACCGTTAGCATCCGTCTAAACCCAGGGTGCTGGCAGCAAGTTTTGCTTCTGAGATTTCTTCAACCATGAGCTATTGATGTGCCTTCAAGATGCTGCAAGTTTTTGCTTTCCTCAGTCCAGCTGCAATCCCAGATATCTATGTTCCAGTATGAAATTTAAATGTTTTATTGTAACAGTTTTATTTAAGGCTGCTTTTATCCACTCAGTGTTCCACTGAGAGCAAAGCTGTGTTTATTACTCAGGAACCACAGACACAACCAGATCTATATTCAGTTCTTGATGTTTTACCTTACGTCTCAACCCTGCAGGGTCTGAGGGCCTTGGGCAAAGCCAGTTGGAGGTTGGTATGATCAGTATCATTGACTGGTAGAGGACGGGTAGAGGGTTTATCTTCTCTAATCTGTTATCTCCTCTTATCTCTTGCTTCATTTATAAAATGAGGACTATGTCATAAAAGTTCCTTTATCAGCTTGTCTTTTGGGTCCTTTGAGTAGCTTTGGTCCCAGTCATCTTCTGTTGGAACCCTCATACCTTCTGGGCTTGATCCAAAATCCCATCAGGACAAATGAGGCCAAACTCTCTCAGGCTTTTTTGGGAGAGGCTGGGAAAGATTATGCTGTCTAAATCTAATGGCCAAAATGTCCTCAGATTGCCCCAGAACTAACGGGCAGCTGTAGCTGGACCCCCTGGGCCAGTGTGTTCACACCATAGCCAGGCTCTCAGGCCGTGAGATTCATCCTGTACAACTCTCACTTCTCTTCTCTTTTTTGATTCCAAGAGCCAGGATGCAGATTTCACACCCTACATCACATTTTGCCGCTTGTCTGATGCTGTCTTCTGACAAAATAGCTCCTGCATCCATTTCATCTGGTTTCGCAGAGCAGCCCACCCAGCAGGAAAGACTCTCAGCCAGGCCAGTGGGTGTGATGAGTCCACACCACTCACCTGAAGCAAGGTTGGCCCCTCCAGTGCAGTGGCACCCACCTCCCCATCAGGCTGCTGAGTGGCCTTTACCACAGTGGCTTCTGTGCTTAGACTTCTTGGAGAGTCTGACAGGCAGATGTGAGGCACAGACCTGTAGAGTCTGTGCACCAGGACAATAACCAGGATGAAAGAGGAGGCAAGAGAGCAAAGCCCAAGCTACTGGGCCCTGCAGTGGCAGCGAGGAGATGAGTGTGATACGGTCAGCACGGGTATCACAGCCACTGCCTCACCTGTCTAGTCTTTAGTAAACATAGAGCACGTTACAAAGTCATTTCACCTCCTGGCTTTACAGAATCCCTTGACTGTCCAGGAAGCACCACAGCTGCCTGCCAGGGGTGGCCTCTGAGTACAGGGGGACGCCAGCCAAAGGGGAAGGAGACAGTGGACACAGAGCCCAGCCTTGGCTCATTGGGCTGATACATGTACTCCCTCTGCCCCCACCTGATCTCTGTGACCTGCTGATGCAGAAATCAGATTGTCATTGGCAACAACCCACGTTGGCCTGAGAGCCACAGATTAACTTCTGAGAAAACCTGACGTAACTTTTAGTTCTCATTTACCAAGTCTAGAGGGAAGACACCCCCCATACGCCTCCTCCCTCCCCTTGGTTCAAGGATTTAAATTTCCGCTTAGTAGGTGGTGCTGGACGTGAGACATGTGCTTGAACGGACACGTTTAAATGTGAGCCAGGGAAGAACTCGTCTCCCCTCCAGGATGCTTCATCCTTATTTCCCCATTGAGATTGTGCATAAGCACAGCACTGACTTTTCAGAGATGCTGAACCAATGGGAGCCATAAAACCTCAGCTTGCTTTTCAGCCCATATGCACTTTGATTGCCACTGAATATTGCATCATAAAAATATTTCATGGTAGACAAAAAAAGAATATCCCTTCTCTGACACAAGCAATGTATTTTCAAGAGCTCAAACCTGCCACCTCTGCTTAAGCTAAACAGTGTTGTGTTATGTATGTTATGTTATGTTATGTTATGTTTGTTATGTTATGTTATGTTATATGTTATCAAAAGCTGAGTATTGATTTTTGTCAAACCAGTTTCAGCCCAGCCTTTCCCTACTGACTTCAGGGGAAGGCAATCTGGATGTATCCCTCTGATTTAGAGTTTCAAAGCAATCATGGCTTCACACTTCCAAAGTCATTACATTTAATCTCGTCAGTATGAACAGAGCATACAGACAATGTAGGAACACGAAGAAATGGGGAAGTCTGCCCTGAAAGCCCAGCAAGACCTGCCCTTATCAGCCCAGCACATATAAATCACTTTCTTTTCCAACTCATTTAACCTTGGCCAGTGAATCTATGCCTCAGTTTGCTCTGCTTCCAAAAACGTATCCAGTTCCTCTCTTGATGCATGACTAAGGCCCTCTTCTATTGCTGACTCTGTCAACTGGGTAGTGTCCCAGCCCCTCCCCATTGTGTAATTCTGCCTCAGTTTAAATATATTATTCCCCTTTTGCTTTCAGATGAGTTATCTCAGAAACAGCACTGGCACCATGAGGTCCCTTTAGCTTTCTGTTTTCTATGTGCTTTTCCCAACCCAGCTCTAACTTTTTGCTAATTTATGTCTCCCTTACATTCCCCACCTTCCCACATGCAGATGCTGCTGGACTCCACGAGACAGACAGGCAAGAGGGAAGGAGAGACCCTGTTGCTCTTTAGTGTGAAGAACTCAGAGCTCAGTTTGGTGAGCTGGTGCCAACACTGAGAGAAGCTGCAGAGCTGCAGCTCCAGCTCAGCCTCATGGCTCAGTGTGTGCTGCGGGTGTGAGGCACCCGTGGGCTCCTGCAGCTCATGCACCTGCTGTGGCTGAGATCTGGAACCAAAATGTGGCAGAGGCTCTGCCCCTGCTGTTACATTTGCCCTTTGGTGGCAGCTGAGAGCTCTGAGCTGGAGCTCAGAAGTGTCCTAAGTACATTTGATGGAACAGAAGGAGGATGAGCAACCAGAAGAAAAAGGGTCTGTGACCAAAGGGTCTTCTGAGACAGGCTGCTGGCATTGGCCCTATAACAACAGCTTGCCTGAGCTAGGCTGGTCTAGGGGTGTCCATGTTTCAGTATAAAGCTCTTAAAGGGACTAATTACCATTAAACCAGACAGATTGTGGAAAATTAAATCCATGGGCTGTGTATAGCGATGTTACCTCCATAAGGAGATAACCTGCGTCGTGCTGAGCCTCAGGTCTGCCGTGAGTAGGACACGATGTGCTGTATAGTGCATGGGGGAGGAGAGGAGAGCAATTAATTCCTTCTGCTGTTTATTCTTGCATAGGAAATGTGAGAAGATGTTATGATTAGTGCTAATATGTTTTAAATGGAGCCCAGTGTACCTTAGGGGATCAGTGCACATATTCCAGCACAGTGGGTTGTATGGATTAGATGGCATCATGTAGAGTGCAATTATGCAGATGTGTGGTGTTCCCATAATGTATTGCTCTTCTGGAAGACATTGTATAAATCTCTGGGTTTGCTGCAAAAATGTCCATTTTTGCTGTCACTGCCAGCTTGCCAGACTGTTTTGTCGTCTGCTCAAAGCTTGTTAGAGCTTTGGAGTGCTGTGCAGGAAAATCTCTCGGTGAGATGTGCATTATGAATTACAGTCCTGACAACTATCAGAGGGTGCACGCTGAGGTGTAGCATTAATATTTATTTGGGAGCAGATGGCTTGGCTACTATCCAGGGCACAACCTTGGTGTGTTAGATGTTAGGGAAAAAAATCCTGCCCCTAAGTATTCAGTCTCTATACAGCAGCAATTAAAAATATTTAATATCATTTTAAATGCACGAATGATTTAAAAGAATAGGTAGAATAAAAGTGTGGGTGGAGGTAATACATAACATTCTTGCCCTGAACTGAAAAACATTTCCAGCCAAAGGCTGATTTACATGTTTGCAGTAGCTGGGGTTTTTATCCTTTTTTATCCCCATATTTTTACACAAGAGAAACCTTAGCTATAAAAGCATCTTATTTTGCCTATACACTGACAAAGATGTTAAGTAAGAATTCTTAAAATATTTTCCTGCTCTGTGGAGTCATGGGAATGTAGCAACACTGTATTTAAAAATATTCTTTCCTCCTCTTGGCAAGATTTCTAATTCCAGTGGAGAATGACAACATCTTCTTCTTTGATAGTGTCATGAATGCGTGTGCCTGCTGTTAGTTACAGGACAATGACTTCACACCAGACACAAACGGGCAACAAAGCAAAGCCAAATAAGACTGTTTATGTTGATAATTGCTTTCCTCTGTGCTTTGTGTGCTCCTTCTAGGGCAGGAGCTAATTCCAGTTTTGGACCAGTTTGCAGCCGATCATCTGCTCAGGTGGCTCTTGGAGTCGTGGTGTGGTGCAGGGTTAGAGTATGTACAGATCCTCCCCGAGCCACTTGCAGAGGTGAGCAATACTTGGCAGGGGTTTGACGCTCCAGAAGTGTTTCCATGGCTCCTGTGCTGAGTCTTTGTGATGAGCATCCAAGGGTTAAGCCACATGCTTTTCTACATCCTCTCCTTCCTTGCGTGTGCAGCAAGACGAAGCTTGCCCCACTGTTTGCTTTTCCTCTGGCACGGCACCGCTCAGGAGCTCACCAGAACACTGCTTGAAACGGTGCACTCTTCCTGGCTGGGAGAAGCCCGAGGCTGGTGGGCTTTCAAACGTGCTCCCTGAAGATATGTAGACACGGTCTCTGCACCTTCCTATCAGCGCAGGGGAATGTGGAGATGTTTACAAGAATTCTGCCCACAGTGTACCATTTCTGTGAGCAATGGACTTTAACCTTCAAAATTAGAGGCCAGACAAGAAATTAACTCTTTGTAAGGAATATCTGTGGAACATATGGATGGGAAAAACCTTGCCCAGAGCCCATAAAGCTCAATACCTCACTCTGATGAGGAAAGAATAAGAAAAATCATATGACCTTACATGACCCCCTTCCCTTCACCAAGGAAGGAGGGGTAAGAGGAACAACAGCCTTCCTTTGTTTCACCAGTTTAGTTCATCTTCCCCAGATGGAAGAAAGTGCGATTTCAAAGCTTGTAGCCCTAGTGAGGAAGCTCCTGTAAATTTTTCCCCATGCAGAGCAACACTGGGGTCTGTATGTCAGTGTTGGTGACAATCCAACAGAAAGCATAGAGAGCAGCGGCTTGACTCATCACCATGGGTGCAAGAGCTGCTCTTTGAACCCACTGAACTCATGGGAATGGCTTTCTTGGAGAGGTGATTCATTACTGGGAAGTCCAGGATGAAGAATGGACACCGCCTTCCCAAAAGGGACAGCTGTGATCTCTTACCCTGACTCCTCCCCTGACTGTAGTAGCACTCAAAATGACTTTGCTGCTTCTGGGAATGAGCCACAGATCTCAGGGACTTGTCTTTTCACTGTCAGTTCTGAATTACTAGGCCAAGCCACGACATGTAGTGTCCCCTCAGAATGGGGTCTGTGTTGATAAGGCTTGCAGACAGTTTAACGGGTCTTTCTCAGGAGCCAAAAAAAGATTGCACGGGGATTTCTGGAAAGACTTTTGTCTTTTTCCCACTTTGCAGAAATCTGATGTATGTTTCATCCACCTAATCCAGGAGTGTCACACACTCCATGGCCCAACCTTGGTTACAACACGGTGACCGCACCAGAAAATGGGTCCATCACTTCTAATCAACAGTTCTGCTACAAATAAAGCAGGGAATTTTTGGAAATTCTCATAATCCACTGAGATTTGGGGGGGGGGGGGGGGCCACAAACAAAAAAAAAAAAAAGGGC